>OY978530.1:37883638-38276138 GCA_963854835.1 Megamerina dolium
TCCTCTTCTGCGTCGTCCTCCAGCGGGTTCCGAATATAACACCTTCTTAGCTGGAGCGTGTTCTTCCATTCGCTCGACATGACCTAGCCAGCGCAGCCGCTAGGCATACAGCTCGTACAGCTCATGGTTGTACCTTATTCGGTACTCGCTACCAACGCAAATAGGTCCAAAGATCCTGAGTAGGACTTTTCTCACGAAAACTCCAAGCATTCAATCATCTGAGGTAAAAATTGTCCAGACTTCAGCGCCATATGTTAGGACAGGCATGACGAGAGACTTGTAGAGTGTAGTTTTCGTTCTTCGAGAGAGGGCCCGACTTCCCAATTGCTTACTTAGCCCAAAGTAGCACCTGTTTGCAAGAGTGATCCTTCGCAATATCTTCAGGCTGACGTCATTACTGCTGTTAATACTAGTTCCAAGATAAACAAAGTCCCTTACTACTTCAAAAGCGTAGTTGTCAACAGTGACGTGCTGTCCAAGACGCCGGGACTTTTGTTTGTTGACACTAGATACTTCGTCTTGCCCTCGTTCACCGTAAGACCCATTCGACGCGACTCTTTTTCCAACTCTGAGAATGCTGCACTGACTGCTCGCGTGTTCATGCAAATTATGTGAATATCGTCGGAATACGTCAACAGCATGACACTTTTGTTAAAGATAGTGCCATTATGTCGTAGATCAGCAGCTCGTATTATTTTCTTCATAATAAGATTGAAGAAGTCGCACGATAACGAATGGTGCGGAGAGGTCCTTCCCAATTTTCACTGTACAACGGGAGTTATGCAGTGTCATTCTACAAAGTCGAATGAGCTTTGCAGGAATACCGAACTCAGATATTGTTGCATAGAGGTAATCCCTTACCGGACTGTCGAAAGCGGCTTTATAATCAACAAATAGGTGGTGTGTGCCGATATGTTTTTCTTGGGTCTTCTCCAGGAATTAGCGCAGTGTTAAAATCTGGTCGATGGTGGATTTACCAGGTCTGAAGCCACACTGATAAGGCCCAATCAGGTTGCTGAGCATAGGCTTCAACCTTTCACACAGTACGCCCGACAGAACCTTGTATGCGATGATCAGGAGACTTATTCCACGGTAGTTGGCGCAAATTGTGGGGTCTCCTTTGTTATGTATGTGACAGAGAACACTGAGCCTCCAATCATCAGGAATGCTTTCATCTGACCATATTCTGCTTATGAGCTGGTGCATGCAGGCGAGCAGCTCATCGCCTCCGGTCTTAAACAACCCGACAGGCAGGCAGACAGGCAGGCAGAAAATGAAAACAATAAAAACCATTTGACATTTCTCACTGTAATACTGGCGAATAAAACAATTAGAAATTATACGAAAAGTTTAGTGAATTAGAATCGAATTTTCTCCTAAACTCCAATATATTTCGGATAAATTATTTTTAGAGCAGGAGTTGAAGTTTAAGCGAAAGAGTGAATTGGAATAAGGCTGGTGATCGGCACTTGCTACAAAGTTCATAGTGTAGCTCAATGTCAAAATTGGATATTGGTAACCCTCTGCGTCAGTACGTGACGTATTTCGGCAGAGTTCATACACAATGTGTGGGCATGAACACTGTTTGACAGGAATTCTCGATGCGAACGTTTAGGTTTAATAGTAAGAAGGGATCTATATTAGGGTTGACGCTTAATCAAAATTATGATTTATTAAAATTGAAATTATTCGATTAATCAGAATTTTGATTACTAAAAATACCTTCAATTTTTATTTTTTCTGTTTTTTTAATTTACTTTGCGAATAAAAATTTTAAACTCGTTCTCATATGCTTTCCTATATACTCCGTATTGGAAAAAATATCATAAATATTTTGAATATTTTATTAAAATAATTTATTTCTGATTAATCAAAACTTTGATTAATGGGATAATTTCAATTTCTGAATATTCAAAATCATGATTAATATATATGAATAATCGAATATTTTTATACAAAGGATTAATTGCACAGCCTTACTTTACATAATTCTAATTCCACTGTAGTATTTCAATTAAAACCAAGTAATACCTTTACAACGATATAAAAATTATACGTAGAATAAATAAGCTGTAAAGAAAACATTTTAACGGCTTTCCCAGGGTGCCGAAAAAAATGTTTACGTCCATATATATATATATATATATATATATATATATATATATATATATATATATATATATATATATATATGAATATATATATGAATATATAAAAAAAAATAAATATGTGTCACTTAAAGCCCCAAAGGGCTCATTGGCCGAGCTTCTCTTCCATTACTGTTGTGCGTCTTAAATTTGGACAGTATTAGAATGGACCTACTTATTTTAGCCGGTTCCGAACGGCAGAACACTTGTGACATCACTTTTTCTGAGCTTTGTCACAGAGTTCTTTTAGCAGCTTTTTTCATGGCAAGTTGTTACTGTCGGAAGAATTGCCAATTGCTTGCCGACAGGTGGGTACCGTTCGAAAGAAAAATCTTATCGATATTAAATTTGATATGCATCAGCCGGGGATTGAACCACGACCTGAATGAAAATAAATTGTTTGATCTGTACTATGGACCCAGGTTCGAATCACGGCAAATTAAAACAAAAATTTTTTATTTTTTAGAATAGAATTATAAGGCAACTAAGGAAAATAAATTATTTTGATGCGAATAGCTACAAAGAGCAAAAATGGGTAAATTGTCAAATAGTGGAAATGAAAATGTACTTGAGAATTATATTTAAGTTTCGAACCGTGCGACTAATCTATTTATAAAAGGCGACTAAACCACTTTTGTACCCGTTCGGGTACTAAAGGGTACAATTGTTCTCTTCATAGGACAGTTCACTCCATATAAATAGATCAGAAGTGCGATTAGTCGCGTGTTCCTTTGCGACTGATCCCTTAGAGCGGTCAAAAAAGATGACTCCCTGCAGAACCTAAATCACTTTGAGGCTGCGTAAGAGCTCCTGATGCAGACAGTATACGAGAAGAAGGTGGATGTGGCGATAGTCTGCGAACAATATAAAACAGCGCTGGAACCTGGGTCTATGATAGGAACAGTAAAGCAGCCATTTGGGCCAATGGAAGAAATACCTTACAGGATAAGCCGCTCTCCGATAAAGCTTACTAAACGCGAGCCAAAATCTGTGGAATCCATTTCTATAGTTGTTATGCCCCGCCAAGTTTGCCGAAAGACGCATAAGAAAAGTTTCTAGACATGTTTGTGCAGGACGCTAGTGTTACCAAGACGTGTTACGTGATTGCTGGTAATTTTAATGCGTGGGCCGTAGAATGGGGCAGCAGCCGCACAAACAAGCCAGCTTATTCTCTGATCAATTCGTTCTCCTACTGGATGCGGTTCTGCTAAATACTGGTGGAAAGAACACTTTTGAAAAGTATAGTCACAGGTGGTGGTAAAGGCCCTTTTCCCGATGCAAGATTTGCAACCACGCAGAGTTCAGATCCAGGCAGCAGAGGGCGCCATAACAATCGATGCGACAGGGGTAATTCTGGCAGCGAAGAGGTTCGGCAATGCCAATGCGACTGGTTTTGATGGCGTACCGAATAAGGCGCTGAAAATCGCCATCAAACACAATCCGAAGCCGTTTGCAGATCTCTTCTCGAGGTGCATAAATGAAGGTACTTTCCCCAAAGTATGGAAGAAGCAGCGCTTGGTTCTACTTCAGAAGCCACATAAACCAGCGGGTGAGTAAAGTTCATATCGTCCACTCTGCATGATAGACATGATGAGTAAAATTTTGGAGATACTGATCTGCACGCGTCTGGTGCAGCACCTGGAGAATGAGCCGGCCAGTCTGTCTGAAAACCAGTACGGTTTTAAAAGACATCGTTCCCCCATCGACGGATTTAGGAGGTTGACAAACATTGCAGCCAAGGCCACTGAAGTTGACAGGTGGATGCATGGTGACAAAGAATACTGTGCAGTTGTCACACTAGACGTCAAAAGCGCTTTCAATTCGGCATACTGCCCCAATTCATGAAGTCACTTGAGGAGAAGAAAACACCGGGGTACGACACCGCGGTGACGATAGTTGCCAAAGAAATTGCACAGATTCAATCCATCTGCAACGAGCAATGAAGATCAAGGAGATCAACTGTCCGGTTAAAAAACGGAGGCGGTGCTTATCACGAGCAGGAAAATGCTGGAAACGACAACATTAAGTATTGATGGGTACAGCGTTACAACGCAACCGGAGTTACGGTTTTTGGGTGTGATGAGCAATGCGAGACTATATTTCAAGGTGCACATCGGATAGACATTTGAGCTGAGCAGAATATATGGCAGAGCCAAAATCCTTAACAGACGGTTAAGGGTGGACGAGCGCAAGGAGGAGAGGCAGAGGAGCATTGAGGAGTGGCAAAAGGTAGACACACAGGCTTATCGTGAATGTGCAGGCATGGGTTGAGAGCAGACAAGGCGAGACGGATTATTACATCACACAATTTTTGCCGAAACATGGTTGTTACAGAGAGTACCTCCACAGATATGGTCACGATGATGCAATGGGCTGCTCGTTCTGCGGTAGCGCTAGAGGAAATGCAGAGCATGGTTTCTTCTCCTGTTCGAGACGCGCATCTGAAAGGACGTCCATAGAGGGAATAGTAGAAGAGAGGGTGACCTCAGACAATATAGTAAAGCATATGTTTCAATCGAAGTTGGTGCACGCCAAGATGCGAATGGCAGCGCAGCAGCGAAAGGATAAACATAAAAGAGGAGTAGATTACAGCCATTCTAGCCCAGCTTGGCCTCGAGAAGTATTGCCTACCGGCGGTTTCGCGGGCAATTCCAAGCTATAGACGTCGGAGTTTAGGGTTTAAGGCGTAGGCGTACTGTTAATCAAGTCCAGCATAGTAAGATATACTGCCTGGGCGTGGTCCCGAATGAGGTGTACCTTTAGCAAACAGTATGAATCGTGCATGCCGTCTATGGTTGACGGTATCGATAAAAGATTCTCCTTCGACAAAAAAAAAAAGCAAATCAGTATTGCTCCTTTCTAAACTTACTTTTTCATTTTCGAAGAAAATTTATACAGGGTGATTTTTTAGCAACCTTCTCTTCGACAACACTGTTTTTGGCAGCTCAGCTGCCAATGGATTATAGGCCGGTGGCATCATTGGACCGTACTTTTTCAAAGACGACGAAGGCAGGAATGTTACTGTAAAAGGAATATGCGTGGTTGTAGTTGTAGGTAGAAAGAAAAATAAATCGCTTGATCTGATTATTTTAAATTGAAATATGCATATTAAAACATTTATATACACTTAGCAGAAAAAGTGTACGTACAAGAAGTAAACAATTCTTCGCTGCACTAAATACCAATAAGGAAATAATTTTTCTCAAAAGAAATTATTTTTTATTTACTTGAGCGCAGGATAAGGCAGCACACTATCACCTCCAAGCAAATGCTTAAAAATGTGGTTTTAGATGAGTTTCACAAAATTTCAACGGAGGACACTTCCAAGTTAGTCAGGTCTATGCCAAACCGATTGCAAGAAGTCCTAAAACGGAAAGGATACCCAACCAGCTACTAATCTTTTCAGAAACCCACAAAAAACAATAATTTATCATATAATATTATCTTTGTACGTAGACTTTTTCTGACCAATTAACAGGTGCTTTTGAATTCTTTTATTTCTCATAATTTTTCTGTACATTATAATTTAATGTATTTGGGCTTAAAGTAAACATAATACTCTAACTTTTAAATAAAAAATAATTTCTTTTTAGAAAAATTGTTTCCTTATTGGTATTTAGTGCAGGGAAGAATTGTTTACTTCTTGTAAACAACACAGAACACTTGTGACATCACTTTTTCTGAGCTTTGTCACAGAGTTCTTTAAAAAGCTTTTTCATGGCAAGTTGTTACTGTCGGAAGAATTGCCAAATGCTTGCCGACAGGTGGGTACCGTTCGAAAGAAAAATCTTATCGATATTAAATTTGATATGCATCAGGCGGGGATTGAACCACGACCTACAGATCAGAAGGCGAACACATTAACCACTGAGCTACGGCACCCCATATATACATACATATATATGTATATATATATATATATGTATATATATATATATACATATATATATATATCTATATATATATATGTATATATATATATATGTATATATATATATATATATATATATGTATATATATGTGTATATGTATATGTATATATATATATATATATATATATACTTACTTATGTGGCCATAACAACCGAATATCGATTTAGGTCGAAAATAACATGCTTCTCCCGAAATCTCTGTTCTTCGCTAGCTGGCGCCAGTTAGAAATTCCAAGCGCCGTCAGGTTCTCCAGTACTTGGTCTTTCCACCGGAGGTTAGGTCTTCCTCTTCTGCGTCGTCCTCCAGCGGGTTCCGAATATAACACCTTTTAAGCTGGAGCGTGTTCTTCCATTCG
The DNA here is from genome assembly GCA_963854835.1 of Megamerina dolium. Taxonomy (NCBI): domain Eukaryota; kingdom Metazoa; phylum Arthropoda; class Insecta; order Diptera; family Megamerinidae; genus Megamerina; species Megamerina dolium. The sequence goes on from OY978530.1 coordinate 37,890,073, forward strand.
TTCGACATAAACTAGCCAGCGCAGCCGCTGGATTTTGATGCGCTTTACTATGTCAATATCGGCATACAGCTCGTACAGCTCATGATTGTACCTTATTCGGTACTCGCCACCAACGCAAATAGGTCCAAAGATCTTGCGTAGGACTTTTCTCTCGAAAACTCCAAGCATTCGCTCATCCGAGGTGGAAATTGTCCAGGCTTCAGGGCCATATGTTAGGACGGGCATAATGAGAGACTTGTAGAGTGTAGTTTTCTTCTTCGAGAGAGGGCCCGACTTCCCAATTGCTTACTTAGCCCAAAGTAACACCTGTTAACAAGAGTTGTCCTACGCATGATCTCCAAGCTGACGTCATTACTGCTGTTAATGCTGGTTCCAAGATAGACAAAGTTCCTTACTACTTCAAAAGCGTAGTTGTCAACAGTGATGTGCTGTCCAAGACGCCGGGACTCTTTGTTTAATGACACTAGATACTTCGTCTTGCCCTCGTTCACCGTGAGACCCATCCGACGCGACTCTCTTTCCAACTCTGAGAATGCTGCACTGACTGCTTGCGTGTTCATGCCGATTATGTCAATATCGTCGGCATACGCTAACAGCATGACACTTTTGTTGAAGATAGTGCCATTATGTCGTAGATTCCAAATGCTCTGAACAATTCAATAATTCAATAATGTTAACAGATGGCAATAATAATATTTATAACATAAATATAAAAGACAACCTAGAGAAAAATTCAATTAAATTGGAAAAAGAGTCTGTATCAAATATTCTATAATTTATAGAAGCACAGTGGAAATGAGAAATTTTGGATAGACCTTCTGTCACCGAAATTTTACCAGGATTAATAATATTTAAAAATTTCAATTCCAACATAAGCCACGATTGTAGTAAATTAGAAATACGACAAGGAGGAACGTTCGTAATAAAATTTAAAAATTGAAAAATTATTGTACTAAACAAAACCTACTTGTATACTAATGTAAACATAAAAGTATACGACACTCTCATTCTACCAAATCCAAAATGAAAGAAAATACAAATACGACAAACATGAAATTGAAATTCAAAAATCTATATTTGAAACAACTAAAACTTAATAATTATATTAAATTACTGCTCACACACTATAGCCCAAGAGGGAAGAGTTAACATAAGACACATGGATTTAACATATGTTACGTTGACGAATTTTGTAAGCATTCATACAATTGATTTGACAACGGAAAATAGATTTCCGGAACATGTGCAAAAAGGCATCAAAGAAAGCTACAATTCGACAGTTTTATACTTAATTTAACATAAATAACTATTTAGTTATATTTTCCGATTTGTACACATCTAGATTATGTTTTGGCAGTTGGCTGTTATAATTTGGGGAATCCCATTTTCGTTACCAATAAAACCATATGAAATTAATTTACAAACGTGATGTAAAAACTGTATTTATTGTAAATATGAAACAAATGCAGGTAAATATATTGTTCGCAACTTTTATGCGCTAACTTTAATTACTCACCTTAACCGATTGGACGAATAACAAAAAAAAAAAAAACAAAATACTTTTTATTATTTAATTATTATACCAAAAAGAATAAAATAAAAATTAAACAAAAAAGTTTTTCTTTAACTTAAAAGAATTTACAAGAAAAGTAAATTGTTTTTTAATACATAAACAAATGCCAAATATTATCGGCAAATTAATTTGAAAATCCGTTCGAATACTTTCACTTCATATAAATATCCATTGTTAAAAAAAGCAAAGCGGCCTTTTCAAACAAAGCGTAATTCCACTGTTTAACAAAGTGTCATTACACTGTCCCCCATGATTTGTATGTTGGTTTGTTTTTTTTGCATTTTTTATATCTATGGTTGGTTGATATACTTACTCACTTATGTGGCCATAACAACCGAATATCGATTTAGGCCGAAAATAACATGCTTCGCCAGCCATCTCTGTTCTTCGCTAGCTGGCGCCAGTTAGAAATTCCAAGCGCCGTCAGGTTCTCCAGTACTTGGTCTTTCCACCTGAGGTTTGGTCTTCCTCTTCTGCGTCGTCCTCCAGCGGGTTCCGAATATAACACCTTCTTAGCTGGAGCGTGTTCTTCCATTCGCTCGACATGACCTAGCCAGCGCAGCCGCTAGGCATACAGCTCGTACAGCTCATGGTTGTACCTTATTCGGTACTCGCTACCAACGCAAATAGGTCCAAAGATCCTGAGTAGGACTTTTCTCACGAAAACTCCAAGCATTCGATCATCTGAGGTAAAAATTGTCCAGACTTCAGCGCCATATGTTAGGACAGGCATGACGAGAGACTTGTAGAGTGTAGTTTTCGTTCTTCGAGAGAGGGCCCGACTTCCCAATTGCTTACTTAGCCCAAAGTAGCACCTGTTTGCAAGAGTGATCCTTCGCAATATCTTCAGGCTGACGTCATTACTGCTGTTAATACTAGTTCCAAGATAAACAAAGTCCCTTACTACTTCAAAAGCGTAGTTGTCAACAGTGACGTGCTGTCCAAGACGCCGGGACTTTTGTTTGTTGACACTAGATACTTCGTCTTGCCCTCGTTCACCGTAAGACCCATTCGACGCGACTCTTTTTCCAACTCTGAGAATGCTGCACTGACTGCTCGCGTGTTCATGCAAATTATGTGAATATCGTCGGAATACGTCAACAGCATGACACTTTTGTTAAAGATAGTGCCATTATGTCGTAGATCAGCAGCTCGTATTATTTTCTCCATAATAAGATTGAAGAAGTCGCACGATAACGAATCACCTTGTCTGAAACCCCGTTCGGTATTAAACGGTGCGGAGAGGTCCTTCCCAATTTTCACTGCACAACGGGAGTTATGCAGTGTCATTCTACAAAGTCGAATGAGCTTTGCAGGAATACCGAACTCAGACATTGTTGCGTAGAGGTAATCCCTTACCGGACTGTCGAAAACGGCTTTATAATCAACAAATAGGTGGTGTGTGCCGATATGTTTTTCTTGGGTCTTCTCCAGGAATTAGCGCAGTGTTAAAATCTGGTCGATGGTGGATTTACCAGGTCTGAAGCCACACTGATAAGGCCCAATCAGGTTGCTGAGCATAGGCTTCAACCTTTCACACAGTACGCCCGACAGAACCTTGTATGCGATGATCAGGAGACTTATTCCACGGTAGTTGGCGCAAATTGTGGGGTCTCCTTTGTTATGTATGTGACAGAGAACACTGAGCCTCCAATCATCAGGAATGCTTTCATCTGACCATATTCTGCTTATGAGCTGGTGCATGCAGGCGAGCAGCTCATCGCCTCCGGTCTTAAACAACCCGACAGGCAGGCAGACAGGCAGGCAGAAAATGAAAACAATAAAAACCATTTGACATTTCTCACTGTAATACTGGCGAATAAAACAATTAGAAATTATACGAAAAGTTTAGTGAATTAGAATCGAATTTTCTCCTAAACTCCAATATATTTCGGATAAATTATTTTTAGAGCAGGAGTTGAAGTTTAAGCGAAAGAGTGAATTGGAATAAGGCTGGTGATCGGCACTTGCTACAAAGTTCATAGTGTAGCTCAATGTCAAAATTGGATATTGGTAACCCTCTGCGTCAGTACGTGACGTATTTCGGCAGAGTTCATACACAATGTGTGGGCATGAACACTGTTTGACAGGAATTCTCGATGCGAACGTTTAGGTTTAATAGTAAGAAGGGATCTATATTAGGGTTGACGCTTAATCAAAATTATGATTTATTAAAATTGAAATTATTCGATTAATCAGAATTTTGATTACTAAAAATACCTTCAATTTTTATTTTTTCTGTTTTTTTAATTTACTTTGCGAATAAAAATTTTAAACTCGTTCTCATATGCTTTCCTGTATACTCCGTATTGGAAAAAATATCATAAATATTTTGAATATTTTATTAAAATAATTTATTTCTGATTAATCAAAACTTTGATTAATGGGATAATTTCAATTTCTGAATATTCAAAATCATGATTAATGTATATGAATAATCGAATATTTTTATACAAAGGATTAATTGCACAGCCTTACTTTACATAATTCTAATTCCACTGTAGTATTTCAATTAAAACCAAGTAATACCTTTACAACGATATAAAAATTATACGTAGAATAAATAAGCTGTAAAGAAAACATTTTAACGGCTTTCCCAGGGTGCCGAAAAAAATGTTTACGTCCATATATATATATATATATATATATATATATATATATATATATATATATATATATATATATATATATATATATATATATATATATGAATATATATATGAATATATATATGAATATATAAAAAAAAAATAAATATGTGTCACTTAAAGCCCCAAAGGGCTCATTGGCCGAGCTTCTCTTCCATTACTGTTGTGCGTCTTAAATTTGGACAGTATTAGAATGGACCTACTTATTTTAGCCGGTTCCGAACGGCAGAACACTTGTGACATCACTTTTTCTGAGCTTTGTCACAGAGTTCTTTTAGCAGCTTTTTTCATGGCAAGTTGTTACTGTCGGAAGAATTGCCAATTGCTTGCCGACAGGTGGGTACCGTTCGAAAGAAAAATCTTATCGATATTAAATTTGATATGCATCAGCCGGGGATTGAACCACGACCTGAATGAAAATAAATTGTTTGATCTGTACTATGGACCCAGGTTCGAATCACGGCAAATTAAAACAAAAATTTTTTATTTTTTAGAATAGAATTATAAGGCAACTAAGGAAAATAAATTATTTTGATGCGAATAGCTACAAAGAGCAAAAATGGGTAAATTGTCAAATAGTGGAAATGAAAATGTACTTGAGAATTATATTTAAGTTTCGAACCGTGCGACTAATCTATTTATAAAAGGCGACTAAACCACTTTTGTACCCGTTCGGGTACTAAAGGGTACAATTGTTCTCTTCATAGGACAGTTCACTCCATATAAATAGATCAGAAGTGCGATTAGTCGCGTGTTCCTTTGCGACTGATCCCTTAGAGCGGTCAAAAAAGATGACTCCCTGCAGAACCTAAATCACTTTGAGGCTGCGTAAGAGCTCCTGATGCAGACAGTATACGAGAAGAAGGTGGATGTGGCGATAGTCTGCGAACAATATAAAACAGCGCTGGAACCTGGGTCTATGATAGGAACAGTAAAGCAGCCATTTGGGCCAATGGAAGAAATACCTTACAGGATAAGCCGCTCTCCGATAAAGCTTACTAAACGCGAGCCAAAATCTGTGGAATCCATTTCTATAGTTGTTATGCCCCGCCAAGTTTGCCGAAAGACGCATAAGAAAAGTTTCTAGACATGTTTGTGCAGGGCGCTAGTGTTACCAAGACGTGTTACGTGATTGCTGGTAATTTTAATGCGTGGGCCGTAGAATGGGGCAGCAGCCGCACAAACAAGCCAGCTTATTCTCTGATCAATTCGTTCTCCTACTGGATGCGGTTCTGCTAAATACTGGTGGAAAGAACACTTTTGAAAAGTATAGTCACAGGTGGTGGTAAAGGCCCTTTTCCCGATGCAAGATTTGCAACCACGCAGAGTTCAGATCCAGGCAGCAGAGGGCGCCATAACAATCGATGCGACAGGGGTAATTCTGGCAGCGAAGAGGTTCGGCAATGCCAATGCGACTGGTTTTGATGGCGTACCGAATAAGGCGCTGAAAATCGCCATCAAACACAATCCGAAGCCGTTTGCAGATCTCTTCTCGAGGTGCATAAATGAAGGTACTTTCCCCAAAGTATGGAAGAAGCAGCGCTTGGTTCTACTTCAGAAGCCACATAAACCAGCGGGTGAGTAAAGTTCATATCGTCCACTCTGCATGATAGACATGATGAGTAAAATTTTGGAGATACTGATCTGCACGCGTCTGGTGCAGCACCTGGAGAATGAGCCGGCCAGTCTGTCTGAAAACCAGTACGGTTTTAAAAGACATCGTTCCCCCATCGACGGATTTAGGAGGTTGACAAACATTGCAGCCAAGGCCACTGAAGTTGACAGGTGGATGCATGGTGACAAAGAATACTGTGCAGTTGTCACACTAGACGTCAAAAGCGCTTTCAATTCGGCATACTGCCCCAATTCATGAAGTCACTTGAGGAGAAGAAAACACCGGGGTACGACACCGCGGTGACGATAGTTGCCAAAGAAATTGCACAGATTCAATCCATCTGCAACGAGCAATGAAGATCAAGGAGATCAACTGTCCGGTTAAAAAACGGAGGCGGTGCTTATCACGAGCAGGAAAATGCTGGAAACGACAACATTAAGTATTGATGGGTACAGCGTTACAACGCAACCGGAGTTACGGTTTTTGGGTGTGATGAGCAATGCGAGACTATATTTCAAGGTGCACATCGGATAGACATTTGAGCTGAGCAGAATATATGGCAGAGCCAAAATCCTTAACAGACGGTTAAGGGTGGACGAGCGCAAGGAGGAGAGGCAGAGGAGCATTGAGGAGTGGCAAAAGGTAGACACACAGGCTTATCGTGAATGTGCAGGCATGGGTTGAGAGCAGACAAGGCGAGACGGATTATTACATCACACAATTTTTGCCGAAACATGGTTGTTACAGAGAGTACCTCCACAGATATGGTCACGATGATGCAATGGGCTGCTCGTTCTGCGGTAGCGCTAGAGGAAATGCAGAGCATGGTTTCTTCTCCTGTTCGAGACGCGCATCTGAAAGGACGTCCATAGAGGGAATAGTAGAAGAGAGGGTGACCTCAGACAATATAGTAAAGCATATGTTTCAATCGAAGTTGGTGCACGCCAAGATGCGAATGGCAGCGCAGCAGCGAAAGGATAAACATAAAAGAGGAGTAGATTACAGCCATTCTAGCCCAGCTTGGCCTCGAGAAGTATTGCCTACCGGCGGTTTCGCGGGCAATTCCAAGCTATAGACGTCGGAGTTTAGGGTTTAAGGCGTAGGCGTACTGTTAATCAAGTCCAGCATAGTAAGATATACTGCCTGGGCGTGGTCCCGAATGAGGTGTACCTTTAGCAAACAGTATGAATCGTGCATGCCGTCTATGGTTGACGGTATCGATAAAAGATTCTCCTTCGACAAAAAAAAAAGCAAATCAGTATTGCTCCTTTCTAAACTTACTTTTTCATTTTCGAAGAAAATTTATACAGGGTGATTTTTTAGCAACCTTCTCTTCGACAACACTGTTTTTGGCAGCTCAGCTGCCAATGGATTATAGGCCGGTGGCATCATTGGACCCTACTTTTTCAAAGACGACGAAGGCAGGAATGTTACTGTAAAAGGAATATGCGTGGTTGTAGTTGTAGGTAGAAAGAAAAATAAATCGCTTGATCTGATTATTTTAAATTGAAATATGCATATTAAAACATTTATATACACTTAGCAGAAAAAGTGTACGTACAAGAAGTAAACAATTCTTCGCTGCACTAAATACCAATAAGGAAATAATTTTTCTCAAAAGAAATTATTTTTTATTTAAATGTTAGAGTATTATGTACACTTTAATCCTAAATACATTAAATTATAATGTACAGAAAAATTATGAGAAATAAAAGAGTTCAAAAGCACCTGTTAATTGTTCAGAAAAAGTCTACGTACAAAGATAATATTATATGATAAATTATTGTTTTTTGTGGGTTTCTGAAAAGATTAGTAGCTGGTTGGGTATCCTTTCCGTTTTAGGACTTCTTGCAATCGGTTTGGCATAGACCTGACTAACTTGGAAGTGTCCTCCGTTGAAATTTTGTGAAACTCATCTAAAACCACATTTTTAAGCATTTGCTTGGAGGTGATAGTGTGCTGCCTTATCCTGCGCTCAAGTAAATCCCACAAATGTTCAATAGGATTAAGGTCAGGTGATTGTGAAGGGGTCTTGCATTGATGCGGGACATTATATAATATCTAAAGCTTCACATTATGGGCAGTATGCTTCGGGCCGCTATCCTATTGAAAGTGCCAGCCAGAACCCAGGCCGAGATTTTTATCACTCTGCTTCAAATTTTCTTTTAAAATAGTTAAATAAGCTCTCTGATCAATAATTGACTCAATGAACACCAAATTGCCGACTCCATTAGCAGCCATACATCCCCACACAATAATACCACCCCCGCCATGTTTAACCGTGCTCACAAGATTTTGCGCATGAAGGACTGTGCATGGTTTCAGCCACACAAGCTGACGGTCTTTAATACCAAAGAGGCAAAACTTGCTCTTATCTGAGAATAGCACCTTCTCCCAGAACTCTGGCGGCTTATTTATATACTGTTTGGCAAAAGAAATTCGTTTTTGTCGGTTTATGAGCGAAATCAACAGCTTCCTACGCGCTACGCGGCCACGATAGTTACCTTTTTAAAAATTTTGTGCACGGTGTCGTTATGCATGGTTTTGTTAAACTGTTCCTTAACATTTTGAGCAATTTTCATTGCGGTCAGTCGAGGATTATCCTGAACAAGCCGCAAAACACATCTTTTTTCTCGTTGGGTCAGAATAGGATTTCGTCCTGAACGTGGTTGCGACACAAATGTTCCAGTTTTTTTAAATTACTCATCACCGTTTGAATTGTGGGGTGCGCTCTCCTAAAGATTTTAGCAATTTCACTGAAAGTTTGGCCTTCTTACCATAATTTTATTATAATTTTCCGTTCTTCAACTCCAATTTCCTTTCTTTTTGATTTTTTCTGACCAATTAACAGGTGCTTTTGAATTCTTTTATTTCTCATAATTTTTCTGTACATTATAATTTAATGTATTTGGGCTTAAAGTAAACATAATACTCTAACTTTTAAATAAAAAATAATTTCTTTTTAGAAAAATTGTTTCCTTATTGGTATTTAGTGCAGCGAAGAATTGTTTACTTCTTGTAAACAACACAGAACACTTGTGACATCACTTTTTCTGAGCTTTGTCACAGAGTTCTTTAAAAAGCTTTTTCATGGCAAGTTGTTACTGTCGGAAGAATTGCCAAATGCTTGCCGACAGGTGGGTACCGTTCGAAAGAAAAATCTTATCGATATTAAATTTGATATGCATCAGGCGGGGATTGAACCACGACCTACAGATCAGAAGGCGAACACATTAACCACTGAGCTACGGCACCCCATATATACATACATATATAATATATATATATATATTTATATATATATATATATATATATATATATATATATATATCTATATATATATATATATATATATATGTATATATATATGTATATATATATATACATATATATATATATATATATATATATATATGTATATATATATATATATATATATGTATATATATATGTATATATATATATATATATATATATATATATATATATATATGTATATATATGTGTATATATAAATATATGTATATATATATATATGTATATATATATATATATATATATATAGATATATATATATATATATATATATATATATATACTTACTTATGTGGCCATAACAACCGAATATCGATTTAGGTCGAAAATAACATGCTTCTCCCGAAATCTCTGTTCTTCGCTAGCTGGCGCCAGTTAGAAATTCCAAGCGCCGTCAGGTTCTCCAGTACTTGGTCTTTCCACCGGAGGTTAGGTCTTCCTCTTCTGCGTCGTCCTCCAGCGGGTTCCGAATAAAACACCTTCTTAGCTGGAGCGTGTTCTTCCATTCGCTCGACATGACCTAGCCAGCGCAGCCGCTGGATTTTGATGCGCTTTACTATGTCAATATCGGCATACAGCTCGTACAGCTCATGATTGTACCTTATTCGGTACTCGCCACCAACGCAAATAGGTCCAAAGATCTTGCGTAGGACTTTTCTCTCGAAAACTCCAAGCATTCGCTCATCCGAGGTGGAAATTGTCCAGGCTTCAGGGCCATATGTTAGGACGGGCATAATGAGAGACTTGTAGAGTGTAGTTTTCTTCTTCGAGAGAGGGCCCGACTTCCCAATTGCTTACTTAGCCCAAAGTAACACCTGTTAACAAGAGTTGTCCTACGCATGATCTCCAAGCTGACGTCATTACTGCTGTTAATGCTGGTTCCAAGATAGACAAAGTTCCTTACTACTTCAAAAGCGTAGTTGTCAACAGTGACGTGCTGTCCAAGACGCCGGGACTCTTTGTTTAATGACACTAGATACTTCGTCTTGCCCTCGTTCACCGTGAGACCCATCCGACGCGACTCTCTTTCCAACTCTGAGAATGCTGCACTGACTGCTCGCGTGTTCATGCCGATTATGTCAATATCGTCGGCATACGCTAACAGCATGACACTTTTGTTGAAGATAGTGCCATTATGTCGTAGATCAGCAGCTCGTATTATTTTCTCCATAAGAAGATTGAAGAAGCCGCACGATAACGAATCACCTTGTCTGAAACCCCGTTCAGTATCAAACGGTGCAGAGAGGTCCTTCCCAATTTTCACTGCATAACGGCAGTTATGCATTGTCATTCTGCAAAGTCGAATGAGCTTTGCAGGAATACCGAACTCAGACATTGTTGCGTAGAGGTAATCCCTTACCTGAAAGTTGAAAGCGGCTTTATAATCAACAAATCGGTGGTGTGTGCCGATATGTTTTTCTTGGGTCTTCTCCAGGATTTGGCGCAGTGTGAAAATCTGGTCGATGGTGGATTTACCAGGTCTGAAGCCACACTGATAAGGTCCAATCAGGTTGCTGAGCATAGGCTTCAACCTTTCACACAGTACGTTTGATAGAACCTTGTATGCCACGCTCAGGAGACTTATTCCACGGTAGTTGGCGCAAATTATGGGGTCTCCTTTTTTATGTACTGGACAGAGGATACTGAGCCTCCAATCATCAGGAATGCTATCATCCGACCATATTCTGCTTATGAGCTTGTACATGTAGGCGAGCATCTCATCTCTTCCGGTCTTAAACAACTCGGTGGGCAGGCCATCAGCACCTGCAGCTTTGTTGTTCTTCAGCCTTAAAATGGCTGTTTCAACCTCGTCATAGTCGGGTGGTGGGACATCAACACCATCATCTGCAATTGGGGTTATCGGGTTATAGGCTCAGTACACTCTGGACATCTGTAACCAGATTCCCTTTTCCATCACGACAAGAAGAGGCTCCGGGATTTAAACCGCCACTCAGGCGCTTGATCTTTTCGAAGAATTTTCGAGCCTCATTCTTGTCGGTACACATCTCTATCTCCTCACACTCGCGTCTTTTTTGTTTTTTTTTTTGCGCCTGAAAAGACGTCTCTCTGCACTCCTTTTCTCTCTGTAACGCTCCTTAACAGCTCGCGTTGCACCTGCACGCAGGGTTTTCCTGAAGCCGCGTCTTTCTCTGCGGTAGCGTCGCGATACTCCTGATCATACCACTCATTCCTCAGAGGTCGGTAGTAACCGATTACCTCCTCGGCAGCAGAAGCCATGGAGTGGGATATATATATATATATATATATATATATATATATATATATATATATATATATATATATATATATATATATAGGTATATATATATATATATATATATATATATATATATATATATATATATATAGGTATATATATATATATATATATATATATATATATATATATATATATATATACCACGGTACACCTGCCTATGCATTCTCTGGCACATACCTCTAAGGCATAGACCTCCGCCTGAAGGATGGAAGCTGTTTTCCCCATTGCGACTGCTTTCCGAAATCTTGGTCCAACAATTCCAGCCCTCGCACAGCCATCTTCCATCTTAGACCAATCTGTTTACCATAACTGTGAGTACGTTTTGAGACCATATCGCTACTCCTCCAAGTCGAACGGTCGTTGATGACCACTTCAAAGTGTTTAGAGAAAACTAGCTTTCTATCCATCTTGTCGAAGACCACAAGACATGGAAAGCCCCAAACGGTGTCCAGGATCTTTGTATGTCCTGTGAGATTGCCTGCTTTAAAGTTGGATAGATTGGGCAGCTTTAGTGCCGCACTGGTTGCTGTCCTTTTGACCATGAGGTGTGGAGGGGTGAGTCCAGTAAGAATTTCTAAGGCTGCAGTGGGGCACGTGCGCATTGCTCCCGTGACATCCAAACAGGCTATTCGATGGACCCTACTAAGGATTATTTTAGCCTTTGTTTGATTCACCTTCGGCCACCACGCCAAGGATGCATAGGTGATCATTGGCACTATTACGGTCCTGTACGACCATGCCACCATTTTTTGTCGCAGACCCCGTCTTTTACCGTGTACTCTCTGGCACGCATAGTTTGCCCTTAGGGCTTTGCCAGTTATAAACGATAAGTGATTATTCCAAGTCAGGGCGTTATCTAGGATTACTCCTAGACATTTCATTCTCTCGGATAGAATTAAGTCTGTGTCCCCTAGTGTTAGGGTTCCTATACTCAATTTCCTTCTTTTGGTGAATCGGATTAATCGAGAGTCCTTTCTCTTGACACCAGTCATGTGTGATGTCAAGAGCTAGTTGCATTCGATCGGTTAATGTAGAGTCAAATTTTCCTCTAACCATTATTACCAGATCATCCGCAAAGCCCTGGACTTCATATCCGAGATCATCGAGAGTTTGTAAAAGCTCGCCGATAACCAATAGCCATAGGAGCGGCGATAAGACGCCTCCTTGAGGGCATCCTTTGGTTGACCTGACAATTGATCTTTTTGCCCCCATTTCGAAGATAATTGTTCTATTTATCAGCATATTAACAACCCATGTTATGATCAGTCTACATATTCCTTTCCTGACCCTCCGTTGCTCAATTGAGGAACGGAGAGCGATTTCTTTTGCTTGTTAGGCTATGTATAGCGGTCTCAGTGGATTTGCCTAATTGATAGGCATATTGTTCAATATGAAGAGGTGAGTCTTTAAAATAAACTTCCCTAATATATTGATCTAGGATTTTCTTCATTGCTTTAAGCAGGAATGACGTTAGGCTAATGGGCCGAAAGGCTTTTGGAATGAATGTTACCCTAGCCTTCGTCCAATGACTCGTTCTAGACTCGTCCTAAATATATTTCTTAAAGCTGGTGCCAATACATTCGCACCTTGTTGAAGAAGGCACGGCTGTATGTTGTCGACACCAGCCGATTTAAATGGGCTAAAAGTGAAGATGGCCCATTTAGTTTTGTTGACAGTGAAAATCTTACGAGCGAGTGAGAGTTACCTTCGTGTAGCCACCAAGAATCGAGTATCCTCGGTGTCTTCCCGGTCCTCATCAAACATGGCACAACCCGGAAAGTGAGTGTCAAGCAGTAGCTGTCCGGTTTTCTCCAGACTTTCCGTAAAGTTTCGGTCAGCCTTCTTAAGTGTAGAAAGGTCGTTGGAGTGATTAATATTGAGTGATTTCTTGAGTCTTGTAGCCGCTGGGATCGTTTCAATCTCCTCGAAAGTACTTTTGCCATGAGTATCTCTTTAATTTCCTCAAGTCCTTATTATACGCCGTTAAAGCGCTTTTATATAAATCCCAATCCCCAGTGGTCTTGGCTCTGTTAAAGAGATGGCGGGCTTTTTTGCGTAAACAGTCTGGTTCCTTATTCCACAATGGGACGTTCCTAGAACGTTTCTTGACAACAAGGTGGCAACTATTTTCAAAAGCATCTATTATAATGTTTTCGAGTTTGTTACCCTCGAGATTTAATACCTCAGAGTAATGTATTTCCGTACTAAGGCATTCAATGTTTTGCTCTAAGTGAACATTGTAAAGCGACCAGTTGGTCTTCCTTACATTTCTTATCTTGAAAGATTCCTCACTTCCCCCCATCACATAAATGGGAATGCAGCGATGATCTGATAAGGAGTCCTCATCTAACACCCACTAATTTGAAATATTATTAAAGATAAATGCGTAAGAGTGAGATCTAATACCTCCCCCCTCATTGCATTTACAAACGTTGGCTCATTGCCTCTATTTACTACTACTTATTTGCGGTAATGTAATCAAGAAGTGACTCACCTCGTGAATTCGTGTCGCTGCTTCCCCGTAATGTACATTCCGTGTGATGTGCATTGGCGTTGCAGCACATCACCAACTACAGGCTATGCGACTGGCAATAAGCCGTCAGCCTCAGGAGTTCCTGTGATACATCATCCTCCGCGTCACCAGGTAGGTACAGGGAGGCAAGGACAGTTGTCCATCTTCCATTAGTGCTATGCACTGTCACCGTCAATTCGGAGCGTTATGGTCATATGATAACCGACTTTTTTTTGCCTGCTATTGAAGAATACGGCTTAGAGAATATGTGGTTTCAACAAGACGGTGCCACATGCCACACAACTCGAGCGAATATGGCTTTATTGCAAGAGAAATTTTCTGGCCGCGTAATTTCTCGTCGTGGCAATATCAAGTGGCCACCAAGATCATGCGATTTGACACCGCTTGACTTTTTTTTGTGGGGCTACGCGAAAGACCGTGTTTATGCAGATAAACTTTTAACTCTTGAGCATATAAAAACCAACATTCGTTACGTTATGGCTGAGATACCGCCCAATATGTGTCAAAAAGTGGTCGAAAATTACAATTCGCGTGGTGGTCATTTAAATGATGTAGTATTTCGCACATAATGTCAACGTTCAAACTTTATAATAAAAAAGAAATATGATAAAAATATTTTATATGTGTTTTATTTACATTTACTTTTGTAACCGCAAAATGGATAACCCTTTATATATATATACATGTATATTTATATACATGCATATATACATGCATATATATATATGTATATATATATATATGTATATATATATATATGTATATATATATATATATATATATATATATATATATATATATATATATATATATATATATATATATATATATCGGGCATTAGCGCTGCCTTTCTCTGGCCTCACTTTTGGTACTCCGGATTTGGTACCCGTTTTCGGCTTCTGTCCACTTATTTGTGCACGCGCCATAGCAGATATTGTTGGCCGTTCATCGTCAACAACAGCGACTCTTGCCTTGGTTCCCTTCTGCCTTGGTATGAGCGAGGCACTTTCAAAACCATAGAAGACTTTGTTGCCCAGCTTTTCGACCAAGTCAGAGGAAATGGGGTTCAAGCAATCGCCAAATCGACAACGTTCCCCTTGTGGAGCCTGTGAAGCACCTACCACTCTACGACTCACATGCCCGAATTCTGCTACTCTACTTGCCCCAGAATACGGTCTTTTGGCAAAGAAACCAAGCCGGGTAAGTAGCCGATGAAGACCCTGGCCTTTGGCACATCTTCCTCGTCCATAATCTTCAATTCGGCCCCCTCCCATGTCTTTAGGGCAGGGATCATCACCTTCGTCCAAACTACAGTCTCGTCGTCCAGATAGTTGACAGTAAGCCATCCGTGCTTGTAACTGTAGCCAGCAAAATTAGTCCTCACCAGCCCCCCACGGGTTTCGTATATTCTGTCGAGAATACACTTTTTTACCCTGCAGATCTCCTCAGTAGTCCAAATGCCCTCTGGGAAGTTGCTCGGTACAATACCAATCCTTTTAGTGCGAACTGCCTCTGGAAGAGTAAGCTTTAAGCGAATATCCTCCGAAGAGACGCTCTGTTCAGCCTGTCTTACAGAGGCCATCGCCACCTCCTTACTGGGACCTTGGTCGCCTCCGTGTGATGTCTCCACCTCCGTCACTCCGTCGCAAACCAGCAGAACGAGTGCGGGTACTGTCGAGTGTTTGTTAACATCGCCCTCTAACGCAATCCGCTGTAAAGCTATTCGATCGGAGTCTTTTCGGTGCCGTCTGTACGTCACCAGACGCTTCGACAGGCGTAGCCGCCAAGGACCAAACTATTTCTATCGGGATGCCCTTGGCGAGTAATTTCTTTAGCCTTTTGCGCCCAGCGCCGGACAGCTTCGACCGATAATTCTGAGTCTTTGATGACTCAGGATTTAGGAGATTTCTCTCCTCTTCCGAGGTGATAGACATTCCCACCGACACTTGGCTAAGTGAAAAGTCTATACCCTCCGACCTGACCGAAGGAGGATTTGTTACTCCCTCCGAGAGGTGCACTTTCTCATTTGCTAAGGGACCGATTGCCCCCTCGGCCAATGATTCTTGTTGCACATTTACTGGTGTGCAGACCGGGTGTGTTTTTAATTGAGTCCATCCAAATTGAAGCGTATTTGTATGAAGGCTATTTAGTCAGCTATGGGCGCCCCCATGGGAAGGCTCATTTAAACCGTAGGTGCGCCAGACCTGGTACGGAGTCCGCTATTAAGCTTGACTCTACCCCGTCAAGCAAGCTCACTGGCATAGCTGTTCCACCGTAAATTTAGGGGGTTGTTCAGACCGGTAGATCTACTTACCCCGGGCCCCCAGACTAGATCTTGGCGGTCCGGAACGTTGGCAGATCCCGCCCCATGGAGTTTTCAGCGAGACATGACCGTGCTGAAAGTGGGCCATTGGTCTGATAGATAGCCGCACTTCCCCGTAGGGCTGACCAATTAGCCAGTGTCCAATATAACAACTGGCTAGCCTCAACGACTAACCAGGAATCGTAGAAGCCTTTCAACCTATGCGTTGGCGGTAGTTCTTAGTTTGCGCGCTGGGTCGTGCCCCACGAAAGGCTACGACTTTCATGTGACCCGATCCTGTGACAGTATGCCCCTACACCACGACAAGGTGACTACATAGAGTTGGTGATATTTATATATATATATATATATGTATAAATATATATATATATATATATATATATATATATATATATATGTGTGTGTGTGTGTGTGTGTGTGTGTGTGTGTGTGTGTGTGTGTGCGTGTGTGTGTGTGTGTGTGTGTGTGTGTTTTTTTTTTTTTTTGTATTCGAAGGGGGAATCTTTCTTAGATACCGTCCACCATAGACGGCATGTACGATTCATACTGTCCGCTAAAGGTACACCTCATTCGGGACCACGCCCAGTCAGTAATATCTTACTATGCTGGACTTGCGAAACATTACGCCTACGTACTAAACCCTTAACTCCGACCTCTATAGCTTGTTTGTGTCTAGCGGGACCGCCGTTAAGCACTACTTCGCAGGACTAAGCTGAGCTAATATGCCTCTTCAAACATCCCATACATGGCGTTCACACAGCTGTAGTTATATTTCTCCGCTGCCACTCCTTCTTCCTGAGCTCCTTGAGAGCTATTGCAGCCCATTCTTTCATCTTAAACCACACTAAACTCGATCGCAGCATATGGCTCACAATGTTATCAGGTGTTATCCTTTCATTTATTATCTTCTCTATGGTCATTCTCTGCGTCTCAAATCTTAGGCAGAAGAAAAAGATATGCTGAGCGTTTTCGCCAACAGTGTTGCAGAATGAACATTCTGTCCCGTCATCATGACCGAATCTGTGGAGGTACTCTCTGAAACAACCATGGCCCGTCAAAAACTGCGTAAGGTAGTAGTCTGTCTCTCCGTGTCCTCTTTCGACCCAAGCTTGCACGTTTCTGATGAGCCTGTGGGTCCACCTCCCTTTTCCTGCGGCGTCCCATTGACTTTGCCATTCATCTAGGCTCGTCTGTCTCTCCTCTTTCCGTTCGGTTGCCGTTAACCGCCTATTCAGGCTTTTGGTTCTGTTATATACTCTGCCCAACTCCGAGGCCATTATGTCCGGCGGCATAATGCCGGATATAATACCGGCACCTTCTTGTGACACTGTCCTAAATGCACATGCAACTCTAATAGCGCTTAACCTGAAAACTATCTTCGCCTTCTTCGAGTATGTCTTTTGCCGCAGAGCTGCCCCCCATATAGGCGCCGCGTACATCAATATTGATTGACTGACTTTAGCCAGGAGCGCTCTCCTACTCTGGCTGGGGCCACCAATGTTGGCCATGATTCTCGTCAGAGCCGCTGTCATTGTTGCCGCCTTCCCGCAGGCTTTTTCGATATGCGCCTTGAAGTTGAGCCTCGTATCAATCATTACACCTAGATATCTCAACGAAGGTTGCGTTGTAATGTTGTAGCCGTCAATGTTTAGGGTGATTTTTTCGAGTTTTTTCCTGCTCGTGATAAGTACAGCCTCTGTTTTCTGTACCGTAAGCTGGAGCTTTGTCGTCGTGAGCCAATCCTTAATTTTCGAAGCTGTCTCTCTGCAGATGCTCTGAACTTGGGAGAGCTCCTTCGCAACGATCGTCACGGCAATGTCGTCCGCGTAGCCAATTATCTGGGCTTCTTTTGGCAATGGAAGGTTTAACACCCCATCGTACAGCACGTTCCACAGTAGCGGGCCAAGTACAGATCCCTGCGGCACTCCACCCGCCACCACGTAGCTTTTGGGCCCTTCGTCCGTGTCATACAACAGTAGTCTGTCAGACAGATAACTATTTATTATTCGCATTAGGTACGCTGGCGTTCCCTTTGCCTCCAATGCCCTCATAATAAGATGCCAGTTTGCCGAGTTGAAGGCATTTTGTACGTCTAGTGTCACTACTGCACAATATTTTTTATCGCCATGCATCCATCTAGTGCCTTCTATGGCCTTGCCAGCAATGTCCGTCAATTTTCTAATTGCGTCTATGGTCGACCGATGTCTCCTGAAACCAAATTGGTTCTCGGACAGACCAGGTGGTTCCCTTTCTAGATGTTGTTCCAGACGCGTGCATATCAACCGCTCCAATATTTTGGCCATCGTATCAATCATGCAAAGTGGACGATACGCATTTGGCTCACCCGCCGGTTTATTCGGCTTCTGAAGGAGGACCAGGCGCTGTTTTTTCCATACTTTCGGGAAAACACCCTCGTTCAAACATCTCGCAAAAAGCTCGGCAAAAGGCTTCGTGTTATGATTAATGGCGATCTTCAGCGCCTTATTCGGGATGCCATCAAGTCCAGGCGCCTTTGCGTTACCGAATCTCTCCGCCGCTAAGATAATCTCCGACTCGTCGATTTTCACTGCCTCTTCTATTGGGGGTATCACCATATACGGTTGCAAGTCTTGCGCCGGAAAAAGCGTTTTTACTACCTTTGCTAGGAGGATAGAGCAGGTTGGTGCTTTACCTCTACCACCTCTGACCTTGGACATCACTATCTTATACGCGTCGCCCCACGGGTTCTCGTCCACCCTTTCACAAAGTTCTTTGAAGCATGAGGACTTGCTGCTTTTGATCGCCTTTTTAAACTCCTTGCGTTTCTTTTTGAAGCATTCACGTAGTATTATATGCTCCGGCGTACCTTTGCTTCTTTGGGAGAGACGTCTTGCTCTATGACATTCACTTCTTAATGTATTAATCTCCTGATTCCACCAGTACGTGGGCTTTCTATACATATTCTGTCTTTTTCTGCACATTGCGGCGTCGCAAGCTTTACTTACGTACTTTGACAGCATGTCAGCCTGTCGGTCCACGTCGTTTGAACAGTCTGGGTTCACGTCTAGAATGAGTTTGAAGATTTCTTCATCGAGCGTTTCCACTTTCCACCCTCTAGTTTGTGCTTTTTGTAGGCTCCCTTGAATCTGCTCATGATTGCCGACTTCCATCACAATAGCAAGGTGGTCGCTATGTGTGTAAAAGTCGCATACCTGCCAGCTTGTCGATCGAACGAGCGCGCGGCTGGCGAACGTAATGTCAATAATTGATCCGCGACCATTCTTCTCGAAGGTATTCCTACCGCCAGTATTGAGCAATACAGCGTCTAGCAAGGAGAACGCCTTGAGCAGGGCATCACCCCGCCTATTTGTATAACTGCTGCCCCATTCCTCGGCCCATGCATTGAAGTCACCTGCTATTACGTTTGGCGTAGTAGTTCTGGCGTCTCGCACTAGTTCGTCTAGAATCCTTTCATAGTCGACTTGCGTCACACTCGGCGGGACATAGCAGCTGTAAAAATTGATTCCACAGATCTTCGCCCGCGTGTAGTAGGATTTTCCAAGGAGCGGCTTGTCTTGGATGGAGTTGTTTCCACAGGCCCATATGGCAGCTTTGTTTACCTGATCAGAGATCCAGGTTCCTGCGCTTAAGTTTTTGTACTGCTCGCAAACTATAGCCACTTCTATCTTCTGTTCGTATACTGTCTGCCTGAGCAACTCCTGTGCAGCTTCACAATGGTTTAAGTTGATCTGTACAACTCTCATTATATCCTTTTGCACGCTGCTTGATATAGGGGACACTTCCTACTGCCGATTTGGTGACCCGCATCCTTCCCGTTGATTTTGCATGCTCCACAGAATGGCTTTTTATCGCATGTCTTTGCGAAGTGACCCTTTTCCCCACATTTGATGCAATTTTGGCTCCTATCTTCTGTGCTGCTGCACGCCCTCGCCACATGCCCATATTCTAGGCACCTGAAACACTTCTTTAGGTTCGGTTTTTCCCTTATTCGGCACACCACCCATCCAATTTTGATCTTACGAGCATCAAGAAGTTGTCTTGCGTTCAACGCCGGAAGGCTTGAACGCAAGACGCACCGCAGTCTGCGTACCTGCATATGCCTCCCTGATGTTTTTGATCGCTCTTTCGTCGAAGAAACTTAACTCCTTTATTTGCGATCGTATCGCCTCGACAATATCCTCCTTGGTGGTAATTTCATCTAGATCTCGGATCTCCAACGATACCTCATGGGTTAGCGCCCGAGTCTGCGCTTGATCACCGAGCACCTTATTTATTTCCTTTTCATATACTCCCATGTTTGTCATCTGGGCCTCCTTCAGTTCAAGCAAAATTTCGCCTTTCGCCGTCTTTCTGATCCGTGCAACGTTCTCACCGAGTTCATGTAGAGCATCATTCTTTTTCACAGCTTTAAGTATGTCACTGTATGACATATTTCCAGCACGTGCAATGATTATCGCGTCTGGTCTTGGAGGCGGTGTATAGGTCGCCTTCTTCTTAGGGTTCTGCGTTTTGCGTTTGACCTGCGCCCAGCTCTCTGTTTTCTTTTTCTCTTTGGCAGGACTATTATTGCCTCCATCGCTTTTGCTCGTGTTATCCGTCGGCTTTTGCACTTCCTCGTGAGTGGCTCTGTTCCTCTTGGGTGGTGTTTTCCGTGTCAGCTGCTCGTCCTCGCGGGGCCTCTTCGGCGTTGATCCTATTGATGTTAGCCTGAGGGGAACATTTCGTCTATTTTCTTTGCTTTTATTATACTCTTCTCGGGCACGTTCGTGAAGTCGCGTTACTGAACTGAGCAGATCCCTGATTTGGTTGTTGATTGATCGTTGCGGTAGTCGCATGGCTTCAGTCAACTTCCTGATTGCCTCACCTAATTCTGACATGATATCGGCACTCGATTGCGTCGTTGTAGCCATAGGCGTGCTATCTTGCATCGCAGGTGGCGAAGACTTTGCTCTTACTGGCTTTTCCGCAGTTTTCGGCGACCGCACCAGTCTTGGTGCACGCTTAAAAGGGTCAACTTCGACAGTTTTGCCATCTTCACTCGGTGTCGGTGTCTTCTTGGGCGGCTCAGCTCCAGGTATCTTGCTACCACCATCGCAAGGACTTTGAGTACCACTGCTCATGGTGATGCCATCTATATTGCTGCTATTGTTTTTGTTGTTTCTCAATTTGTTCTCCATTTACTTTCTGTACCAGCGCATCGTGTGTAGGGGGGCGGGCCGAAATAGACAGGAGCGGGTATACCCTCGGGGACAATGCCCCTACCCCAGTTCCCTGAGGCCTGTCCTTCGCTTTACCGGTTCCGGAAAACACGGACGAACCGGCGCTCGCCCGGAGCAACGCAGGCTACAACTCCTGCGTCCAATACACACTTCCTGACTAAGGCCCGAAGGGGCTGGTTACTGATACCCACCGCGGCTAACACCTCGGCAGAGGAAGCTCACATCACCCTCATCCTCCCAACAGCAGAGAAAGCTGTTGAGGTTCTGAAGGACTCCCAGTGCGCCGCGGAGTATACCGGTCGATTTAACAGCCGCACCTAACATGGTGTACAGACGCTGACCAGGAAGCCGTCCATTATGGAAACCGTCGCGCCTGGGTTTTTTTATAACTCATCATGCCCATGCATGATGAGGGGGACACATAATTCAAAGAGGCGGTGTCGGCTCGCCACTGTCACAGGAATTTCATAGGACTCGCTGGCTTTTATACCGCCTCCTCCATTCCTGCCGCTCATCGTCGGGGATTGCTTATTCGTTTAAACTTATCTCGCAATTAACCTGCGTCCGTCCGGCTATCCGCGACCTGCCGACCCCCCCGGTAGCTTAGAGCCCAGCTATAGTACCCGATCCCGTAGGATCAGACCGTCCGGGTGTGTGTGTGTGTGTGTGTGTGTGTAAATATATATTCTGTCGTTTGACTAGATGAAAGTCGAACCAATGTATGAATACGATCTTCTGTCAGACACCGTCCGAAAGCGGTGCAAAAGCGTCCAAATGATTTTTGCCCGTAGTCTAAAGTCCTCGTGGAAGCAGCCGATTTCTTATGCGTACGATGTTGCTATGTCCAAAGCCATTTTTCATACAGCAATTACATTGGCTCAAGAGGAAAGTTATCCTTTCTTGGGAATCGTGTCCGATACGGGTGGTGGCAATCAAGCCCTTTGGAAAGAATTAAATGTGTCAAACGTTATGTGAATGTTGCCTATTTATTTTTATACCCTGCATGAGTAACCGCTTGAAGAAAACTCCGAAGATATAAAAAAGTATATATATTCTTGATCGTTGCCTAAAAACATAATTTAATCATGTCCATCCGTCCGTCGTCTATCTGTCTCCCGGCCGATTCACACAATAACTTAAACTATTTTGACGAAATTTGGCATGAGTAACCTGCTGATCAAAAAGTATTGAGGGAACTGATAATGCATATGATTGGTCAACTGTTACTCCTACACGGAGCATTAGAATTGCCAAAAGTCAGCGAACCACACTTAACAATTAAAGTAGCCAGCCAACTTTTTATATATCTATGTACGAGTATATCTACATGAACAGGGTATAATTCATTCTGAGAGATGATTGGCTGTCTCCAAGGTAATTTTTTATACTTTCTTCTTTATGTTAGAACGAACATGGTTTCCAAATCCAGCAATAGATGGCAAAGTTTTCGTGTTTGAGGATGTTCCGCAATTGTTGAAACTTTTACGGAATCACTTTCTTGACAGTGGATATCTATTTCAAGAAAAGTTATTGATAACGCTACAGTTGCGCAGTTGTTGACGTATATGTCTGTTTCAGATGCACCGATAGTGACGGTACATCACGCAGGTCGTCAGAAAGTGAAACTTGCAGCAAACTTGTTTTCACATAGCACTACGAGCGCGATACGAAACTGCTATTATCATTGGAAATGTACAACGCGTGCGAAACGGCCAATTTTATTGACATAGTTAATGATTGGTTTGATGTATTCAATATAAAATTTACATAATTCCAATCAATTCCCTCAAAAAAACCCTTTGGCATGGATTTGGAACATCAATTAAAAATTATTTCGAAAATGGACTCATGTATGTTTGAGACTCGTGCTTTTGGAAAACGAGCCACCAGGGCGAGCCCACCAGGGCGAGGAAGACTTACGCTCAAGTAGCGGAAGCTGACCTCGTTATGGGAGTCATGGACTTGTCACTAGAGGGGCTTCTGGAGGATACTCATCTGAGTACCTTCAAGGTATCTTTGTTGGATGCCATGGAGTCCCTTGAAGACGATGTCAATGACATTGGATTGGTCTGCAGGG
Source organism: Megamerina dolium (assembly GCA_963854835.1). Lineage (NCBI taxonomy): Eukaryota > Metazoa > Arthropoda > Insecta > Diptera > Megamerinidae > Megamerina > Megamerina dolium. The sequence continues at coordinate 37,913,658 of OY978530.1, forward strand.
CAAGGGTGGAGAGCAGATTGATTGTACTAATGTGCAAAAATCAGCTATCCAAGCAATGGCTGTGCAAGACAGTGGAGCACCTAACCGGTTTGTGGGAGGGTGCGAATCTCAAATGTGACAGCCTAACTGCCTTGTCGACAAAGAGGAAGATGGTGATTGTTGCTCATGACAATGCTGTGGCCAGCGACATCATCCTCAGAAGGCTGCAGCGCCAGAACGTCTGTGTGAAGGACACTTCCAAATGGAGTGTTATCCGCACAGAAGAGTTTGGCGACGCAGAAAGGGCAGGTGTCGTGCTCACCGTGCTGTGTCCTAAAGATGACGCGGAGGCCATCAGAATCGCAGGCGGCGGAACAGGCCGTCGTTAAATTCCAGAAAGATGCAGTATGAGGGGTGCGACGCGGCTCCTGGCGTGGGGCTAGTGGCAGATTCTTAAAGGAAGAAGCCATTAGGGCGGGAGGTGGGCCCGTGCCAGGAACCACTAAATGTGTGTCAACTCAATATTCACCTCAGCAAAGCAGCATCAGCAATGATGGTACGGAGCTTCGATGAGGATAAGCTTGACATTGTGCTGGTTCAGGAGCCCTGGATCCTTCATGGAAGGATCAAAGGCCTATCAGCACAAAATACCACTTTGTTGTATCCACAAACAGGGGGGAAGTAGAGGACATGCATTTTAGTTAGACATGGGATACGTGCGATTCTAATGTCTAACTTGTGCTCATCGGATCTCACAGTAGTGAGAATAGCTGACGGTGCGGGATCATTTATGATTGCATCAGCATACCTTCCATACGATTCTACAAACGAACCACCTTCAAGAGAGGTGGAAGCTCTAGTGAGATTCTGTGATGGTAAGGGGGTTGGTCTGATCTTAGGGTGCGATGCCAATGCGCACAGTTCTGTAAGGGGCAGCAGCGATGAAAACTATAGAGGAGAGTGTCTACTCGTGGTCATTGATGTCAAAATGTTGGATAGGATTTTGGATTGGAGGGTTGTGGATAGACTAACCATGTCGGACCACAGGGCCATTCACTTTGGGATTACGTCCGATAAAAGACATAGGAACGACTGTAGAATGGTAAGGATACCGAAACGAACGGATTGTACAAAGTAGTGCGAAATTCTTGAGGAATTATTGCCAAGGAGGTTTAAGAGACCTAGAACAACCGCAGATGTTGAGTATCAGGTGAGGGCTATCAGCTCAGCCATGATCAAAGCATTTGAAGCTTCATGTCCTCTGACGGTAGTGGACGAAGGAGATCCCATTCCATGGTGGAATGGTTAACTGGAATGAAAAAGGAGACAAGGAGGGCTTTTAATCGTCACATGAGAGGGGACCCCAACGCATGGGACGACTACAAGTCAAAGAAAAGGGAGCTGAAAAAGACTCTACGAAACCGTAAAAGGAAAACGTGGAGGGAATTCTGCTCAAATATGCAAGATATGACCGATGTATGTAGATTACAGAGGATCATATCAAAGGACCCGGTGTCAAAGTTGGGATTAATTCGCAAAACGAATGGATCCTTTACAGAGACAATCGGAGAGTCACTGAAATACCTGATGGAGGTGCATTTTCCAGGAAGCTTTAGATCGGAAGATAATTGGGAAGCCACCCGCAAGGGTGCAAACAGGGATGAAAGGTTGGAAGTTGAAAGGATAGTCACCAGAGATGGAGTGATAAACGCCATCAAGCGTTTCTCTCCCTTCAAAACAGCGGGTACAGACGGGATATTTCCAGCCCTACTTCAGTGGGGTGCAGAAGCTCTGGTAGACAAGATTCTGGGAATATTTACTACTTGGCTGGCTACAGGATATATCCCGACTCAATAAAGATAGACTAAGATTGTCTTTCTGCCAAAGCCGGGAAAAAGAGACAACTCAGAGGCTAAATCTTTCCGGCCGGTTAGCTTGACCTCCTTTCTGCTGAAATGTATGGAGGGAGTACTGGCGGACTACATGGAAAGGACAACGCTTCTGACAAAACCACTGAGCAGGTGTCAACATACTTACAGAGCTGGCAAATCCACATAAACGGCCCTGCACGAACTCGTTCGCGTAGCGGAGAGAGAACTGTTTTGTAGGGGGATATCTATATCTACTTTTATGGATATAGAAAGTGCCTTCGGATTGGTTTCGAGAAGCTTCCGATGGCCCTTGCTACTCGTGAAGTCAGCCCAACCATTATAAGGTGATGGACAGCATACTGAGGAAAAGGGCAATAAACTTTCAAAGTGGAGCTACAGACTCAGAGGTAGGGTAGTCAAAGGGTGTCCACAGGGGGGCGTATTATCGCCCATCCTTTGAAACATCACGGTCGATTACCTTACCTGAGCGGTAAGTTCCTAGACACTATTTATGATACCATGAGAGGTGCACTCGGAACAAGATCTCTCTATAAATGCTAGTAAGTCGGAAACAGTACTCTTTACTAAAAGGAGGACAGGGCTAACAATAGACCCCCTTAGGCTTTTTGGATCGAACATCAACGTCTTCCAGGTGCCATCCTGGATAACAATCTAACTTGGAACAGTCACGTCGATGACAGTCTCGGTCTCATGTGGGGAATTACTCCCAGAGCAGCACACTGGATTTACACAACGATGGTAAGGCCCTTAATAGCGTATGCTGCTGTGGTCTCGTGGCCTAAGGTCGCCCAAAAGACCGCGAAAAGCAAGTTAGATAGGGTGCAAAGAATGACTTGTATTGGGATTACTGGAGCTATCAGGGCGACCCCAGTAGAAGCATTGGAAATCTTTCTGGAGCTGCTGCCGTTGGACTTGCATATTATAAAGTCGGTGGCATTAACAGCATTACGTCTGAAGACAACCAATAATTGGTATGGATTCGGCACGGAGATAGGGCACAGGGGCATCCTGTCACTGTTATATAGCAGTGTAAAGGAGGCGCAAATGCCAATGGAGGGAATGGGTAGGCTGAAGATGACTGAAAAGTCACACAGAACACTCATTAAAGACGGCGTCACACATGATGTATGTGAGGAAAATGACATCAGTATTTTTACAGATGTTTCACTAATGGATGGCAGAGCGGGTTCTGGAATCTCCTCTAAAGAGTTGGGACTGGCATACACTCTGAATCTGGGAAGATACGTATCGGTCTATCAAGCAGAAATGCTTGGTCTAATGCATGCGCTAGACCATCTAATGGATGGAAAGGTGCAAGGTAAGAAAATCTTGCTAACACTCGATAACCAGGCGGTGGTCAGGCGACTGCAACAACCTACGGTATCTTCCAAGTTGGCGCTCGAATGTGTTCAGAAACTTAATGGGTGTGCTAGTAGTAATGCGATTACTCTTATGAGGCGGAAGGGACACATTGGCATAGAACAGAATGAAGCTGCAGACGCCTTGGCTAGACAAGGATCTGAAGCTGAATTTTATGGACCGGAACCAGTAGTTGCTCTTAGCAACGGGACGGTGAAGGCAAAAGTCGAAGAGTGGATAAAGAAACTCCATCTCACGAGATGGGAGAACTTATCTACTTGCAGACAGGCAAAGGCTTCGTTGAGGCTATCAAAGGGCAGTGAATCGAGGAGGGCTCTCAGTCTAGGACGAATGACTCTAAACTGGTTGACTGCATTAATAACTGGGCATGGCAATTTCAGGTACCATCTCAGCAAGATGGGTCTTGTTAAAGGGGAGGACGCTGACATTTGCAGATTATGCATGGAAGAGGCAGAGACAGCGGCGCACATAGTGTGCCAGTGTTCTGCATTGGCAAGCAGATGTCCACACTGGGTCGCCAATTTATTGATGAACTCGAAATGTGGAACATATATATATTTATATATATATATATATATGTATATATATATATATATATATATATATATATATATATATATATATATATATGTATATATATATATATATATATATATATATATATATATATATATATATATATATATGGATAGATAGATATATATATAGTTATATAGACATGTAAAGGATCCATTCGTTTTGCGAATTAATTCCAACTTTGACACCGGGTCCTTTGATATGATCCTCTGTAATCTACATACATCGGTCATATCTTGCATATTTGAGCAGAATTCCCTCCACGTTTTCCTTTACGGTTTCGTAGAGTCTTTTTCAGCTCCCTTTTCTTTGACTTGTAGTCGTCCCATGCGTTGGGGTCCCCTCTCATGTATATATAACTATGTAAAGGATCCATTCGTTTTGCGAATTAATCCCAACTTTGACACCGGGTCCTTTGATATGATCCTCTGTAATCTACATACATCGGTCATATCTTGCATATTTGAGCAGAATTCCCTCCACGTTTTCCTTTACGGTTTCGTAGAGTCTTTTTCAGCTCCCTTTTCTTTGACTTGTAGTCGTCCCATGCGTTGGGGTCCCCTCTCATGTGACGATTAAAAGCCCTCCTTGTCTCCTTTTTCATTCCAGTTAACCATTCCACCATGGAATGGGATCTCCTTCGTCGTATATATATATATAGTTATATATATATCTATATATTGACTGAAAAAAATGTGATTTTTATAAATGAAGTGTGCAGTGGCGAGTTGCAATACCGATACATCCGATAAATCGGTATTAAAGATCGGTATTAAAGAACTTTCCGTGTGAAGTGGCTTTGGATTGGTTTCTGCCGGAAATCATATCCTTTCAACCACAAAAATATTGTGATTTACAAGTACCATTTCATAAATGATGATTTTATACACCTCAAGCGATATGAAATGGGTGAAATTTGTTTGTTTTATTTGCACAGCATTCGCAATTCAGAAATTTCTGAAATAATTTTCCAGACTTTGCGTCGAAACTTTAATTGAAGCGCGGGGTTGTGACAACTGGCTGCCGTGGGTTCAGCGAAAAGAAAATATGCAAATCGTTGCTATGTTGTTGCATCAACAAAGCTCGGTAAATGCAGTTAATGGTAACAAAAAATCATTGGTTATTGTATGAAAATATTCAACTGTTTAAATTAGATAAATTAAATTAATAGAGGCAGAATTGGACAATATTGAAGTTGACGACAATGTTAGCATCATTACTGCAGAAGCACGGTGATAGAGAAAAATTGAGAAAATCCGCCCGTCCACTCTTCAAATGTACTTGGTGAAGCCTCAAACTCTGCTCTAAATCTGCATGACACTAGAAACTCGAAGAGGTCGAAGAATGACAAAAGGATGTGTAAGTAAATCGCACAGTTGAACTTCTTCACTACTAATAAATATTATATATAAATATATATTGTATATGTTTATTACAAACGTAGTAAAACATTAAAGAAAGAAAATTTGTTACTGCACAGACTTCAGAAAAAGCATTCCGCAAAGTGTACCGCCTTAAAGCTTTCATTTAAACAGACGGAAAGGAAATACGTATTTAACATACAACTTTTAAAAGGGAGTTTAGCAAAACTTGCCCAAGAATGTAAAAAAATTAAATGAAATGGGTTGCTCATGACAAATAATTTTGTACAAAAACATATTGAGCAATCTTCCAGTATTAATTGCAATATTAAGGTAAAGAAATTGTTCTTCCGGGCGAGAATGTTCCTATTAGAATGATTAGAATTAGATGATTAGAAAACTTAACAATGAATTTGAAGAAGCCGCTCACAAGAATTAAAATAGTAACTTAGTTTTTATTAATTCTTTTTTAATTCTTAATTAATTATTGATATAATTATTTAGTTCTTGTTTAATATTCATACATGTATACATATGTGCACAATAAAATTTGTAATGAGACCACGAAACGTCTTCGCTTTTATTTACATATTTTGGTCCACAGCTTTTCCACTTAGGCAACTTCTGGTCACTTTAGGTCGCTTACATACATATTTTCGTGGTACATTTATTTACTTGTTTCTTCTAGTATTTTTCATAATAAATTATTAAATACTGTTTATTTTACAATTTTATATAAATGTTCGCAGTTTTATTTACCTTTTGTATGGGATTTTGACACTTCTTCCTTGCCTATTATCCGTACTGTTTCGGTTATGGCGTTGCAGGGTGCAATCTTTATTTCTATCATTCTTGTTTTTATACTGTAAGCTGCCTATTTAAGAGCGTCGATAGATTTTGTCAATATTGTTATCTCTATTGCAAATTTCGATACTGATGAGGAGTGCCTAAAATTAATTCTGAATATTCTAAAAGCCCTCTACATATCACACAGTCGTTGTGGCTATTATTTTGCAACCGAGATGTTGACAAATGTAGCATTAGAGAACAAACGAAAGTTGCTTTCGAGTATTGTGTTATACATATACATATGTCTCCGTGCGGGCCACAAATCGTATAGCAATAACAAAAACTAGTATTAGTTACTTACTTATGTGGCCATACAACCGAAAATCGATTTAGGCCGAATCTAGAATGCTTAGCCAGCCAACTCTTAGCTGGTTCCAATATAGATTAAGTCATTCAATACTACAAAAGCAGTGATGCGCTCTCCACGACGCCGGGACTCTTTGTTTGTTGAAACTAGGTACTTCGTCTTGCCCTCGTTCACTCAGTCGACACGACTCTCTTTCCAACTCTGAGAATGCTGCTCTGACAGATCGAGTGTTCCTGCCGCTTATGTCAATGTCATCGGTAAACGCCAACAGTATAACACTTTTGTTGAAGATAGAGCCATTATTTCGTAGATCAACAGCTCGTAATATATTCTCCATTACAAGATTGAAGAAACTACCATAATTCTACGAATCTTTGCCCGAGAATCGATGTCTAAAATTAATATTGAACCTCCGAATTTTGAGAAATAAGTATTTCTATCCATACAAAAATAGTTTTGAAAACTTTTTATATGGAAAGAAATATATTTTAACGAGTATCGTTGGGTTTTGTGAATAGCACGAATAATGGTAGCATCGAAACGAATATCAATAAAAAGAAATAGGCGATAAGTAGAACAAGCCAACGAGAAAGAAAGAGATGAAACTCGAATACGATAAAGGAAGATTTTGCAGGGTTGCCACAGAGTATAAACCAGAGGAATTGGAACTTTGATTCGCGAACATAATTTGGTCCTTCGAACCGCGGATTACATCAACAATATCAGATTATTATGGAAGGGCTTCTTCGGTAGAGGATCGCCATTAAAGCCCAACTGTTCCAGCGCAGATATAGAAGTACGATTCACGAAAGTAGATGGTATAATCAAACAATTTGATGTCATTCAAACATCTATTGAACAATCAGTAAGTGATGATAAATTTAGTAATGTATTACTAACGCGAAGTAAATGAAACACGTTGCTACGCAGTAAAGTCAAGGATGTTGGAAAAGTTCTATATCAGCAGACGGAGTTCCTACAGGTAATGATTTTTCAAATTCCTCTATAAATGCTGCCATAGAAAGTTTAGCACAAAGTCAAACTAAATTAAATAAGATATTTGAGAGCATTGCGGAGGAAAAACAACACAATTTGAATAGAGTAAACCGAGTATTTGCTAAACCAACTTTACCAGAATTAACGATAAACGAGTTCGGTGGGCATATGAAGAACGGTTGCGCTTCCTAGATTTGTTCAAAGCTCTCGTAATATAGCGCAGTGAACTCGCTGGTATTGAAAAAATTTAATATCTACAAACGCGCATCAAGGGTTAAGCGTCATCGGTCATAAAACATCTGCCTCCAAGCGACGAGAATTTTAACATTGAGCGGAAGTTATTATGTGATCGGTACAACAAAAAATCGTTAATAGTTGATGCACATATGCAGAAACTTTTTGAGCAAAAATCATTAGTTAACGACGCATCAAAACCTTCTTGACCGTCAATCCTGGCTTGGTCACCGTTTGCGCCGGCTCATCGCTATTCAACCACGACCGCTTTCGCTTGACGTTGTCGTAAGTGACCTACTTTTCATCACCAGTAACCATCCGCTTCGGAAATGGGTCGATTTTGTTACGTTTCAGCAGCGAATCGCAGATGGAAATTCAGTCCATGAGGTTTTTTTTGCGTTAACTTGTGTGGCACCCATACATCGAGCTTCTTTTTGCATCCAACCTTATTTAAATGGTTCCAAATGGTTTTTTGTGCAATGTTTAGCTCCTGGGCAATAGAAACAGTGCTTACATGATGCTCAGACACGACGATTTCCATTATTTTATCGATATTATCAACAATTGGCCTTCCACAGCGTGGTGCATCTTTGACATCAAAATTACCGGAACGGAATCGACGAAACCAAAATTGCACATGATGGGTTGTTACTGTATCAAGACCATAAACATTATTCACATTTTCTGTCGTTTGGCTTGCGTTTTCTCCTATATCGAAAAAAAAACTGTAAAATATGGCGTGTTTCCTGAGTTAAGCAATCATATATATATATATATATATATATATATATATATATATATATATATATATATATATATATATATATATATATATATATATATATATATATATATATATATATATATATATATATATATATATATATATATAAAATTAATTAAATTAATTAATTAAAAAATTAATTAAAATTAATTAAATAATGTATATCAACATTAATTTTTGGGAAGAAAATACCTCAAATGTTACGTATATTCTTGTATAAATATATTTTATAATTATTCTTTACAATTTCAAAATTATTAAATATATTCTTTAACTTCGTTATGAAAGGGCAAATCTTGCAACAATAAATAAATTAACTTCTAATACTCAGAAAGTAATGAAATTTTATGCACAAGCGCCTTCTTTGTGAGAATACATCGTGGTTTTAACTCTTTCAGCAACAGTTTCATATATGTGACTTTATTAATACTACAATACACTACTACAATATTTTGTTTATTAAGAAAAAAACAATTTTGCAAAAGTAGTTCATAGCGCTTTTAAGAAAAAAGGTGGTAAATTTACTAACCATCTTTTATTGATTTTTAGTTTATCAAGCAAAGTTCTAATCTTGTAAAGCTTTTCATAATTAATGGCTGCAAAAGCATGTTATTGAGAAGCCAGCCAAAGCGGTTGAGTGACAAAATATGATATGTCATGCAAATCAGGGGCAGAAGACCAATAATCCTTATAACTAGGCAATTTTTTTATATTTTTATAATTTAATGCAAGAAATGCATTTTTTCAGGTGTGGTAGGTTTATAATGAATGCCTTTTTGCGTTGCGTATAAGTTAGTTTGAAAACAGATTATTTCAAATAGATCCTTTCACCAAAACTAACGGAATGGTTGTGAAGGTATAACACTTTCTAATTCTATTAAACACGTCATGCATAAGTACTCCTTAAGTTGTTTTCCACTTTGGTTCCACTACTACAGTTTGAGTAAACGATAGTAAACACTCGTAGTAAGTACATGACTAGGTGGACTTCTGGCAAATTTTGACAAAGGTACGTCTAATTCATCATTAAGTGATGTCTGCAGGGATGAGTTTATGTCACCCAAGACCGTCAGAGGTTGAGGTCCATAATTGCAGTCCTCGTCTGATTCCAAACTACATACGCTTTCACCATCTGATGATATGCCTTCTTTTATTTGATCTTCGTTTAGAAAGCGTGGCAATCTAAAAATTAACATAAGTTTAATTACATATACGATAAAAATAAAATAAAACCTACTATAGTCACAGTGGTTAGTAAACTAACCACCGTATTACCTACCTTATTTATGAAAAAACACAAGAGGTAATATTTATTTCTTATGGGAAATCAACTAAACAAATTATAAATAACAGATTAACATTGAAATCGTTCCACGATATAAATTGTTGCACTTATTATTTAATTTTAAAATACGACATTGCATTAGTGTCACTTATAATAGCGTCACTCACAATAGTGTCATTCACAAATGTGATGAGTAACCAACCATCGATACTCGTTACAGTATAAAAGTTGCGAACAATATATTGTTACGAGTATCGATGGTTGGTTACTCATCACTATTGTGAATGACACTATTGTGAGTGACACGAATGTTGTCAGCATCGAAACGAATGTCAACAAAACGAAATAGGCGATAACCAGAACAAGACAACGAGAAAGAATGAGAATAATCTCGACTACGATAAAGGAAGATTCTGGAGTTTTGCCACAAAGTATAAATAGGGCCAGTTGCTGACAAATGCAATCAATCAAATTCCGAAAGTGATCGAGTAAACATTGGTACAGTATGAGAGGCAATAGTTGCAAGTACATTAAAGAGTTATTGTAAATAGTTGATTGTAAATATAGTTGATTAAATAAATTGTTGCTGTATGTAGTTGTACAAACTAGGATTCTGTTAATATGGTGAAAATGGTGAGCTACTAAAAGTGGATCAGCTTAAAAAGCTGTTGGGAGAGATGAATCTATTATCATCAGGTGCAAAGGCGGAACTGCTGGTGAGGCTAAAGCAAGCCATGAAGGCTAAGGGTATTAATGTATGTAGAACATGAGTCCTTTGAGGAAGCCGAGATACATGCAGTCGTGCACGCTGAGGAAGAGAGCAAGATAGATTCGAGTAGTCAACTTATGGATTTTATGAAAACCATGATGCAATAGCTACAAGAAAGTTCGTCTCGCCAATCTACAAAAAGGAATTGAACTCAGATTTCAGGAAATTTCCGGAGCTATTAATGACAAAGTCACAGACCTGAAAGAACACGTGGAGGAGTTGGATGATAAGCTGAAGGAACATGTCGACGACTGGGAAAATGAGTTTAAGGAATTAGAGCACGAACTCAATCAATTAAAAATAAACGTACCATGTACATTAGTGATTAGATAGTCAAGTACAGTTATACTAAAGCCACCCACATTTGATGGAACTATGCCGTTCAATATCTTCAAGCTTCAATTCGAGACAACAGCTTCGAAGAATCAATAGGATGATAGCGAAAAGACCGCTGTTTTAATAGTCGCATTAAAAGGCAATGCTTCCGAAGTGTTAGAAATGGTTCCAGAGAAAGATCGTGGTAGCTATCACTCACTGATGGACACACTCCAACGCAAATATGGAAATTAATATGAGTGCATGCACCAGCTCATAAGCAGAATATGGTCGGATGAAAGCATGCCTGATGATTGGAGGCTCAGTGTTCTCTGTCCTGTACATAAAAAAGGAGACCCCACAATTTGCGCCAACTACCGTGGAATAAGTCTCCTGAGCATCGCATACAAGGTTCTATCGAGCGTACTGTGTGAAAGGTTGAAGCCTATGCTCAGCAACCTGATTGGACCTTATCAGTGTGGCTTCAGACCTGGTAAATCCACCATCGACCAGATTTTCACACTGCGCCAAATCCTGGAGAAGACCCAAGAAAAACAGATCGACACACACCACCTATTTGTTGATTATAAAGCCGCTTTCGACAGTCCGGTAAGGGATTACCTCTACGCAACAATGTCTGAGTTCGGTATTCCTGCAAAGCTCATTCGACTTTGTAGAATGACACTGCATAACTCTCGTTGTGAAGTGAAAATTGGGAAGGACCTCTCCGCACCGTTTAATACCGAACGGGGTTTCAGACAAGGTGATTCGTTATCGTGCGACTTCTTCAATCTTATTATGGAGAAAATAATACGAGCTGCTGATCTACGACATAATGGCACTATCTTCAACAAAAGTGTCATGCTGTTAGCGTATGCCGACGATATTGACATAATCGGCATGAACACGCGAGCAGTCAGTGCACCATTCTCAGAGTTGGAAAGAGAGTCGCGTCGGATGGGTCTCACGGTGAACGAGGGCAAGACGAAGTATCTAGTGTCAACAAACAAAGAGTCCCGGCGTCTTGGACAGCACGTCACTGTTGACAACTACGCTTTTGAAGTAGTAAGGGACTTTGTCTATCTTGGAACCAGCATTAACAGCAGTAATGACGTCAGCTTGGAGATCATGCGTAGGATAACTCTTGCTAACAGGTGTTACTTTGGGCTGAGTAAGCAATTGAAAAGTCGAGCCCTCTCTCGAAGAACGAAAACTACACTCTACAAGTCTCTCATCATGCCTGTCCTAACATATGGCGCTGAAGCCTGGACAATTTCCACCTCGGATGAGCGAATGCTTGGAGTTTTCGAGAGAAAGGTCCTACGCAGGATCTTTGGACCTATTTGCGTTGGTGGCGAGTACCGAATAAGATACAACCATGAGCTGTACGAGCTATATGCCGATATTGACATAGTAAAGCGCATCAAAATCCAGCGGCTGCGCTGGCTAGGTCATGTCGAGCGAATGGAAGAACACGCTCCAGCTAAGAAAGTGTTATATTCGGAACCCGCTGGAGGACGACGCAGAAGAGGAAGACCAAACCTCCGGTGGAAAGACCAAGTACTGGAGAACCTGACGGCACTTGGAATTTCTAACTGGCGCCAGCTAGCGAAGAACAGAGATGGCTGGCGAAGCATGTTATTTTCGGCCTAAATCGATATTCGGTTGTTATGGCCACATAAGTAAGTAAGTATATGAGTCAATTGCATCGAGTGGAATTAAGATCGCAAGTGCAACGAAATAATGAGAGCCTTCATGAATTCGCTTCCGATATTCCGATATTAGGGATCTTCGGTAACTCGGAAGAGTTCGTCAAAAAAATAAAAATAGAGGCATTCATAGACGGTATACGTGATGGAGAGACTATGTGTGCCCTAGTCATGTCACCAAGGAGTACATATGCAGAAACAATTAATAGTACCTTGACGTTTGAAGCCGCCAGTTTGATGTGTCGATCAATGCCACGCGTACACCAACTAGAAACAGAAACAACATCCATAGTGCATCCTGAAGCAAGAACAATGAGTCAATGTGAAAACAAATTTACTGTTAAGTGCTCCTTTTGCGACAAACCAGGACACATGGCTCGTGACTGCCGTCTACGACGAAAGCGATCAAGATTGAATACTCCAGGAAGAAAAGAGGAGAATAAGGTGGACAGCGATCGCTCCACTAACACAAATCCATTGTTAAACTAAATCGATTCAGTTCAACGGGGCGTGGACTGACTCCAACAGTGGGTTGACCCATCATTCACATTTAACTACTATAGTGTGTTCTCAGCAGCTAGCCTATTGGTGGAAAACTGGATAATATTGAGTTCACCCTGGATACTGGTGCATCACATTCTATAATCAAGAACAATTTGGTAAAGAGGTTTGAGCCTTTAATGGGAATAAGATTGCGTACAGCAACGGGTGAGGATGCACAAATTCTGGGTAAGATAAAGAAAGTAGCATCTATTGTAAATTGCACGTGGGAACATGAATTCATTGTGGCCGACATCATCAATGACGTAATAACTGGTGTTGATTTTATGGTTAACATTGGATTTACGTTAGATTTAAATCAACGGATACTATGCTATTCAAATGTCGAGTTGCCATTGAACATTGGTTAAAAGCGTAATGGAATCATCAAACCAATATTAGCATGTCAACGCCAAGAAGTTCCAGCAAACTCAGAAGCAGTGATTAGTGCACAGATGAATGTGGATGATGGGACAGGCAAGTTGTGGTAGTGGAAGCAGATAAAAACATCACACTTGGTAGGACGTTAGTGAAACCTAAAGAAAATGGAATAGTACCGGCGCGAATATTAAATCCAACTAATACATCTACTAGAAGATCAGGAACTGTTAGAACGGAATTAAAAGCATAGATGGAAGAATGGAGAGGTGTGCTTACCAACCAGCACAAAGAAAAGGCTTTACAACTTTTGGAGAAGTACAGCTCAATCTTTTCCTCAAATGGAAAAACTGGAGGACGAGCAACCATCGTGAAACATCACATTGACTCCGGTGATTCTAGACCAATTCGTCAAGCACCAAGACGGGTTTCATTGGCCAAAAGAGATGAAGCCATTAAGCTGATTACCGATATGCAGAAACAAGGTGTTATTGAACAAACAATCACCGAGTCCATGGAGTTCACCAGTTGTGCTGGTAAAGAAGAAGGATGGAAGTACTCAATTCGGTGTGGATTACAGAAAGCTAAATGATATCACGAAAAGGGCACCTATCCACCGCCAAGAATCGATGACACTCTGGACACGCTATCTGTTGCGAAGTGGTTCTCAACTCTTGATCTGTAAAGTGGCTACTGGCAAGTGGAACTTGGTAAGGAGGACAAAGAGAAAACAGCTTTCAGTATTGGCGATGGTCTATGGCAATTTACAGTGATGCAATGCGCCGGCTGCTTTCGAACGATGGAGCGTACTTGGTGTATCTCGATGATATTATCGTGATGGGAAAAGATTTTAACGACCACCTTGAAAAGTTGAAAGAAGTATTTGCGCGCATACAACCAGAAGGGCTTAAACTGAATATGAAAAAGTGTTCACTCTTCAGGCGAGAAGTGAAATATCTTGGTCATAAAGTAACAACAGAAGGGGTACGTACCGACGAGGAGAAAGTAGCAGCAGTACAAGAACGAATCCGTCGAATCTTCATGAGTTAAGAAGCTTCCTAGGCTTATGTCCCTACTATAGACGTTTTTTTCCTGGACTTGCAAACATCGCCAGCAATCTTCATGAGTCAAGAGAAAAGAACAAACCATTTATGTGGGGCGAGGAATAACAGAAAGCATTTGAACAGCTGAAAGAAAGTCTCTGTTCAGTACCAGTTTTAGAGTATCCAGTACCAGGTGAAAAGTTTATGTTCGACACAGATGCGAGTGTCTATGAAATAGGTGGCGTGCACTCTCAGATCATAGATAGGCAAAAAAAAATTATGTGTAAAGTTTTTCCATAAATACCAATCTGGACTTATGGTATTCAGTTTTGGGGCACCGCATCTCCCTCTAATATCGAAAAATTGCAGCGAATACAATCCAAGTGTCTGCGAATTATTGTAAACGCGCCTTGGTATATGAGGAACGTTAACATCCATCGAGATTTAAATGTATCCACAATTTCTGAGGAAGTTGCAATGTCCTGCAGAAGCTACATTCAAAAATTACACAATCATCCGAATCCCCTTGCTAGGCAATTGTTGCTGAGCAAGGGGCATCGTCGATTAAAAAGAAAAGACACACTGAATATGCTGTAAAATTGCTACATCTCGCGACTCACCAAATTGTGATGGAACGTAGGGGATATCACATAGTTTTATTTAGTTTGTAAGATTTGAATACATATTGTTAGTTTCTTGTATTTAAGAAAGATTCAATAAAAAAAAAAATAAGCTAACAAAAAAAAAAAAAAAAAAAAAAAAATACTTGTACGGTCAATCATTTCATCTACGAACTGACCACTCAGCGCTAAGGTGGTTATTACAATTTCAAAATCAAAAAAGTCAATTGGCGCGCTGGATTGAAAGACTGCAGAGTTATGATTTTACAATCGAGCATCGTAAAGGAGGACATCATGGTAACGCGGATTCTCCATCTCATAGTCCTTGCAAAATGGAATATAAATATTGTTCTCGAGTGGAAAGCAAGGAACACATTATCGATATACGACTTACGAATATATTGCCGGAGGAGTCATGGACCACCGAACGAGTGCAAGACCAGACCTCGTAAAGATTATGGAATACAAGGAGCAGGGTATACATCCAGATTGGCAAAAAATGGTTAGTGAGAGCCCAATAGCATTTCCTGGAAGAAGCTTCCGACCGCTGCCCCCGCCAAGATATCAAAATCGTGCTTGGCGACTTCAATGCCAGGGTGGGCAAGGAAGGTACCTTTGGTCCAACTGTTGGAAAATTCAGCCTCCACCAGAACACCTCCGATAACGGAATGAGGCTGATCGACTTCGCCGCAGCACGAAACATGGTAATTGGTGGTACCAGATTCCAGCATCTCGACATTCACAAAGCGACTTGGCTGTCTCCAGATCAACGAACAAGAAATCAAATTAATCATGTGGTGATTGACGGAAGACATGCTTCCAGTGTGATGGACGTGAAATCGATCCGTGGTGCCAACATCGACTCGGATCACTACCTTGCTGCAGCTAAGGTGCGCACACGCCTATGTGTCGCAAATAACAAGAGAAGTCCCACACAGAGAAAGCTCGACGTCAGTAAGCTGCGATCACAAGAGACAGCAGATGCATTTGCCACTCGACTATCGGATCTGCTTATGCAGAACACTCCCCCACTTGATGATACATGCGCACGGTGGACACATATATCCAACTCCATGACTACTGCTGCCGAGGAGGTAATCGGTTACTACCGGCCTCTGAGGAATGAGTGGTGTGATTAGGTTTGTCGCTACGCTACCGCAAAGAAAGACGCCGCCTACAGAAAGACCCTGCGTGCAGGTGCCACGCGAGAAGATCAGGCGCCTGAGTGGAGGTTTAAATCTCGGAGCCTCTTGTTGTCGTGATGGATATGGGAATCTGGTTACGGATGTCCAGTGTACTCAGCCTATGGAGGGAACACATCTCCACGTTACTGAATGGCGATGCTAAGAGCAATTCCGCCAGTGGAGGTTATTGCCCGATAACCCCAATTGCAGATGATGGTGTTGATGTTCCACCACCCAACTATGACGATGTTGAAACGGCCTTTTTAAGGCTGAAGAACAACAAAGCTACAGGTGCCGATGGCCTGCCTGCCGAGTTGTTTAAGACCGGAGGCGATGAGCTGCTCACCCGAATGTACCAGCTCATAAGCAGAATATGGTCGGATGAAAGCATACCTTTTGATTGGATGCTCAGTGTTCTCTGTCCTGTACATAAAAAAGGAGACCCCACAATCTGCGCCAACTACCGTGGAATAACAGTTCTGAGCATCGCATAAAAGGTCCTATTAAGCGTATTGTGTGAAAGATTGAAGCCCATACTCAACAACCTGATTGGACCTTATCAGTGTGGCTTCAGACCTGGTAAATCTACCATCGACCAAATTTTCACACTGCGCCAAATCCTGGAGAAGACCCAAGAAAAACAGATCGACACACAAAACCTATTTGTTGATTATAAAGCCGCTTTCGACAGTCCGGTAAGGGATTAGCTCTACGCAACAATGTCTGAGTTCGGTATTCCTGCAAAGCTCATTCGACTTTGTAGAATGACACTGCATAACTCCCGTTGTGCAGTGAAAATTGGGGAGGACCTCTCCGCACCGTTTAATACCGAACGTGGTTTCAGACAAGGTGATTCGTTATCGTGCGACTTCTTCAATCTTATTATGGAGAAAATAATACGAGCTGCTGATGTACGACATAATGGCACTATCTTCAACAAAAGTGTCTTGCTGTTGGCGTATGCCGACGATATTGACATAATCGGTATGAAGACGCGAGCAGTCAGTGCAGCATTCTCAGAGTTAGAAAGAGAGTCGCGTCGAGTAGGTCTTACGGTGAACGAGGGCAAGACGAAGTACCTAGTGTCAACAAACAAAGAGTCCCCGCGTCTTGGACAACACGTCACTGTTGACAACTACGCTTTTGACGTAGTAAGGGACTTTGTTTATCTTGGAACCAGCATTAACAGCTGTAATGACGTCAGCCTGGAGATATTGCGGAGGATCACTCTTGCAAACAGGTGCTACTTTGGGATGAGTAAGCAATTGAGAAGTCGAGCCCTCTCTCGAAGAACGAAAACTACACTCTATAAGTCTCTCATCATGCCTTGTCCTAACAGATGGCGCTGAAGCCTGGACAATTTCCACCTCAGATGAGCGAATGCTTGGAGTTTTCGAGAGAAAAGTCCTACGCAAGATCTTTGGACCTGTTTGCATTGGTGGCGAGTACCGAATAAGGTACAACCATGAGCTGTATGAGCTGTATGCTGATATTGACATAGTAAAGCGCATCAAAATCCAGCGGTTGCGCTGGATAGGTCATGTCGAGCGAATAGAAGAACACGCTCCAGCTATAAGAAGGTGTTATATTCGGAACCCGCTGGAGGCCGACGCAGAAGAGGAAGGCGTAACCTCCGGTGGAAAGACCAAGTACTGGAGAACCTGACGGCGCTTGGAATTTCTAACTGGCGCCAGCTAGCGAAGAACAGAGATGGCTGGCGAAGCATGTTATTTTCGGCCTAAATCGATACTCGGTTTTTATGGCCACATAAGTAAGTAAGTAAGAGAGCCCAATACCATGTCACTGATTGGATTCAGAAGCGTAAGCAATGTGCAATGGCCAAAGGTCCCAATAAGAAAAGTCGAGGTAAGATGCACCAATACACCGTGGATGCTCCATTTGAGCGAATTGCTATGGACATAACTGGACCATTTCCTTTAAGCAACGCAGGAAACAAATATGTTCTGGTGGTTATAAATTACTTCAGTAAATTGCCTGAAGTATACCCCATTCCAAATCAAGAAGCTAGTACAGTTGCGGATGTATTCGTCAATCAATGGATTACTCGTTTTTGTGTACCGATGGAGTTACGCTCAGACCAAGGTAGAAATTTCGAATCATTTGTATTCCAAGAGATGTGCCGTATGTTGGGTATATACAAAACTCGTACAACACCTTTGCATACTCAATCTGATGGCATGGTAGTACGATTTAACCATACCTTGGAGCAATATTTGAGAAAAGTCGTAGATAAATACCAAAGAGACTGGGATGTACATATACCAAAGTTCCTCATGGCATATCGATGCGCACAACATGATACGTGACATGTCATGAGTGTCATGCAGTTGTCACTTATCAGGAGGACTTTCGCTGCGGGGTATTTATGCATTCGTCAAATTTATGCACAAATGGACAAGCAAGTACATACAAACATCCAAAACCAAAAAAAAACACACCCGTTCTTATTTTTTTTAATGTTTGTGCAATCGGAGTAGAATGACGCTCCAGTTATACTTTGCGTGTGTACTGTGACTGATTAACTGTCTGGTTGGCAGGCTGTCCAGTCAGCTGGCTAATTGGCTGATTCTGATTTTGTAGCTGAATTTTCTACCATAAAACAGAGTACCAAGCATATTAGTGGGAATCTGACTCTCCTCTCTTAAAGACAGAGTTTTTACGTACATTTGTCGCACGCACTATCCGTGAATTAACCATTTGTTGTTATTGTTTCGCTCTCTTTCTTTATTGGTCTACGAATCAGCGTTGCATTGTTATATGCCTCTTTTACTTATATTATGAGATGTAGTAAATTTGACGTAATAATGTAATAAAATGTAATAAAAATAATACATATATATATATATATATGTACATAATACATATATATATATATATATATATATATATATATTTATTTATTTATATATATATATATATATATACATTTATATTTATATAGATATATATATATATATATAAATATATATATATATATATATATATACATATATATATATATATATTCATTTATATTTATATAGATATATATATATATATAAATATAAATATAAATATATATATATATATATATATATATATATATATATATGTATATAAATATATATATATATATATATATATATATATATATATATATATATATATATATATACAATTAGGGATGCAATCTTTCTTAAATCCTGGGAAGCATATAAAATGAAGATAGAAAAATCCTCTTTTATAACAACAATATATACATATATATATATATATATATATATATATATATATGTATATATATATATATATATATGTATATATATATATATATATATATATATATATATATATATACAATTAGGGATGCAATCTTTCTTAAATCCTGGGAAGCATATAAAATGAAGATAGAAAAATCCTCTTTTATAACAAAGAAGTTACATTGAAAAGCACTCTGTGTTTGTATTAGAAATCAGCTGGGTTTTTGTTTCTCATCGGCAGTTTAAAATGCCATAAGTTGAGGTCTAGATTGAAAGACAACACTTTAAATAGTTTAGTATTGTTTTTTAGAGTATTTTACTATAGAGAAGCTAAAAAAATATTGCGGCTTTTGTAGACGCAGACGATATGTTATATCGGTATAAATTCGAAGCGATACTTGCTACAACTATATGCATTTGGAGGTTTGGGATACGAGTTATTTAACTGTCTATAGTAAAAAAAAAATAAAATAAAAATGTGGCTCTTATAAACCCCAAAGGGCTCTTTGGCAGAGTTTCTCTTCCAGTACTGTTGATCGTGTTAAATTTTGAACAGTATTAGAAGGGAACTTTTTTAGCCGGTTCCGAATTGAAGAACACTTGTGACCTTTGTCATAGAGTTCTTTTAGAATCTCTTCCATGGCAAATTGTTACTGCCACAAGAATTGCCAATAGCTTGCAGATAGGTGGGAACCGTTCGAATGAAAACCTTTTCGATAAACAAATTTGTGCTTTAGCCGGTGATTGAATTTCCGACCTAGAGATCAAATGCCAACGCACTTACCACTGAGTTACTTTACTATGTATTATTTCTGTTATTTCATCTCAGAAGTCTAAATATTTCTGATTTATTTGTGAATTATATTTTAATATTTTTTTGTTAATTATGTTACTAAAAGTAAATTGTGCTATGTAAGCAACTAACTACAAACTGTATTAGTTGAATATACATACGTAATAACTTTTCAGCAAATATAGATTTGTTTGTTTTTATTTATTTTAATATAAAAAGTTGCATTGACTTACTTGATTTTTTCCTGTAAAATACATGAATATGTATTAAAGTCTGCTACTTTCCACTTAAATGATACTATATAAAAAATATATAAACTTCTTTCAGCCACAAAATACATTTGATTACTTATGAAGATTTTTTACATCGAGCTTTTTCCACATATAATACACTATCAGATATGTACTCACTAAAGTATTATTAAATGCGTATAAATATAACTATTATCTTTTGTATTGGCACTAATGAAATGATTTTCACTTTAAATAAAAAATTATATTTAAAACACATTTATTTATTATTAATAATTTAGTAGGATATATATATATATATAATATGTATGTATGTATGTATATATATATATATATATATATATATATATATATATATATATATATATATATATATATATACATGAGGGATTACCTCTTCACAACAATGTCTGAGTACCGTATTCCTGCGGCTTTGCAGAATGACACTGTATAACTCCTGTTGTGCAGTGAAAATTGGGACGGTCCTCCCCCCGCCTTTTAATACCGAACGGGGTTTCAGACAAGGTATGTCGTTATCGAGCGACTTCTTTAATTGTTATGAAGAAAATTATACAAGATGCTGATTTACTACATAATGATACTATCTCCAACAAAAGTGTCATGCTATTGGCGTATGCCAATGATATCTACATAATCGGCATGAACCCGCCAGCAGTCAGTGCAGCATTCTCATAATTGGAAAGAAAGTCGCGTCAAATGGGTCTTACGGTGAACGAGGGCAACACGAAGGCTAAGAAGATGTCACATTCGGAACCCGCTGATGGACGACGCAGAAGAGGCAGACTTAACCTCCGATGGAAAGACCAAGTGCTGGAGAACTTGACAACACTTGGAGTTTCTGGGCCCAATTTTGGCATACTCTCTGCAACATATCGACCGGTATCTCACAAATAAATTCTTCAATATTGGCTTCCAGTGCGTCAACCGTTAAGGGCTTGTCGTTATAGTCATGAGCCTTAACATAGCCCCACACAAAATAGTCTAAAAGCATTAAATCGCACGATCCAGGCTGCCAATTGAGCAAATTTGTCCATAATTGACCATAAAATGGAAGAAATGCACGATGCAATTTCTTAACCGAGCATGAATTTTTATAATAAAATTCAATAATCTGCAAGCGTTGTTCGTTTGTAAGTCGACTCATCGTTACATTATAGACCAAACTGAACATATTTGACGGTAACATGTTACACTAAAACAGCTGAGCTGCCAAAAACAGTGTTGCCAAAAAGAAAGTTGCTAAAATTGTATATTGAATACACAAGTTAACAAAAGAAACGTGAAAGTGTAGTGTTTTTATCTAATTGGAAGTGAATTTAATTTGATGAAGAACTTCTCTACTGCTGAAGACGTGATACATTCTGAACTGCTACAGAGTAGTTCGAAATATCTTCAGCATCGTTTGTTAAACGATGCTTCCTTAATACAGCGGGGCAAAAAGAAAAATATTTTTAAAAATACTCTGCACAATGGCTTCCAAAAAAAGAAAAGGAACATGAACTCTCTTTTCAATAATATGTATATATATATATATATATATATATATATATATATATATATATATATATATATATATATATATATATATATATATATATATATATATATATATATATATATATATATATATATATATATATATATATATATATATATATATATATATATATATATATATATATATATATATATATATATATATATATATATATATATATATATATATTTTTTTTTTTTTTTATATACATATATATTTAATAAATTTGTATGCTGTCTAAATACAATATCGACATTTCACAAAAATTTGACTGAAACTAAAAAAACTTATGGCAGATAATAACATGTGGAAGGTATGTTCCCTGTGGAACATCCTTCTGTAATAAATTATTTTAAAGTTGTGGGAGCTATAACACAAACTGTAGCGGTGTTTTCCTTTTTAGCCTTCAAAATATTCGCGATGATGCCATCAGATTGGCGGCAAGCTCATTTGGGTGTGATTGTAGTCGTTCTCGATATTTTGTAAATATATTCGGGTAATTTAATATCTTATCTTCTTTTTCTAACCAGTGGTAAAGACCAATAAAATAAATAGAAAACGACTTGTATTCTTACAATTGAAAAAAACAAATTATTTATTAAGTACAAACTGCCATGATTTTAAGTTTTACTTCTACGGTGTGTTGCCTATGAGGGTCCAAAATGTAATAATTCTCCTTGATGAAGTAATATATGTTCGCTGTGTCATTTTTGTTTTCGCGCCTTTTTTCTTTGTTATGTCATTTTCATCATGTCAGTGAGTGCCATGGCTCAGTGGCTAGTGTGTTGGCCTTCTAATATGTAGCTCGTGGGTTAAATCCCCAGCTGAAACATAACAAAGTTCATATCGAAAAGATTTTTCTTTCGAACGGTACCCACCTGTCGGCAAGCAAATGGCAAGTCTTCCGACAGTAACAATTTGCCATGGAAAAGCTTCTAAAAGAGTTCTTCTACAAAGCTCAGAAAAAGTAATGTCGCACGAATTCTGCCGTTCGGAAACGGCCAACGAGCCCATCGGGGCTTTTAGTGCCACATATTTATTTTTGTTTTATATCAGTTTCACAGTGTGTGCAATATTTTTAATTGTAAATTTAATAATTAATTTAATTTAAAATAGTTTCAATATCAATTTAACGCAAGACAGGGTCGCCACATTTATATTTAAATATATATATATATATATATATATATATATATATATATATATATATATATATATACATATATATATATATATATATATATATGTATATGTATATATATATATGTATATATATATATATATATATATATATATGTATATATATATATATATATGTATATATATATATATATATACATATATATATATATATATATATATATATATATATATGTATATATATCTATATACATAAATATATATATATATATATATATATATATATATATCTATATACATAAATATATATATATATATACAAGGTCCGACAATTATGTATTAAGAGTGCCTCTAGAAAACACAATTAAAACACGATATCTGCTAATTTTTCGATATATTTATTCGAAATATTCTCCTCCTGATTCAATACACAGACCTGATTCCGAGCCAAAAATTGACGAACAATGAGTGCTGTGTGTTAAATTTCATGGTAAAATTTCAACATCAAACGAACACGTGTTTTGTAAAATGAATGTCAATAAACATTAAATGTCAACCAAATGCCATGAAATTTTAACAGTTAATAGAGGAAGGTTGAAGCTTCAAAACGCTCACACATAGATGTCGCTCTTGGTTGCTGAGATATGGTTCGAGTCTTAATACATAGTTGTCGCACTGTATATATATATATATATATATATATATATATATATATATATATATATATATATATATATACATATATATATATATATATATATATACATATATATATATATATATATATATATATATATATATATATATATATATATATATATATATATATATATATATATATATATATATGTGTTGGGAGGGAGTACGAGCTAGTTATTACATTTAAGTAGAATTATGTTCAGTACTAATTGTTTTTTTGTTTCACATAACGCTTTCTATAGCTTGCCCTTCTCTCTCCTTTTTGTATTACATAAGATAAGTTACATGGTATAATGGTAAAGGTTGCGGAGTAACGGGGAGTTCCTGTATGCTCTCATAAAGAATGTAAAAGAAGTGAAGAAAGCTAACACACGGTTTTAGAGAAATATGTACAATTCAAAAGTAGTTAGTTAAAACAACAACAAGAGTTTTTCGCTGCCCTCTTGTTTATAATGCATGGCTGAGTGTTAACTGGAAAACAAAGGCATGCGTTACAAATTGATTTAATAAATATTTGTTGAATAAAGTTATAGTAGTACAAAATAAGTGTTGCAATTTTTATTGACAGAATCCAGAGGACGAACAGGGATTATTCGAGTAGAATTAAACGTTCATAAAATAAAAAGCAAACAATATTATAACTGAAGTGCAATCTATACTAGAATAAATTGGTGCAATTAAATGTGTAAACCGTAAAGATGAAATATCAATATTAATTGATTTATGCATATCAATCAATTGATATTGGACAAAAATCAACACAATACGAATGGTGACGCATATGAAATAGTGCAAAAGAAAATAAATGAATAAATTACCACTGAAAATGAAGTTGAGAAAGTAAGAGCATCGTGTCTGTGTGAAAGTAAAAACAGCTGATCTTCACGCGTGAAATAAATCGCCCGTCACTTATCTAGATACTTCAAATGCTTGGGATTTAGACACAAAGAATCAACAAACAAAAAAACATTTAGCATATGCGCTGGAGCACATGATATCACAGAAAGTAGTGCTAATTTCATTAGATGTCTCAATTGTCATGATTTACTTAAAAAACAGATAATTGACGTCGATGTAGCTCATTATGCGTTCAGTTTTAAATGTCCAGCATACAAAAGATGTAGGAACAAGTGCAGAATAGAGCCCATTAAGGTAGAAAAAAACTCAAATTGAAAAATTTTTTAATTGGTCCGCCCTTTTTTCTTATTTTATTGGTATAAAACTTTTTTGGTGCAAACTTATATTATAGGTGCTATGAAGGGGCAAAGAAGGAATTTTTGAAATTTTAAAAAGCATATATTTCAAACAATAATTTCAAAAACGGACGTTAAAAAATAACCCTTATATGTCGGTAGTCGGTTTCGCGTCCAACAGTATTTTAACATCAAAGTCTCTTTTGCGTGAAAATCAATATATAATACTGCAGTAAAGAAAGAATAATATTCTATTATACTGCGGTAAGAGAAAAAGAGGAAGACAAATTCGAACATAGTAAATGTATTGAAGGTCATCCATACTAAAAAATTTAATTGAAATTTAATTAATTTAATTGGGGATTAAAAAAATATATGTAATTTTAAAAAAATTATAAAAATATTTTAGTTTTCTTTATAACTATAAAAAAATAAAAGTTTTAGATACAATGTTACACATTAATGTAAAGGTATTGCAACGGCGTGATGATACTCATTCCTTGATTCGATTTAGAACATACGATGAGGCAAATGATATATGGTGCCATTATTTTTTTCAAAAAACTGTGTTTCACTCTAACTTAATGTATATATTGTTACGAGGGCGGTCCCAGAACTACACGACCTAACAAAGAAAACAACAGAGTTGGGAAAATTTTTCTTTATTTCTCAACATAATCTCCTTTTAGCTCTATACACTTTCCCCAGCGATATTCTATAGCTGGGGAAAGTTTATAGTACCCTGTTTATAGTATGAACTGTCTAGCTCATTAAAATAGCCATCTACCGTACACTCCACCTCTTTATTGTTTGCAAATCTTCTACCACCAAGCTATTTTTTCAAATTTAGAAGTATATAACAATCCGAAGGAGCTAAATCTGGCGAATAAGGTGCGTGCTGAAGACCCTCGAGTTTTAACTCATTGATTTTGGCCATCGCAATAGCGGATGTGTGAACTGGTGCATTAGCATAATACTCGCCGTTTATTGTTTTTCCTTTTTGAAGATAATCAATAAAAATTTTACCACGTGCATCCCAAAAAAACAGACGCCATAACCTTGCCTGCAGATGGAGCTGTCTTCGCCTTCTTTGGACATGATTCTCCCCTTTCAGTCCACTGTTTTGACTACTCCTTTGTCTCAGGTGTGAAGTGGTGAACCCATATTTCATCCATGGTTACGAATCGACGCAAAAACTCGGCTTTACCACTGTGAAACGTCTTCACGACGTTGTTTTGTTCTATTGTGAGCAAACGCGGCACCTATCTTGCACATAGCTCAATATACGATGTATAGCACTTTCTGAAATGCCTGTAATTTCACCTAGCTTACACACCTTGGCAGCTCATACGACCTCGTTTAAACTCTGCCACCCAATATTTTATGGTCGTAAACGAAGGAGCAGACTTCCCCAGAGTAGAATCTAGTTCGGCTTTAATATTCGTTGGACTGAGACCTATCAAATGAAAGTATTGAATTACATAGGGGTGACCAATTTTTTCCATTCGCTGAGGTCGTTAACTCTCGATAGCTCCAAAAAAATACTAAACAACGTGGCACCTTGAAACTTACAACATATGTTTTATACGGTTGCCATTTTTCACCAAAGTAATTTTTTTCAAACTACTACCACCATCTATATGTCAGGTCAGATAGCTTGGGACCGACCTCGTACGTTTTTATTTTGTGAACGTTTAATTCTACTCGAATCAACCTTGTTCGATCACTGGTTGCTGTCAATAATAATTGCAACACTTCTTTTGGTACAACTATATACAGCAACAATTTATTTAATCAACTGTATTTACAATTAACTATTTACAATAACTCTTTAACGTACTTGCCACTTTTGCCTCTGATATTGTATCAATGTTTGCGCGATCACTTTCGGGATTCAATTTATTTCATTTATCAACAATTGACCCTATTTATGCTCTGCAACACTCCAGAATCTTCCTTTATCGTAGTCGAGATTTTTCTCTTTCTTTCTCGTTGGCTTGTTCTGGTTATCGCCTATTTCTTTTTCTTTTCTGCCATTATTCTTGGCATTCAAAATTAATGATGAATAACCAACCATCGACACTCGTTACAATATTTTGCTCAAAACATCCTTCATACGTCATTGTAAGAACCATAGTAAAAGCAGTAGGTTATTGCATATTCACGTTAGTTGTTATTTTGTGAGAATCGACATTTTTCTTGATATCATCTAAAATCAGCAATAATAACAATATTTTCAAGAGAAAAATTTTAGAACCTTTTTAACTAATGCCGAGGAAATTAACTTTTTGTACCAGGAAACTACCGACTACTTGGAAGGGAGCATATGTATTGAACAAGGCAATTTTAGCTATGCCATTACGTGACATTGAATTATGTAGTTAGTGGTTGACTAAAAAGTGGTGATTTAAAGCACGAATACATTGGCTCTCACCACCCAGTTTAGCATTAAAGGAGCACAGTTGAGAGCATTGAAAATGTCAGCTGGTGTAGTTCTTCTAATGGAATCTTATGGTGTAAACACAATTGGCGCGAGGGTGTTATATCGCGCTGACTGGAATAGGAAAAAACTTTTATGTCAGTGAGAACTGAAATATGGTCACGTCATTTCACGCCAGCATCGATTCTAAGTTACACGCAGCGTGCCGCTTTATTTTGTATTTTGTATGTGTACTTTGAACTTGTGTATTTTAAAGAAGCTATGTTAGCGGCTGTTATTTGTTTTATAAGTGCATTTTGCTTTCAATCCAAAGATGAGCGGAAGATTAAAAATGTAAAACAAAAAAATATTAACAGATATTTTTATATATGGAAGATCATGAAGATAAGCTTATTGAAGAAGTAAAAATTACCATTTTCTTTATGATTTGGAGGCCTTCGATACAAAAAAAGTATGTTTGAAGGACAAGGCATCATCCCAAGCATTGACAAAAAATTCAATATTTCTTATAAGTATTTTCAAGAAAAATGTGTATATTATTATTAGTAAATTAATTAATAAATACCATAATATGTAAATAAACTGGAATGACAAAAGAAACAAATCTTTTGACATCAAGCAACTTACATCTTTTTACGCAGCTTTTGAAAAAAGCAATAGCTTTAAGCTTTATTCCCGGCATAAGATAATGTCAAGCGCCAATTGTGATTACACCATTACACAGGGAAATGTGTATGTATTCGTCTATAAAGAATAAAAAGAAGCAGGAGAAAAAAAAAAATGGCGACAAAGAGAAAAAAGACGAATCGTTGGTAAACAGTAGTAACGGGACAAGCATCGAAGTGGAGTAGAGAAAAAACAATTGTTTCCGAAAGGAATAAAATCAAAATAAATATAATAAATAAATCCAAAATGCATATGAAAATGTTTAACGAAAATATGTACTGAAACGGAAAAATTTGTCAACAACAAATGCAATAAACCGCAAGGAGTTGCTGTGTGGAGTAGAATGAGAGTAATTTTTAAATACATTTAAAACAGAGACAAAAATATTATATTTTCTATGCTATAGTATATTGTAATAGTGATACGTGTAACGAGATATCTAAAATGTGTATTATGGCAATTCAAAAGAATAAGTTACACAATTAAATTAAACGAGGAAAATTTGACAAAATAACTGTAATACAAAATTCCAATTGTAGATGCAGCGGAAACAAGAAAAAGTGAAAACATGTTAAGGTCAACAGCAACAATTATGATACGAGTACCGAAGGGATTTTTTATTTGTAAAATTTAAAAAGTTGCAAATTTTCACATGCACAAACCAGTTATATACAGCTAATTAGCAACGATATGATACAATGAACGTATTTGTCCTATGTGTAGTATTTTCTGCATACAAATATAGTGCTAAATTTTCAATAACAATCTTTAGTTCGTGATTAACGATTACTTTTCCAATTCTAGCAAAAATATCGGTCGAGCATATAAATAGCAACATGCATCGTTTTTTCTGTTATTTTTGTAATATTTTTTTAATACAAGGTAAGTTCTTTCATAACATTATAAATGTTATACTTTCTTTGCAGTGAATATTTTAATTATTTTGTAAAATGTGCAGAAACAAATCTTGTAACAGATGCGAGGAGACGGAATATGTAGATTGCCTTTTATATTTTTTTTTAAGTATGATTTAGTAGGTTTTCGCCAATCTGACATTTCCATTGGAAAGTATGACATTTTTTAGCTTAAACGTACTCAGAACGTTTTGATTTACAAGCGTTATTTGCGTTGCTTACAGTGACCTGAAAAATTCATCTCGGTCAAAAAATCGATTTTACTCGTGAACATTTTCGAGCTATGATATTTTACGATTTCTGAAGTGAATTATCTCACAGCAGTGCTTCGATCGTCTTCATGCGGCATATGGCGACGAAGCACCAACCCTCCAGATAATTTATAACTGGTTTTCCGAATTCAGGCGTCGTATCCGTTTGCTCCAGTACGAATTTTGTGAACGTTGTCAAAAAACGGTCTATGTTAAAGAAAGCATCGATTAGTTCCACCGCCATGCATGAACACCTAGCTGTCAAAAAGATATTTTCTCGTTGCATCCCGCAGAATTTAACAATAGCTTAAAAAAAGGCTTGTGTCGATTGGTGCAAAGAAATGATGAAAACGGTGCTTTAAAAGACGTTTAAAATATCACGACAGATGACGAATCATGGATATATGCGAATGAGTCCGAAACAAAACATCAATCCATCGTGTGGGCCTTCCAATACGAGCTAAACCCAACAAAAACCGTATATTGGAGGAGTCTCAGTCGAAGTGGCAAAGGTGTATAAACCTTCATGGAAAAAAACAATAAAACCATTTTTGATCATAACTAAATGCATTTTCAAAATTAAAAAAAAAAATATAAAAGCAACCTTCGCATCATATGGTGAAATTACGACGTTCTAAGGGAAAAATCGCGTAGGTTAGAGTTCACACATAAATATCGCCCTTGACGGTGAATGAGTAGGAATAGCACTATTTTTAAATGAAACTTCTTTTGTAAAGCACGCGAAGTTGGAACTATATATATAGCTACAAAGTATATATTTATAAAGCATGCAAGGTAATATGATAAACAATACATGAATAATTGTTATTAAAATCTTTACACATGCTTCTTACTGGATAAAATAACGTAAAGTAGCTTCTATATTTCTTTAGGAACGATTAGGTACATTAAATTCAACCCGATAAGTAAGAAAGAAAATTCAATTTCGCAATTTAATAACTTGGTGACAAAATAAGCTTTTAACATCACTTTCGTACTTTGTAATGGTATCAAGGCTAACAGTTTTGTTTATATGGGGAAGGTTAAATAAATGAAATTAAACTGAATTTAAAGACCTCAAAGCAAATAAAAGGTACTGCTGCTGCACAGATTCTAAATTGTAATTGTAAATCGTTACACTCCATCTCTGACCACCTCTTAATGAAACCAACTACACAAATCGCCTTATTCACACAAGGGTTCAGATGAAGAGTAAAACGTGTTTTAGGATCCATGACATCCAAATCAAAAAATTTTAAACTACCTTTAGCGCGTATTTTGATCATGAAGCGAAAAAAGGTTGTCTCCTGGAAAAAAAAACATGGACTTACATTTATAAATCCTGATGTATAAAATGTCATTTTAAACAAATCATGTAAACAACAAATGTCAAATGTCAAATCAATAACAGAAGATGAAATATCGGTAATAATAAATAAAGAGATAATTGGATACTAGTGATTACTTTTAGTGAATAAAACTTTTTGGCCCGTAGTTATAACCAACGGTAGAATCGCCATAAAATTAGATTAGGCTTGTTTGATATTATTTCCATACAAAAATCTGTCAAAAAGCCGATTCCAACTTTAAGATGATACTATCTTTGACTGTAATTACGGGACTTTGTTTGGTGAGATAAATAATATTAAATAAAATTATTTTAAATTATGTCATTCTTTCCCTTACCGAAAGCTTAACTAAAGTCTGTGTACACTACTTCAGTTTGGAGGCCACTAGTCAAAACCTTTGACCACTCTGCTTGAAAATTCAAACAGATGTGTTACGGTGGATTTTCTTTTCAAAGACCTTACTATAAATATATTACGGATTTTATTCAGGATACTAGTTGTTATTTATAATGACAATGTTGGTACAACGTTTAGTTTGGATATACCTCGATAACTCGAATTTTCCGATTTTTAATCACTCTTAAAAAGTTAAATTAGACATGATTCTTTCAAACTATAAGGGAAATACCTAAGTTGATGTAAAGTCTTGATAATATCAGTCAACGGTAAATAAATTAAATCAATAAATCAATCCGAATATTTATTTAATTTCAATATTTAATTATTTATTTATTTTATGTAATTTTAAGATAACCCAGAACTTCTTTAGGAGTTATGTCGACAAGCAATTCGCAATTCTTCCGGCAGTAACAATTGGCCATGGAAAAGCTTCTAAATTAACTCTGTGACGAAGCTCAGAAAAATTATGTCCAGTGATACCAGTTAAGCATGTATTTAGACTGTATTTAGAGTCCTTCTGTTTGCGAATACATAGGTACAAGCACTTCTATGTATAATATATCAAGTAAAAGGTAATGCAGTATTTTTTGGGAGATGTTTATTTATATTGCTTTCGATAAATAGAATTACTCAAAATACTGGCCATTGTTAGCGATCATCTTATGCAATCATCCCTAAAGAGCTATGATTCCACCTTCATAGAATTTCTGCAGGTTCTCGCCGAAGAACGTCGACAAGTTTTATATATATATATATATATATATATATATATATATATATATATATATATATATATATATATATATATATATATATATATATATACATTTCCCTGCCAAAGTTTGGATAAATTTCAAAAGTGCTATATTTTTTCGAGCAGGATCGTTTTATTGCACATAACTTAACCTTAACTCTACCTACCTTAGCCTAACTTAGCCTTAACTCTAACAAGAAGGCAGACAACAGATAGGGAAATAATTCAGCCAGGAGAACTGACTGTAATCGAAATAAGAACAATGAAGAGGTTTATTGATAATAATAATAATAAGCATACTTCTGCAATAATTCAAAAGTATGGTACAATAGTTCTGAAACGGACGCAGTGCCTCGGGCTGACGATGAACCGAACTCAATTCCATTACTATTATTATTATTATATATATGTGAGTCTCTTTTTCAATTCAGTGGTTCGGTGAGTAAATAAAACTGTCGGTTCTGGTCTGAAACAAATCCACAAATTATTCATGAACAACCATTACACTCACGTACAGTAAGTGTTTGGTCAATCCCTCCTTTTTGGAGGGGTGACGGGATTGACGATCGCGAGTGCCCCGAATCATGGTGATGAAGCACCAATACCGCCATTATAGGCCTTATGTGTTACATGTCTGCAACTATAAAATGCACTTCCTCAGGGGCATTTTGCTGCAATATTTCACTGCATGTGCAGTAGAATGATGGATGTGTCTTGCTCAAGGTCCCCAGTTGATCAGTTTACTGAGATGGTAGAAAATATAAATCAAGCCTCGGACGAGCGCCGTCACGGTTGGGGACGGCGTAGTTATCGATCGCCCGATCACAATGACGAAATAGGAATTGAAATGGAACAACAAACACAATCGCAACAGACCACTCAACATCATAACGGACAACCTACTAGAAGTGTTTCGACGACGATGCAGCCGCCGACCACACTAGCGGTATTGCCAATACGCATTATTCAATGGAGTAACGAGATGAATATGTTCGTGTTAAGAAGCTATTTTCGCTCCACTAGGTGTAAAAACGGGTCATCTGGATAGAGGCACGAGATGCACAGATTGTTTGTTAAAGAGTACCCAAATCTATCATACACAACAGAACAGAACTAAGCAGATTGAAGACAAGCAATAATGAGACGAGGGCTCAAAGAATAAGGTAGAAGAGGAACTGAACCAAGAAAATAACACCATTGACAGAAAATCTTGCCATTATTGAAATCGTAGACCACAATGGGCGAGACGAAGAGATTTTGTTATGTTATCTAAATGAAGCACATCTGAAGTTCACAGGTACACACACATCACTACGACCATATCTCCCAAAGCAGTATAAGAGCCAAAAGTTAAAACAGTGCACGGAGTTAATGAACACCATTCTTACAAACTATACGGTAACTGATTTTGAAAACCTCGACTTACTGATGTATTCTACCGCATATGTATTAATCAGGAGCAACTGTGGGAAAATACGAGAAACTTCAATACCGCGGAATAAAAAATAAAATATTCCACCCTGGCTATGGAGGCTCAATAATAACATCGAGTCATTAAGGAAAGAAGCTGGTATATTAACCGCTTTTTTAAACTCACCAAGCAAGAAAATAAAGGAAAAAGTCACACGAATCATGCAAAAGTACGTAACGCACGCAAAGTAAGAAAGCAGAAACCGAAGTGTACAAGGGGTTTTAAACTCAGCGAAGCAAAAAATCTTCGCATATGCAAATAAACGTCGAAGGTATTTGAAATCGAAAAATAGAAAGGAACACAATCAATTATTTAATAAATACCAGAAGCACTTCTTCTCAAGCATAAGTAAAGATTAAATTAACCCTAAACTGCCTGATGAAATGGATATAGAGAAGTTCTGGGTCGGCATCTGGTCAACGAAAGCAGAACATGACAACACATCATCGCTCTTAAAGGAAATTGAAGAATTAACTTCACCCATTAACAACATGAGAGAAAAAATCATATCTTTCGATGAATTTGTAGAGATTACCAAACGTTTAAGAAATTGGAAGGCCCCAGGAATGGATAAATCCATAATTATTGGTTAAAGTATTTTACATACCTTCACGCGGCTATGCATCAGCAGATCAACGCTTCATTCAGAATCCAAATAATATGCCTCTGCATCTCTGCGAAGGAATCACTTACCTGATCTCTAAAGGGCAGTACTCCCTAGATCCATCTAAAACCGTCCCATAACGTGCCTTAATACCTTTTATATGTTAACAACAGCATGTGTCGCCGAGTTAATAAGGAAACACTGTGACCGAAATAACATCATATCGGAGCAGCAAGAGCGACTAGTATGTCAAATTGGAATACAAAACTCCCGGTCTGTAGTAAGAAAACAAATAATATCCGTGTTGCAAGGGGCATTTTCCAAGGCGATAGTTTAAGCCCACTTTGGTTCTGCCTCGCTTTGAAGCCATTATTATATCTGTTAGACAACAGCAAACAGAGTTTAAAGTAACGCTCGATCCTTCAGAATCACCCACCGCCTGTATATGGACTTCATCAAAGCTTACGTGAGCACTTCCAAGGGTATAAAAAACCGCTTGTTATTATTGATAAATACTCCAAATATATAAGGATGGAATTTGGTTGAAAAGTGCAAAATGGTGAGCATTGTAAGGGGGAAACTAGTGGAAGGCTTAGCATATCAAATGACATCTGATGAAACTTTTGGCACCATTCATGCTAATGATGTTTATAAGTACCTCGGTGTAGATCAATCTGGTAAAATAAACCAGAGTGAAATAAAAAAGTTTCTCCAGAACGCATTTGACAGCAGATTAAGAAAGTTATTGAAAACCTCGCTTAACTCAAAGAATTTAACAGCTGCAATCAACACATATGCAATCGCGATAATTACTTACAGTGCCGGAATTCTGAAATGGAGTAGGACGGACTTAGAGGGCTAGGTGGAAAAATTCGTGAAAGAATATCAAAATTTATGTGTTATCAACCGAATGCATGTAAAGAAAGATTAATTCTTCCGAGAGATAAAGAAGGTAGAGGTGTTATTGATATTTATAAATTAGTATACAAGCAAGAGAGAGGACTTTATGAATATTTCTTAAAAAAGGCAGAATCCTCGTTGCTACAATAATACACGCGGACTGCTCTCACATGCCAATCAAAATGCTTAGCAGAATATCTGGTGAGTTTGATATACAAAACGAAAATCAAAACATCTACCTTATGGGGAGGTCGAAGCGATTGCACGGTAGACATCCTACCGACATGGATGATCCAGTTATCGATTTACAAACGTCCAACTATTGGTTGAAGAGCGGTAGTTTATTCCCCGAGAGTGAGGGGTTCATGCTGACGATATAAGACCAGGTGGTACCAACTAGGAACTATCAGAAATATATTTTGAAAGATCCGTCAATAACAAGTGACAATTGCCGGAGATGAGGATCGATTAACAAGACGATACAACATGTATTAGCCGGATGCCCGATTCTAGCTGCCACGGCATACAAACAGAGGCACGACAACAAGGGAAAAATAGTTGTTAAAATATTATCCAAAATATACGGTTTTATTGAAATAGAAGACAAGACACCATACTACTCGCACAACCCCCCAATTGTGGTGGAAAACATCAGCTGCGTACTATATTGGGACAGAACTAAATTAACGGATAGAATAATCCCATGCAACCTTCCAAACATTTTCATTCATGACAAAAAATTAAAGGAGGAGTAAAGAATAGCAACGTCAAATCTACATATTCCTCTAAAATCCAGAAAGATGCTGCGCTGGGAGCTGAACTAAAAAATGTATGGGGCTGTAGCAGTACTAAAGTAATTCCCATTAATCTATCAACCACCGTTCTGGTGCCAAAAACGACATTATATATTCTACAAAATCTGAAAGTTCCGGAGAAAACAATATATGATATGCAGAGGGCAGTAATTTTAAAGAGCTGTAGAATAGTTCGGAATTTAATTAATTATTTAATAATGTGATTAAATTTATATTCAAAGATCTGTTATACAAATTATTTATTTGGAAAAATTGCAAAAATTTCTTTGCAATCGCTTTCTGCAATGTATGGTAAATTGATCCTGTCTCGCGAGGTTTGCGGGGGGAGGAGGCCGTGGGATAATATTAATAATAATAATATAACACTACACCTTCTTAGCCGGAGCATGTTCTTCCATTCGCTCGACATGACCAAGCCAGAGCAGTCGCTGAACTTTAAGGCGCTTTACTATGTCGGTATTGGCATACAGCTCATACATGTGATGGTTGTACCTTATTTGATATGCCACCTACGCAAATTAGTCCAAAGATCTTGCGTAAGACTTTTCTCTAAAAAACTCCGATCATTCTCTCATCTGAGGTGGAAATGGTCCAAGCTTCAGTGCCATATGTAAGGACAGGTATGATGAGAGAAAGCTCGACTCCTCAATTACCTACTTAGCCCAATCCAATACTTATCCACCGCAATATCTCCAGGCTGACGTCATTACTGGTGTTAATGCTGGTAGATAAAGTCCTTCACTACCTCAAAAGCGTAGATATCAACAGTGACGAGTTGTCCAAGACGCCGGGACTCTTTGTTTGTTGATACTAGGTACTTCGTCTTGACCTTGTTCACCGTAAGATGCATTCGACGCGACTCTCTTTCCAACTTTGAGAACGCTGCACTGACTGCTCGCGTGTTCACGCCGATTATGTCAATATCATCGGCATACGCTAACAGCACGACACTTTTGTTAAAAACAGTTATGTACGAGGTTAAAAAAAACGGCAGTGCAAACTTAGATTAATCGCTTACCAAAAAATACTGTTCTTTGCACCTCCAAATAACCTCTGTATTGCACAGCATTTACAAATTATACAGAACAGGAATAATTTCGGTAAATGTTTAACAGCGAACGATTCCAATAGTGCGATAGTAAAGCGAAAATGCTAAAAACTTCAAAGTTCAAACCACCACGACACGAGTAACAATGTTTTTTTTAAGTTTAATATTTCCACGCAAAGTTTTTGCAGAATTTTAAGTAGAAAGTACCAAAATGTATGCATGTACCAAATTATCAAATTATGCTGAGCGTATGTACATTAGGGTGGATCACGAAAAAAAGTATAGATAGAATGAAAGATAATGTCAAAAGATTCTCAGAGCAAAAATAATTTTTTTCTTAACCCTTTTAGAAAATGTTTTTTTTTTTAATCATAGTTAAGTTGTTAATTGTCCAATTTTTAAAAACGATAGCTGGTTGAAAAGCCCTCAACGAGCGCTATCACCGCCCTGTATAAATCTTAGATTAAATAAGCCCTTAAAAATGTACATTCAGATCCCATGTTTCTACCCCCCTAATCAACATTTTATTAAAGCCCTTTAAAAACCATAAAACTTTCCCTTTTGAAGTCTTAATCTAACTTTAAAACTTAGAAGTAATAACGATATGAAATTTTCATTGAGGATTAATATCTACACACAAATGTACATATGTATGTATATAAGAATGTACAACGAAAGCTAATATGTACAGTATGTAAATATGTTAATATGTATTCTGTTACATTTAGGCGAGAGCACTTATTAGAAATAAATGTACGCTAAATATGCTGGAATGTATTGCAGGCGTTCTGAAGTGATGGCAAGTGCAGCGACTGTCTGTGACCCTCCGTCTATATGTAATTATGTATTTTGTATATACTACAAACAAAAGTTCGGTAAGCTGCATGAATAACAACATCCAAACAATTTTTATTATTTATTTTTAATCTTAACCATTTTTGAAGTAAAACTTCTTAGGCGATGGTGTCGCAAATGGAGTGTGAAATTTTTAAAGCATATTTCGTTACATAAGTAGAAAGGAATATATAGCATATAGAAAGGGGAAAGAGGGGTATGCACAACGATACAAAGCAATAGATTGTAATTCAATGATTCATGGCAATAGATAATGTGTGTGTTGAGAGAGAGAGACAGAGAGTGAGAGAGAGAGCAACCAGCGAATAATAAATGAATAATAACGAATTAGGCAAATACAATATAATACGTATGCACAACGATATAGAAGCTATAGAATGTACATGCCCATACACAAACAGCAGTCACACATGCCTCACAGTCAGGCACAAACTGACTGCATCAAGCATCGAGACTTTTTATGTGGGCACTTTCATAAGGATGTGTGTATTTTAACTTCGTTTGACAGATGAATATGCATGCATATTATTTATATATTTTGGCTTTTATTGTTTTCGTGTTATTACGTGCTCGCATCTACGTAAGATACACATTCAATACAGTGTTGCCAGGGCTTCAAATCTAAAAAAGCTAGATCAGTCAAATAGAAACACTAAAAAAGCTAAATGGCCCAAAAAAAGGTTCAATATTGCCAGCCTTTTCAACATTTCATAACATGTATGCATGTAAGTTCAACATGGGGGGGCCGTAGCTCAGTGATTAGTGCGTTGGCCTTCTGATCTGTAAGTCGTGGGTTCAATCCCCGGCTAAAGCATAACAAAATTTAATATCGAAGAGATTTTTCTTTAGAACGGTACCCACCTGCCGGCAAGAACTGTAAATTTTTCCGGCACAATTGCCAAAAATGCTTCTTAAAAGAGCTCTGTGATAACACTAAGTTAAAGTGATGTCACAAGAGTTCTGCCGTTCGGAAACGCCTAATATAAGTAGGTCCCTTCTAATGCTATCCAAATTCAACACACACAACAGTATTAGAAGAGAAGCTCGGTGGTATCTCAATGGGCCTTTCTGGCCTAAGTGTGTCCCCAGAGAGAGGGCAACCACATAACCTAACCTAACCTTTCGTTTCAAGAACTAAATAACATGTGAATTTAGTAGAGGACAGCGGCAAATTGTTTCAACATTCTACAATAACAGCTTATTGCCGAAAACTTTGAAATTATATTATTGAATAGCGGGCTATATCTCCCATGTAACTATTTCCTCTTCATCAGATAAATTGGATGAACTACTGTTTAAATATATATCACGAGAGTCTAACATCCTTATGAGCTGGGCTGGATTCCAATGTTAAAAGGTTGTCGTGTTGAATATGCGATAAGGTCAAAGTTTTGTTTGCAATTTGCAATATTGAATCTTTTATCAGTAAGCCAAAATACTCTAAATTTTTGCTTGTATATCCTGTAATAGAAACAAATATTCCGCTCCACATAGCTGACTATTTAACAGAAGAAAATGAGTATGGCGGCAAATATGTTAGACCAAAAATGATGCTGCTAAATGATAATTCTCATGAAAATTTCTCTCCGCTTTGTAACACAGCATTGCACTGAATTATCCTTAAAAAAAGCTAGTTTGAAAGTAAGAAAAGGCTAGAAAAAACCAAGAAGCTAATTCCTAAATTTCGAAGCTAAATGACAAAAAGATATAGCCTCAAAAAGGCTGAAATGGGAACACTGATAATAACGATTAATGCTCATATTAAGTCTAAAGCACAACACCGGCGAAAGGCGAATATATCGACTCGAATGTTTGCTGTAAAAAATAAAACACACGGATATATATAAGAAATGCAACAAGCAAATCTAACCGTCTGACGACTATTTGCGACGATAGATCTATTGCCATCGTCGTTGCCAGCGGCAACGGCAAAAGAGAAACCATTCTGACCATGTTTGAAATTTTTTCCGAGTTCATAATTGAATGCAGAAATTGTTAACTTAACTGTCACTTTAAAGTTTATGCCACGATGACTGCATGTTGACAAAATATCTTCTTGGGTTTTTGATGTAAAAATGATCGTTTCTAGCTCCGTAAGCTTGGTTTTTGCTCCCAAAAAATTGGTTGCGTTGTCACAATATAAATTTTGATAATGACCACGTCGTCCGATGGAGCGTTCTAATGCTCCGATGAATGTTTCAGTCGTTAAATCCCTCACCAGTTTCATGTGAATTGCCTTGGTAGCGAAGAGGCAGAATATATCTATGTAAGCTTTATGTGGTCCTTTACTTCTAAGTCTGTAATGAATCCAAAATGGACCATAAAACTCCACTCCTGTGTTATAAATGGTAGTGCAGGAGTTACTCTTCTTGCAGGTAAATATCCCATTATTTGAGAAAGCAATTTTGGCCTTGCTTCTGCGCAAACGATGCAACCTTGTACGATAGTTCGTGCCATTGATCTTCCCTTGATGGGCCAAAATTTTTGTAGAGTAATCGCTAAATGCGTTGTTGAGCTACAGTACATGTTGTCCTTCTGAACTATTTGCATAATTAATTTAGTTAATTCATCATTGTAAGGAATTAGAATTTGGTATTTAGCATCCTATGGTAATGCTGACTTTTTATAGAAAACCGCCTACTCGTAGAATTCCAGCTTCGTCAATGAATGGTGTTAAACTAATCAGCGGACTATTTCTGCTAATTTCAGTTCGTTTGGTTAGTTGTTTTATTTCATTTTTAAAGTCATATCCTTGCATGGCACGAATTAGAGACATCAAGGCATGATCTAAATCTTGTGGTGTTAAAACAATTTCATGTTTTGTTGCTTTTGCTGTTATTGATGAACCGAAGGACATATCCTACAATACGCTGGAGTTTTTTAAATAAGTTTCCATGGTTAATTGCGTTAAGTGAATCGGTGTTATCGAGCATACTTAGAACAAATTGTTGTAGTTTGTTGTTTCGCTCTTTTTCGGTTTCGATCATGTTTTGCCTTAAAGACTCGATAGGCCAATTTTGTTTTGTTGAGTGTAAAAAAATTGGCCAGTGGTGACATAAGCAACATTTGTCAAAGTCTTTGGGTGGTATTTCTCTTGATACCAAATCAGCCGGGTTGTGACGTGTGTTTACGTGTCTTCATTGTTCAAGTTTACTTAGATCACGTATTTTTGTTATTCTGTGGGCAACAAAAACTTGATAGTGTGCCGTATCAGAATTTAACCATCTTTTGTACTGCAAATCTTCTGTAACTCTATTTGTAAGTTGGGCTTCCGATAAAGCTTGTCACAATTCTAACCGTGGTTTTCTTTATTAGAGTAACTCGAGATTTAGCGAATAATAATTTTATAAAAATGTTACTGCTAGTCAAAACAAGTCGAATGTATACTGCTGCACCATTTGCCCTTTTTGATTCTGCAAAATTATTTTGGCATGTCTTTCAGCATCTTGCGGTCGATTTTATTGCAGTGCTTGGCTCGAAGGCATTAAATACTGTAGGTAGCGATCATAATAAATTCTTCCCGCAAATGCTGCTACGTCGACAAGTACTTCGATATTATCAACGAAATAAGAATCTTGTGTAATTCAACTTTTGATCACTTTGACAGACCAGATGTAATAGAATATTTACGGTATCGCCAGTGGTCAAAATTTAAAATATTGAATTTTCTCCAAGATGGAATTTTGTTAAAAGAAATAATTTATGTTTTTCCAAAACTGCTCTAGACGTCGGTAATGTGGAATATCATCTTGTCGCAAATTTCACAATCGACTTCTTTATAATTGTAATACAAATAATAGCGAAAAGTAGCCACTATCAGTAGATTTCAAACTGTACAAACAGCTAATTCCTGCAATAAGAATAAAAATAAACATTCTACACCCACATCATTCTTGAAATATTTGCCTGTCACATTGAGGAGACCATAGGCAATCTGGATGCAGTTGCATTCATAGATGATGAAGTGATAGTGTCGTTAATTTTAGGATATTATTTCCTTGGTTTGAAAGAAAAATGCGATTTATTGTCTTTGAAGTAAATTGGAAACCAGACATGTAGTGAGCTGTCTCGTCAGGTGAACATTGATAGTGCAGGCACTTATCAAGGAGCAACATAATATCACATGAAGGGTGTTCGCACAACAAAGAGATCGTTTTTACCAGTGCAAACGTTGCATTTGGAAAACTTTACACAGCAATACGACGATCTAAAAATTATGTCAATGAAATGCCAAAGCTTCTCATTGGGTTTCCTCATACAAATTTAGATCGTGGGTACAGATTAATAAATTTCGTTGAAGAATTTACAATGCATGAAACAAATTTAGAGTGGACATTGTTTGGTTCAAACGAAATAAATTTTGACGATACTTGTAGTAGACGGCGACTACTCCAAATAAAACAGAACAAAATATTTTTAACATTACGGTTGGCAAAGTTTTCATATATGATTGGATCGGATAAAATTAGTTAATCGAGTTTAATTACAATTATTTTTCCTTACTTACCTTGTGTTCTTCGTTTGTTCCAAAGCAAAAGAAAGAATCGGAAGCGCACAAACAATCAGACTACAACCTATGCAGAGTTGTTCATAACAGTACATGGTTTTACAAAATTATAAATTATTATGAATCAATCAATAAAGTATTCAGAACAAAGTATTTAGTACAAATAAATCGGTTTTATATACAGGGTCCGTCACTCGAAGTGTAATCAATTAAAAAGGCCATAAATTCAGTTTGGAAAATTACTTTTACTCAATTCAAAGTAGAAAATGTGTATAAATATTACAAAATTCAGAATCAATTGACTTTTGCTCGATATGACTACCTTTTGCCTTTACTATGGCCTTGAGACGGTCAAAAAACGAATCGCAAGCTGCCCGAATGTGACTTGCAGGTATTTTGGCCCAGTCGCGGACAATCACTTTTTTCAGCGCCTCGAGACTGATGTATCTTTTACTTCGTACCTTGCTCTCCAAAATGGCCCAAAGAGAATAATCCATTGGATTCGCGTCTGGTGAATTCGAGAGCCATTGTGTGGATGTTATGAAGTTCAGAACGTTGTTTTTCAGCCATTCTTGGTTCACTCGAGCTTTGTGAAATGGCGCCGAGTCCTGTTGAAACGTCCATGATCTGCCACCGAAATGTTTGTCTGCCCACGGCTTCAAAGCAACCTCCAGAATACTTTCCTGATAATATATCTCATTTACTTTGACGCCAGGCTCGATGAAAACAATTGGAGATCTGCGGTTACAGCGGCCCAAACCATTATCTGTGGCGGGTGCTGCCTCCTGGTGGCCAATCGATTACTCAAATTCTCATATGAACGGTTGATCAAGTAAACCCTATCGTTTTGAGAGTTTACGAATTGCCCAATAGGAAAAATTTTCTCGTCAGAAAACTATGTTCGGAATTTGACCGCCTTCGGCCAAGCGAAGCAACTCCTTCGCTCTCTCAAGTCTAACTTGTTGCTGTTTCGGTGTGAGATCATGCGCCTTTTGGATCTTGTAAGGCTTGACCTTCAGATCATTTTGCAGTATGCGGTG
The DNA here is from genome assembly GCA_963854835.1 of Megamerina dolium. Classification (NCBI taxonomy): domain Eukaryota; kingdom Metazoa; phylum Arthropoda; class Insecta; order Diptera; family Megamerinidae; genus Megamerina; species Megamerina dolium. The sequence continues at coordinate 37,956,766 of OY978530.1, forward strand.
GATGCTACGGTTGGATATTTTCAGTTCTTTTGCCATTTGATTGGCACTTTGACGGGGATTTCGCTCAAGTCGCTTCTTCACTTTTTGAACCATCTCACGTGACGTTGCAGTCTTTTGTGTTTGAGCTCACGAACAATCGCTGGTTGTGATTTTCCAGCTAAATATAAAGCAATCACACTATTACGTTTGAAATCCATCACTGATTTTTTTTTCTCGCCCGCCAGCTGCGCGAGCGGTCTGAAATTGGTTACACTTCGAGTGCCGGACCCTGTAAAGATTATAAAAACTAGTTTTAATCAGTAACATCCTCCTCTCCGTGATTCGAATCGCTGACGGGAGAATCACCTTTTACGTCGAGCACTGCCACCTATGAAGCAAGCCTTCGTAGATTTCCCGCAGTGGTTTTTACCAAAACTGACCTCATTTGACCATCTGCGGTCGGTGTTGCTTTCACCACCAACGTCACATACGATTACCACGTCGCCAATACATATACAGCGGAACATGCCTTAACGAACTAGAATTCACAAGATTTTGTGCTTCAATAAGGAAGTTTTGAAGGGTCTCCACCTGCGGTGCTCGTTCTTTTAAGGTAAATTTCAGGACTCACTTCACCGTGCGTACCATTTGCTCCCACACGTCCCTTGTCGATGAATTTTCTGGAGTATTGAACAGCTGCTTGTAATGTATGGCGGCAATCGTGGCTTCGAAGTTATGGTGATGAAACATTTGGTGGTAATATCTGACTACCATGTGTTAAAATAGATGACTCTTTGGCAATATAACTGCTCGCTTAGCTGATGCAGATACACACTCGGCGTAATCGATTTGACCACCTAAAGGCAGAACGCCTTCATCATCTAACGTAGGACACAACTTGTAAAGTGAACTGCTTTTACAAGGTACTCCATTGGGGAAGTACCTCAACAACTGTTACTGCAACACTTCTGTTATAACGCGAGCAACAAAGTGTTTATAAAACATAGAATCGAATCTGATCCATTCGAATACGGTCTTCGAATCCGTCCAAAGTACTATCATATTTGGTTTAACGTCGCTGCCGATGCCAATGGCTTTCTTCAACCAAACTCCTAGAATGTAGTTCTAGATTTGGTATTGACAACGGCTTGAGCGCACTATACCTTGATCGCCCGGCAATAAACGAGACATCTGTTTCATTGTTATGACTGATCCGCCACTAAGCCACAGCTAAGAATTCAAGCTGACTTGCATCAACGAAAATGTGAAATTGGATGTCAGCTTTAGCGTTGAATAACTGTGGCTGGTAACACCGCCACCGGTACCTTCAAACCTTCTATGGTCCTTAAACTTCTGTACCAATCAAACCACTTGTCATATATATCATCAGGAATAGGTAGGAATACGGCAGAATGAAATTCGCACACACTGCTCAGAAAATTTACTTTTCTTTGAGTGTGTTGGCAACATTGGTTTTACCAACTCTCCGTTGCCATGTTAAATTTGTTTATTATTTTTTTAATCGCATGTTACAACCCAAAGTATATAGACTGCCAGTGCGCGCGAAAATTCGAATCTCTCTCTATTTAGTTGAAACTATAACATCAAATAAATATTGTTAATTTAAAATAGTAAAAATCGCGTGTGTCATCATTCATATATTATAATAAATAAACAACACCATCGTTCGTAACAGACACACAAAACACATCATCACATATAACATCAATACTCAACAACAACAACAGCTTCATACCCATCCTCGCAAATAACGACCGCCTGGAGCAAGCAACCAACGTTCGATCGAGCTCATCGGTACCCCATCCCTCATACAATCAATAGGCTTATGACAATCCACGTTGCGCTGCCACAGTCGTTGTAGCGCAAAAAGTAGCGCTGCTCACCAAACCAAACAGGCCGAACATTGACATTAGTACCCTGAGCTTTTCCCCTTTCGTTGGGTTACGAATACCATCTAACAGAGTTTTTGGCACCTTAGCGAACGACAGATTAAAACAAAAGTAGTCCTCTTTTGGACACCAGTCCATGCCAAGTGCTTTCTCCGTTGCACCTTAATCCTTTTAGATGCCAACTTCATTCGGCGTTTATTGGGGTTGCATGCCGCAAAATGTGGCAGGTACCATGTATGATCATCAACATTTTCTGCCTCGGCCACTGATAACTTTTTCGCAAAGCCTTTGTCAACTTACGCATTAATTTTGTTAGTGTACCAATCACCATATTCGAAATCTGCATTGATTTTTGACTATCTGTAGCAAACGTTTTAAAGCCGTATCGTGATCTGTGCGAAACTAATGTTATCATTGCCCCATAACAAGCCAGTCTCGTATCGACCGTTTACTAAGGTATTAGTTTCCCTAATTTTTCTGCTCGAATGCCTGTCTCGAATCTGCATATTGGCACTGATTTTACTTCGAAATTGTCACCGAAGAAATACTCTGAGATTTGTTTATTAAGTTCGTATAGCTCGGTAGTCACAATGTTCACATGACCAACAGTGAAATCAGTACAGCTTTCTTTGGACCAAAAATTGTCTATTCCAATTTTGTTAGATGTGCTGCAAATCTTTTACCAATATTCATAACTTTAATCAATCGTATTAAATGCGTATGTGGCCAGCCAAATAATAGTTGAAGAGTTAAGTTGAAATAATAAAAAATATTTGCAGCTCTCAGCTGTTCGTGTTTCTTCACCTAACTTCAAAGACTGATTTGGCAAGTACAATTTCTTTGTTGTCCGTACTCCACTCATTTGATATGCTGCAGTTTGTGCACAAACCCCGGCGATTTCAAATGATACGCGCCGCGACTGTGCACTTGTTGTTGGGTTGCCAATCCACTTTAAGCGAAGCATATCAGTTTTACCCTTAACTCCAATGAGTTTTGCCATAATCTTCTCTATCAGCTATATTTTCGCTACTTCATCAATGAACGCGATGGCATTCACTTACCCTTTCGGCTCTTTCAATTTGACAGGCATATATTTCAATAGTCTTTGGGGTTGGAATGTATCAGTTGATCTACGGAATGAATGCTTCGCAGTTTGATAGCCACTACATTACTACATGTAATGTAGTACATGGCGACTACATTACTACATTGCTGCTTTTATCCGAATTCTCGTTCGAATTTCCTTTGTGCAGTAAACGATTGTTGAATCTGTCACAAGCTTGCAATCCACATTGACGTCATTTTGAACAGGTGTGCATATTATGACCAGACTGCAAACAAGAAAAGCTATTTTTATTTTTTTCACAATATTCCACCGGTATGAATATTATGCATTTTTGAACTTTTGACATTTTTGATTTTCGCCGCACATTTGACACTTCTAATCCTCTATGTTAATAGACATCACCGGCTTTATTGAATATTTATTTTTAGTGTTTTATTTTTCGTTTACAGAAGACTGTTTTGCGAGCATAACATCAGCGGCATACAACGCGACGTGTTGCAGCCAATTAGAGAAACCTCCAACTGTGGGGTACGGTTGTTGCAGGGTCAATATGTGACGGGTCCATTCTTCTCTTTTGGTGAATGGCAACTTGCTGAGCAACTCATCTAGTAATATTGGATTATTTAAAGGGGAGGCATTGGAACTTACATTTGGTTGATGCCTAATAACGTTTTGAAGTTGTAGTCCTTTTTCCGATGAAGCTAAGCCCAACTATAGTTGCTTGATTTGTTCGAGTAGCTCATCGCCTGCTGCAATTGTGGGATCGATTTCATCACCACTAGTCTGGTTGCTGTTAGACATTTCGCAAAATTTTGTGTTTTTCTTATTGATGCGCAGATGATATTTTCATCTAAGCAATATAAAAATTGTGCGGCAACCCAATTTGTAAAAAACAAATATAAAAAGAATGTTGTAGATGGCGACTATTCCAAGTAAAACAGCACGAAATATTTTTAAAAATACGGTTCGCAAATTTTTTATATCCGATTGGATCGGATAAAATTAGTTAATTGAGTTAATTAGTTAATCTCGTGTTCTTCGTTTTTCCCAAACTAAAATAAAGAATCGGAAGCGCATAAGCAATCATACTTCAACCTATGCAGAGTTGTGCATAAAAGTACATGGTTTTTCAAAATGATAATAATTTATATCAATCAATTAATTCAATTCAGTACAGAAAGCATTTAGTATATAAACCGGTTTATTATAAATATGATCAAAACTAAGTTTAATCAGTAGCAATTCTGTTGTCGGTCATATACATGTAGACGAGTAGGCTATGTATGAATTACTGTGTATGCATGTATGATTACTTTAACTTTGAAAACTTCGAAGAAAAACCGTTGCCACGCGTTAAATCAGGAGATGTTGCAGCTATGTTGCGAACAGGTTTATGTGTCGCAAAGAACAAACGATGTCCTACACAGAGAAAGTTTTACGGCAATAATCTGCAATTACTAGAGGCAATAAATACGTTTACCACTCGATTATCGGATCTGCTTATGAATGCGCATGCGAATGTGAACACGTATATCCCACTCCATGACTACTGCTGCCGAAGAAGTAATCGGTTTGTACCGGCCCATAGTCTTGCTCCAAATCACGACGACAATTACATTCGAGAGATGTGTTAGAAGTGATTATGCTTCGTGACGCACTTTACCTCTAAGTGCTTGGTATGATCAGGAGTGTCGCGACACTACTCTAGAGGAAGATATCTGCTACTTAAAAACACACAGCGTGTAGGTTCTACCCGAGCTGTTAAGCGGAAAAACGTATTTTTAGGCGCAAAACGAGAGATAAAAAGACGCGAGTGTAAGGAGATAGAGATGAGTAGAGACAGGAATGAGACTAGAATATTCTTCAAGAAGATCAAGCACATGAATGGTGGTTTAAATCCTGGAGCCTCTTCCTGTCGTGACAAAATAGGAATCTGGTTACAAATGCACAGAGTGTATTGAGCTTATAGTGAGAACACATCCACGTTATTGAATTTCGACGCTTCGAACAATGACGAGGTCAGAGAGGCCATTTATAGGCTGAAAAACAACAAAGCAGCAGGTGCTGATGGCCTACCTGCTGAGCTGTTTATGACCGGAGGCGATGAGCTGCTCCTACGGATCATTCGATCATTTCCTACGGATGAAAGCATGGTCTATGATTGGATGCTCAGTATCCTCTGTCCCGTATATAAGAAAGGAGACCACACAATTTGCGCCAGCTACCGTTGTATAAGTCTTCTTACATACAATGTACAATGTACAATGTACAATGTAGATCGCATACAAGGTTCTATCGAGCGTACTGTGTGTAAGATTGAAACCAATGTTTAACAACCTTATTCGACCTTATCAGTATGGCTTCACTTGGTAAATCCACCATCTACCAGATTGCGTAAAATCCTCGAGAAGACTGAAGAACAAGAGATCGACACACACCATCTACACAACAATGTCTGAGTTCGGTATTCCTGCGAAGCGTGACACTGTATAACTCCCGTTGTGCAGTGAAAATGGGGACGGATCTCCCCCCGCCGTTTAATACCGAACATGGTTTCAGACAAGGTGATTCGTTATAGTGCGACTTCTTCAATCTTATTATCGAGAATATAATACGAGCTGCTGATCTACAACATAATGGCACTATCTCCAACAAAAGTATCATGCTGTTGGCGTATGACATTGTCTTACGGGTCTTACGGTTAACGAGGTCAAGACGAAGGCTAAGAAGGTGTTAAATTCGGAACCAGCTGGTAGATGACGCAGAAGGAGCAGACCTAGCCTCCGGTGAAAAGGCCAAGTGCTGAAGAACTTGACAGCGCTCGGAGTTTCTAACTGGCGCCAGCTAGCGAAGAAGACAGTTGGCTGATGAAGCATGCTAGATTCAGCCTCAATCAATTCTTGGTTGTATTGGCCACATATGTAAATAACTAAGACGAAGTGAAGTTCGAGCCAGGTAGCTGAAAAGATTAATGGAACATCGCTAAACTGTAATTTAAAGAAAGGGCCTAATGACTATAAGCCAAAATTACTAACGCTGCCGGTGACATAAAGTAACTCATATTTGCCGATGTGATTGAGCTGTTGCATACTTTGTATACGCCATGACAACAAGGTTTAAATCATTTTCGTGCCAGGAAGTTCACGCAGCAGCCCTATAAAATCTATCCCGAGGATCGAGCTTGAGGCTGCCGTGTTAGGTGTACGGTTAGAGGATAAAATTCTAAATTCCCACGACGTGAAGCCAAAAGAATATGTGTAGTGGTCAGATTCGAAAACCGTCATCCAATGGACTTGATCCGATGCTCGGCGTTACAAGAAATTCGTTTCTCATCATATAGCTGAAATCTTACATACGTTAGACGTAAAGCAGTGGAGGTGGGTGCCAGGATACAAGAATCGCGCTGATGATGCGACCAGACCGCACGTGGTATATTCATTCTCATCGGACGGTAAATGGATAAATGGACCAACATTGCTGAAACTCGCGGAAGACAATTGGAATCCAATGTCGAAGAACATGGTGGTGGAGGAAGAAGAAAAAAATCGCGCAAAGCATCTACATGCATGTAGTTGCAGTTACGGATTTCAATCTTCTAGAAGAAAAATTGGCAATAAATCTCAAAATATTCTTCAGAGACTTCTCGAATTTTTTGGCAGTGCCTGAAAAAAAAAATTAAAACCGATAAAATCAAAATAACAATTCATCTTAATCTCACAATATCGGAGAAGACAAATTTAACTTAAGAAGAGTTTATAAAATCATTTGAGTAATATTGCAACTCAAAGAAGTATGATATATATGGGAGGATAAAATTTTATATGCGTAGACAAAAAGAAGGAAGGGGAAATTTTTAATCCGTTTCTAATAGATTTAAATGGTGATCTTTGATTCTCTAACGGACTTAGATTCTATTTTGGGTCTTCCCACATGTACTCCAAGAGCTGCACGTAGAATTCCGCTGGCGTTAGTATAAAAATTAAAAAGCATTTGGAGGACTCGGTTAAGCATTAAAGAATGAGAGTAGTTGTTGGCGACTACCTAAAGGTGCAACTCTGCACGCAAATGAGATGACATTTCTCACTGTCATTCGTTGTTATTCATATCAGTATTCGTATCCTTTCGTATTCACTTCCGTTCTGTAACTTGACAGCAACACACACAATGTATTCTTCTTAGTAATTACAAATAATCAATAAAGTTTTATTATTCTATGGTAACATACCATATTACTCTAAAAATTTATTATTTATTTGAACCAGCGGAATTAGAACTTCGATTCGCGAACATAATTTGGTCCTTCGAACCGCGGATTACATCAATAATATCGGATTATTATGGATGCGCTTCTTTGGCAGAGGATCACCATTAAAGGATCACCATTGTAATTTTCAATGCACGTATCACGTGCATTGAAAATTACATTTCACAGCCCAACTGTTCCTGCGCAGATATAGAAGTACGATTCACGAAACTAGATTGTATAATCAAACAATTTGATGTCATTCAAACATATATTGAACAATAAGTAAGCGATGAAAAATTTAGTGATGAATTACTAACGCGTGAAGAAATTGGAACACGTTGCTACGCAATAAAGGCAAGGATGTTGGAAACGTTGCATATCATCAGCAATTCAGACGGAGGTTCTACAGGTAATGATTTTTCAAATTCCCCTATAAATGCTGCCATAGAAAGTTTAGCACAAAGTCAAACTAAATTAAATACGATATTGGAGAGCATTGCGGAGGAAAAACAGCACAATTTGAATAGAGTAAACCGACTATTTGCTAAACCAACTTTACCAGAATTAACGATACCCGAGTTCGGTGGGCATATGAAGAATGCTTGCGCTTCCGAGATTTGTTCAAAGCTCTCGTAATAGAGCGCAGTGAACTCGCTGGTATTGAAAAAATTGAATATCTACAAAGTCGCATCAAGGGTAAAGCGTCATCGATCATAACGCATCTGCCTCCAAGCTACGAGAATTTTAACATTGCGTGGAAGTTATTATGTGATCGGTATGACAAACAATCGTTAATAGTTGATGCACATATGCAGAAGAAAATCATTAGTTAACGACGCATATACGGAGCTTTTATAGTACAATTAATGAAAATTACAATGTATTACACGTTCTAAGCCAACCAGTTGAATCCTGGTCTAGAGTGCTTATATATCATTTATCTAAAAAACTACCACCTGATACAAGGCCCGCTTGGTCCCGAGAGTCCAGAAATATAGAGGAACCGACGTTCCAACAATTTATGTCATTTCTCAATGATCGCGTAGCGGATCGTGAGAAATATGAAACTACATGTAACTACACGTGCCGTGCGCTGCTGGATACTGGATCACAATCGACATTAATATCCGAATCATGCGCTCAGCGATTATTACTTCCTCGTACACATGCAAGTGTATTGATTAGTGGAATTGGTACATCCACCAGTCGCTCAATTGTCTCTCGTGGTAAAATAACTATTCAAATATGTGCCGAGCCACATAATGATATGGCCACGATTGCTTACGTGCTGTCAAAATTACTCGATGATGTACCACAATTGCAGGTACCAATCGCTTATATGGAGTATTTTAAAATGCTAAATCTCGCCGATCGGTATTTTGATAAGCCAGCAACAATAGAGCTACACCTTGGAGTAGATGAAGTATTTAACGCAATTACACGGCACACTAATCGCGAAAAATACACTATTTGGTTGGGTTATCGCTGGAAGCGTCACCTTCGACGTCCCCCTAATCGAAGCTAGTGTGCTTCAGACGTCACTGATTGATATTGATCACCTCTTGCCTCGCTTTTGGAACCAAGAAAGTGTTACAGAGGGAGACGCGACATCGACGGAAAGCGATATTGAAAAACATTTCGCAGAAACATATCGGGTGCAAGCCGATGGATGCTTTGTTGTAAAATTGCCCTTTAGCTCTACGTCGATGAGGTTAGGGGAAACACAGAGTGTTGCTTTAAAACGTTTGTATTCTATGGAAAGGCGCTTCGCACAAGATGCCATGTTAAAACAACAATATACATCGTTCATGAGGGATTATATAAAATTAGGTCATATGAGTCGGACCATTCGGCAATAGTGCCAGTCAATCATATTTTCGCATCACTCAGTATTAAAACCATCTAGCACAACCACTAAGCTTAGAGTTGTGTTCGACGCTTCCGTTAAATCGTCAAATGGCCTGTCCTTGAATGACTGTTTACTAACAGGCCCAGTTATTCAAAACGATCTCTTCGTATTTTTAGCACGGTTCCGTAAACATAGAATAGCGTTTTCAGCCGATATCGCTCAAATGTACCTACAGATTTTGATTGACGTGAAGGATCGATATCTACAGCAAATATTTTGGCGTGAAAATACAGACACAGAGCCCGAAATATTTCAACTGAATAAGCTTACGTACGGTACGTCACCAGCGTCATATATTGCTACTAGAGTACTCAAACAAATAGCACTTAACAATATGAAACAGAATCCTGATTCATGCTATCATTTAATAGAGCGTTTTTACATGGAAGATTATATAAACGGTGAATATTCATTGCTATTTTCATCAAGAATGGATTAACTATTGAATAACGCAGGCATGCGGTTTCGAAAATGGGCATCGAATCGTTCCGAATTTTTACAAGAAATTCCTTACGAAGATCGCGAAAATTCCCATGAGTTATATATCGCTGAGAAGGACGGTATAAAGGCGTTAGGGATTTTATGGCATACACAGCAAGATGTTTTTCGTTGGCAAATTTCACTAAATCCCATTGACAGCTCAGCCACCAAACGAAATATCCTTTCCATGATCGCGAGTGTGTTTGATCCCATGGGATGGTTGGCGCCGTTGGTGATTTTTTAAAAATTATTTATGAGAAAACTATGGTCCACAGGAAACGAGTGGGATGATTCCTTACCCACAGCGCTACGAGATGAGTGGAACAACTTTCTGGTCGATGCTAAAAAGATTAACGATATTACTATACCAAGGTGGGTGAACTTCGATCAGGGTTCGTCTGCCGAATTACGTGCATTCGGAGATGCATCCCAGATGTCTTACGCCGCAGTCATCTTCTTGCGAGTTCAAAACTCAACAAATGCAGTGTCCGTGTCGCTTATAGCTGCAAAATCACGACCAGCACCAATGAAACCTACAACGTCAATTCCACGACTGGCAGTGCAAAAGAAACATACTTCGTGGAGGTATGTTCCGTCTTCCAAAAATCCAACAGATCACGCAACCAGAGGTGTCACACCTAATCATCTAATGCATTTAAGGCAGTGGTGGTGTGGCCCAGAATTTCTACTTACAACTGAATTGAAGCTCTGGGGAATACCGAGTGATTCCACAGAATTACCGAGCAAGTGCTCAACTCTATGCAATCAACAAATAACAGCCTAAACTGTTCAAGACACGCTGTTCTTCGAAAGAACAACAAATACAGATTTCTACGATGAACGTTTATCTCGTTTTTCCAATTTCAATCGATAGTACGTTCAATGGCGCACATACAGATATTGTATCGAAACGCGATGTCTACAAGGGACAATAAGGGGATCGGTACCCTCACCACGAACGAGATAACGTTGGCACGATTTACAATCATACGGCTTAGTCAGCAATCATCTTTCCGTGAAGATATCAATATTTTAAAACGTAATAACTCAATACCGAAGAAGAGCAAATTTTATGGATTGGATCCATTCATTGATAGTCATGGCATCAATTCGCATCGGTGGGAGGATTGGAGAGGCTGCTATGCCTTACGAGCATCTACATCCTTCAATATTGCATAAAGATCATCACCTTAAGAAATTGGTCATCAATTGGATCCATACAAAAAAATTACACTGCGGCTTATAGCCTAGACAGACGGCAGCCTAATTCCGGATTACCGAGTTAATTCGAATTAACACGGGCATTAACTGCAACTAATCCGCATAAACTCTATGAGTTAATTCTCAAAATAAAAGAGGATTACGGCAATTTGCTATGGCAACACTGCTGAAAATTGTCTATTGTGAATTTTTCTCCATCCATTTTACAAAACATTAGGTGTGTTCGCTATCAAAAAACTTTCAACAATTGTTAACAGTTTTCAACATGAAAAGTGTTGGCGAACAAATAAATCCAGCTGTCAGTTACGAACGGTGAATGTCAATTTACAAGTTTCTGAAAGTTTTCAGTTCACGTACTTCTTGTAGATTTTCTCATATCGAGAGTGATAGACGACAGAAATTGATAGTGATAGTAATGTAAGTGGACAGACCTAATAAAACAGCAATCAGCCGTTTAGTTAATCCGCAATACTGCCGTCTGTCAGGTTATTATTTTATTCGGATTAAGTGCGCCGGTAATCCGGAATTAGGCTGCCGTCTGTCTAGGCTATTACGCCAAACGATGTATCTTGTCTCCCTTTCATATCACATTATTGGCTGTTCGAGAGCCGTGCGGCGATGTATTCATCAATGCGCCACGTGTATGCGTTATAGACCAATACCCTATTATCAACAAATGGGTCAATTGCCACGTCAACGGGTCAAACCGAGCCTGCCTTTCGTTAATATGGGTGTTGATTATTGCGGACCTATAACAATACGTTCATGGAAGGGTCGTGGCGCAAAGGTATATAAGGCCTACATCGCTCTGTTTGTATGCCTCGCAACAAAGGCGATTCATTTGGAACCAGTCACCGAGTTGACTACAGAAGCATTCGTTGCTGCGCTGCGACTGTTTGTAGCACGGCGTGGCATGTGCAGGAAATTTTTCAGCGATAACGGTCTCAATTTCGTCGGCGCAAACCAATATCTGCGTAAAATATGCAGTCCGGTAAGGAGTTTCGTAATGCAATAATCAATGAAACTGCTACAACGGGTATCGATTGGCACTTTTGGCGACCCAATTCCCCTCACTTTGGTGGTTTGTGGGAAGCTGGAGTAAAGACAATTAAATTCCATCTCCGCAGAGTCATGGGTACAACGTCATTCAGATATGAAGAACTGGCGACGGAGTTGTGTCAAATTGAAGCGTGTGCCAATTCACGCCCACTCTGTCTACGTTTTGAAGGTGACTTGGATCCTATCACCCCGGCTCACTTTCTCGTAATGCGTCCATAGTTATCCGTGCCTGATGAAGGTGCTACTGCTACAACCCTGAACAGATGGCATTATATGCAGCATGTTACTCAAAATTTTTGGCTCAAGTGGTCATCAGACTACATTAGTCAACTTCGCCGTCGACCAAAATTGGAAAAATTCGCACGCAATATAAAGGTTGGAGATGTCGTAGTGCTAAAGGATGAAGGGTTACCCCCGTGCAAGTGGCTCCTCGGTACCATCTCACATTTGCATCCTGGAAGGGACAATAACGTGCGTGTGGTAGACGTGAAGACTATGAAGGGTGACTGTCGACGATCTATTTGTAAGCTGTGCCCACTATTTATCGATGAGTAGTTGAAGAGCATGCCTTCAACGGCGGGAGTATGTTGGCGACTATCTAAAGGTGCAACTCTGCACGCAAATGAGATGAAATTTCCCACTGTCATTCGTTGTTATTCATATCAGTATTCGTACTCTTTCGTATTCATTTTCGTTCTGTAACTTGGCAGCAACACACACAATGTCTTCTTCTTATTAATTGCAAGTAATCAATAAAATTTTATTATTCTATGGTAACATACTGATTGTGTGAGGGATGGGGTGCCAGGTGGACTCGTTCCAACGATGGTTACTTCCTTCAAGTGATAGTGGTGTATGTGATTATGGGATAGTTGTTTGTGCAATGCTGTTGCTGTTGTGTCTTGATGATGTAGGTGATGATGTGTTTTGTGTTTCTGCTGCTGCTGCTGCTGCGGTGTTGTGTTCTTTATTAATTATACTAAATGAATGATAATACACGCGATTATTTTCTATTTGTAAATGTACAATATTTATTTGACGTTATCGTTTTAATTATATAAAGCAAGATTTAAAAATGTGCGGGCACTGGGTGTCTATTTACTTCGGGGTATATTTCGAGAATAACAAAAAAACCATCAAAACGGGCGGCCAGAAGAGAGAAATGTTATATAAGTAACAGGGTTGCCATCCCACTCAAATGAAGACAAACAAACAGTGCACGCGTCTAACTCTGGCGTAGACACATACCCTATTACTCTAATAATTTAATATTTATTTCAACCAGCGGAATTAGAACTTCGATTCGCGAACAGTAGTATTTTAGTAATTGTTTAAAAACCTAACGGTGATTTAAGGTTGTGTTTAGACCCGAAAGATTTAAATAAGGGTTTAGTGCATGAAAGGTATCTACTTCCAAGGCTCGAAAAGTTGGCATCCAAGTTGTCTAATGTGCAATATTTCTCAGTTTTGGATATGAAGGGTTTTGACAAATTAAATTAGATGGTGAGTCCAGTCTGCACGCTTAACACTCCATTTGCTTGCTATAAGTTTAACTGACTATCTTTCGGGATAAATATAGCTCCTGAAGTATTCCAAAGTTATATGAGCACTTGGGGATATTCTCGTTCATTTGGATACATTGACGATGTGTTGGATTATAGAAAATTCTCGAAGAAACACGATGAAACTTTAAGAAAAGTTTTAGATAGGCATCTAAATTAAAAATTTAATGTTGCAAAATTTCAATACATTACGTTTCCAGACAGTCTCAAATATATTGGTCATATTTGTACAAAGCATGCGATTTCGGCTGATCCAGACAGGGTGAATTCTACAATCAATTTGGAGCCTCCAAAAAATAAAAAAGATCTGCAATCGGTGCTAGGTATGATCTATTATGTTCGAAATTTTGTTCCGAAATTATCAACTAAATTTACGTAAAATGTTCCTTGACTTATCAGTGGTTACCCGTGCACGAAATGGAATTTGAAAACATAAAAAAAGGAACTACACATGGTCCTACGTTGCAACTTTTTGGTGAAACAAAAAAAAAATTGCACACGGATGCATCTCTGCATGGCCTGGGAGCTAGTTTGAAGAAAGTAGACACGTCTACTTCACGTCTACTACGACACGCGTAGTTTAAATGATGCTAAAAAAAATTTCGGAAATAGAAAAGGGGCTCCTTGGTATTATTTTCGTTGTTAATAAATTCCATTACTATATATATGGGCGAAAAGTCACAGTGTATACAGACTATAAGCCATTTATATTCAAACAATATTTTTCGAAGCTATAGAGCAATGGACTTCAGCGAATGAGGTTGAAATTGTTGAGATATTGTTTAGTCCTTGCATGCAAATATTTGCACAGAGCAGATTATTTAACGAGATCGTATGTATGATTGTCTCTTGACAGGGTCTTCAATAACCTCATAACTGGATATCGAGGACGTATGGTTTTTGTTGTATTATAAAATTTGGCTTGTAATAATCTAGTCTCTGATAGGAAATGTTTTATACGATGATGCAGAATTCCAAGCCTGCCGCTAACGCATCTAGCCTCATGGCTCTAAGTGTTGAGGTTATTTACCTGAGGTTACTACCTGAGTCCTTTCAAAAATGTTTAAACACATTTCTGCGAATAGTTATTTCTTCGCCTTTCTAACCCCGATTTCTGTCGCGTGAATGAAGATGTTTTTGTTCAGTGTAAATTAAACTTCCACAACCTGACTATAGGCATTCTCGGCTATTAGCCGTCTTTGTTAAGGGTTATATAGGTCTCTAATTACAAAACTTTCTCTTCGTTTATCTGGATAGTGTAAAAGTAAGTTTAAGTAAGTTTAGAGGTGTCTCAAACATGTTAAGCACCTCAGTTCCTGTCCCCTCGACTTTGTTATGGATTGCCCGTGATAGTATTTGCCCGGTGAGTTATCGACTCCCCATAAATGGAGAAGGATGTCCTCTACGTTGCTGGTAATTGCATATATCAATCTTTGATTCCCATCGAATTGTGGTAGATCTTTGATCATGTCCGGGATACGTGCAAACTTAAAGATGCCTGTGAGAGGGATTTGGGATGTGATCATTGAGACTTGAGAAGTATGGAGATATCCCACTGTTAATAGACAGCATTTTAACAGTAAATCTGGCGTAGAAAGATTGACTGACTCTTTTACTGAAAACCAAAAATGGTTTTGCATTCACTGGAATCAGTTGAAATTGAGTGTTTTTTATACGCAAACCAATCACAGCTTCCATACATTCAATTAGAATCGGCATTGTACATATGTACTTTCATATGTACATATGTATGTCTGAATCCGACGATGACAATTCAATTAATATTGAAATTATATAGGATAATTATAAATTATATTTATACAAGAATATTCGAAATTCAGCATATGTAATATTTGAGTTCCTTTTTTCTCAAAAATTAATGCATATAAAAATTTTATTAAAAATATGTAGGTAATCAGAATTCATTAAATGATCATGAAATACAATTTTGCATTAAAATTTAATTTGTTTACAATAATTCATTTTTATCAAAATGTTTCAGCCATAAAAATTCAAATGAATTTCAATATGATATCAACACACATTTACCTACTGCAAATGACACTATTTTACAATTAATTATCTTGAAAAAATGCAAAATTCATGTGTAGGGGAGAGTTAGTATGGACCTCCTGAGCCCAAAACATATTTTCAAAATCAATAGAGAGGCTAGCCGATTTCAGAGTGCTCTTAAAAATGATTCTTGAATGACTCTAAAAACAGTCTTAAAAAGGAAGCTCACAGAGCGTTATCTGCGTACGCATGTATCTAAGGCGACCAAGCGAGCGCTTAATAATAGAAACAAACATGATCAGTTGCACTCTGACTATGAAGCATGGATGGATGCCTTTCACTTATACGCATAATTTATAATTATTCATTAGTTAGATTCTCTCAAAGAAGACATTGCATGTGTGAAAATAGGAAGATAAACGCTCAAAACACTTGAAAGATATTGTATGGCTCAGAAAAGACTCTTTTACCTAAGCTTTTTAGAGCTATTTCTGTCGACCAGTTTGGCAGAAAAAGACGCTCTTTTCTCAGGGCTTTCGGAGCATTTATGAGCGTTTTATGTGCTCATTATTTACTGGGTTTGTTCGTCTTTCGTTGATTATACACACACACATTTACGCATGCTTATCTGTTGTTGCTTTTGCTTTCGTTTCTTGTAGGAAAAAGACTTGTCTGATTTTCTATTTTGCTTTCCATAGCCAAAACAAAGTAATACATGGATATTTGTGTAGCGAAAAAACTATGACAAATCGTATAACAAAGAGTGAAACTGCCATAGATTCTAAGTATATATTTTCCATCATTTCATAGGTCTAAAATCAATTTAAAGCGCTCACAATTCACCAATATATATTTCTTTCCACACAGAAAGTTTTTGTATGGAGAGAAATACTTATTCCCCAAAACTAGGAGGGTCAAAATTAATTTTAGACCCTTCGATGGATCTAAATATACGTAGAATCATAATAGTTTCAGTTTTTGCTATACGATTTGTGGCCAAAAAGTGTGACCAGCAGTAATGCAGACGTATATGTGTAACAGAATCACGAAGAACACTTTCGTTTCTTCTTTGATGCTACATTTATCAGTATCGCGGCTGCAAAAAATGACCCAAATACTGCGTGAAATTGTATATAGGCTTCTCAGTTATAAAGGGTTTTCCATTAGGGACATAACAATTTCGTATCTTTATATGAACGCACACTTAAACGTTTTTAATCAACTGTCAATGTCAAAACGTTAGTTAAAGTCAACATTTTCATCATGCTAAAGTTCACGAACCAGCAACGTTTGGAAATTATTAAAAATTACTACCGAAATTCTGAGTCGGTGGTCACAACTTTAAGAGCTAAAAATCATCTTCAGCGATGAAGCTCATTTTTGGCTTAATGGCTTTGTCAATAAGCAAAATATGCGTTATTGGTCAGCAACAAAGCCACAAGTGCTTCTTGAGACACCGTTGCACCCGCAAAAAGTTACTGTGCGGTTTTCTTGCCGGAGGTGTGATTGGGCCGTAGTTTTTCGTGGATGAAACGACCGTCATGTTACCGTCAATGGAGAGCGCTATCGTGCTATGTTAGAAGACTATTTGTGGCCAGAATTGGATGAACTTGACATCAGCGATATGTGGTTTCAACAAGACGGTGCCACTAGCCACACAGCACACGTCACAATCGATTTATTGCAAGGCAAATTCGGTGAACATATTATCTCGAGAAATGGTCCGGTCGATTGGCCCCCTCGTTCATGTGATCTAACACCATTGGATTTCTTTTTATGGGGCTTTATCAAGTCACTGGTCTATGCCAACAAGCCAGCAACTTTAGACGAGCTCAAAGACAACATCCAACGCGAAATTGCCAACGTTCCGGTCGAAATGTGTGCTAGAGTGGTGGAAATTGGGTCCAAAGAATGGACCGCTCTAAACGGGCTCGTGGTGGTCACATGAACAAAATCGAATTTCATTCATAAAATGTAATGCTTGCAATATATCCACAATAAATTTGAATTCAATATCTCAAATAATTCTGTGTTTTATTAATAGAGAAAATTGTTATGTCGATTAGGTACTCTTTATATTACACAACTTCGAAAAATTTTGAGAAACATGTATTTTAATCCATATTAATATAGTCTTAAAAATATTTTGGATGGAAAGAAATATTGTGGAAATTCGGAGTCAATATTTATTTTAGACTCATGATATCTTGGAAAAATAGATAATACTTATAATCTATGTTTGTTTTAGTTTTTACTATATGATATGTCAGGGTTTTTCGTGACATATCATATCATATCCAATACAAATTGGATCCACCCTATTACTCATGCGTGATTTTGTTTTGTTTATCAAAGACCAAATGGAGCATAAATTTGTTGAACTTCTTCTATCCTGAAAGAAACGAAAGCAAAAACAAAAACGCCTGCGTAGATATGTTTGTGTATGGCAATGCGTGAGTAATCAATGAAAGACGAACCATTTTATGATTTGGCATATGTCGAAGCGTGCGACGAGCTACTGGTCGTACGGCATGTCACACACGCTATATGTTTGCCCGGCCTGGTATCGATAGTGGAACAAGTACGATGATACCCGGGCTTCGTTCGTTTCTCTTTCTCTAGATCTTATCTGTATATCTCATTATCCTTCATTCGCCATTGCGTGTATTGACTTTGTATATCGTTCAATTTGCTGATTTTGAAAGTGGAAGAGAGGGAGAGAGAGTGAGAAATGAACATGTCCATATATTTTGTTTTGTATATATTTTCTTCTTTCCTTAGCGAATCTACAAACGTTGCATACTATGTAGCACTTTCAGACCTTGATATTTTTTGTAAAAAAAAAAGACAAATAATTCGTCTGGAAAGGCTTGCGAACAGCGTAATCTGAATCGTTGTTAATATTTTTATTGTGTGTTTTGTGAAGAACGGTAAAAGTGGCTATAAATTTAAGAATATTACTGGCTTGGCAAAATTGGATGTAAATATAAAACTATACCGACTAAATTTTTACCAACGTTTTTCTTACAAGTGAAAACTATTTAAAAGTAAGTTGAAGGCAAAAAGAATTTGGAAATATTCCATTTACTTAAAAGGAGGAAGGTCCAAACGTAGATAGTAGTGTTGAAAAATAAGGAAATATTTATACACACATTAATAAAAAGGAACGCTCGTATTTATACGGAATAATTACCAGAGTTAGCAGTCTGCCTTGGATGGTTTTTACATATGACTGGATGTTCTTAAGGACAAATAAATAAATTATCAAATGAAAACACAATAACGAATTAATGAATTTATTCAGTACAGCAAAACAAACGAGTCGCTTTCGACCGTGTTGCTAGCTTATCTTATTTCTCTTGAACATTTTATCTTTTTACGGTTTGCATATGGTATTCCACTTTGTTGTTTTTTTTGCAAGTGAAATTTAGTGAAAAGTGATTTCCATTGGAGTCAAACAACAAACAAGTCATCACACATTAGTCGACTGCAAAGTTTTATATCACATATTCTATGTATCTATTTTGCACATCATCGCAATTATCTGGTTAAAATGTTAGTCTCATTAACTTCTAAAGAGGTTAAACAAGTGGGTAGTTTTTTTCCTGCGTTGGGAAAAAACTAACCACTTGCGCCATGTATCATACATGAGATCACACATCTCTGTCGTTCTAATTCAGCTACATAAGAAAGATAACATTTAGCTATACTCCTCTAACTTCCTTCCTGCACCGGCTGGGTGCAGGGTTGCAATTTTAATAGACATTTTAAAATATTCTTAAAGTTTTCAAACACATTTTGAAATGCCAAATTCTTTATTTTGTTTAAAAATATTATTAATAATAATAATAATAATAATAATAATAATGGTAACAATAATTACAATAATAAAGGGTTATCCATTTCGCGGTTTCAAAATCATAGGGCTAGAATTCGACATTTGTCAAACTGAGTTGTTAAAACAATTTCTTCCTTTTTCACTTCAAAGTCTGACATATGCGAAAATGGATCGCTTAACTATCGCACAACGCATTAAAATTGTAAAAACCTACTACAAAAATGGTGATTCTGCCACAGCCACATATAGTGCTTTAAGAGGAGATTATGGTTTACATAATCGTCCAACTATGCAAGCAATTGGCAAAATTGTGAAGAAATATGAAGAGACTGGATCGGTTACAGATATTGTAAGGCCTGTGCATCATCGTTTCGCTCGTACCACCGAAAATATCGCTGCTGTAAGTGAAAGTGTTGCCGAAGACCCGAATGTGTCGATTCCTCGTCGTTCTCAGTATTTTGCATTTGGATCTACACCTACATCCATATAAAATCCAGCTCACACAACAACTGAAGCCAGTTGACCATTCACAACGTCGTAGATACGTCGAATGGGTGCTTGAACAACAGGCGGTGGACGGCGATTTTTCGAACAAAATTTTCTTCAGCGACGAAGCACATTTCTCACTCGGTGGGTATGTTAACAAACAAAATTGTCGTATTTGGGGTTCTGAGAATCCTCAAGTAATCGAAGAGAGGCCACTACATCCACAAAAAGTCACTGCTTGGTGCGCTCTTTGGTCCGGAGGTGTGATTGGACCTTACTTCTTCGAAAACGACGATGGAATGACTGTCACCGTCAATTCGGAGCGTTATGGTCATATCATAACCGACTTTTTTTTGCCTGCTATTGAAGAATACGACTTAGAGAATATGTGGTTTCAACAAAACGGTGCCACATGCCACACAACTCGAGCGAATATGGCTTTATTGCAAGAAAAATTTTCTGGCCGCGTAATTTCTCGTCGTGGCGATATCAAGTGGCCACCAAGATCATGCGATTTGACACAGCTTGACTTTTTTTTTGTGGGGCTACACGAAAGACCGTGTTTATGCAGATAAACCTTTAACTCTTGAGCAGCTAAGAACCAACATTCGTCACGTTATGGCTGAGATACCGCCCAATATGTGTCAAAAAGTAGTCGAAAATTACCTCAAAAGAATCGATGTTTGCAACAATTCGCGTGGTGGTCATTTAAATGATGTAGTATTTCACACATAATGTCAACGTTCAAACTTTATAATAAAAAAGAAATATCATGATAAAAAATATTTTATATGTATTTTATTTACATTTACTTTTGAAACCGCAAAATGGATAACCCTTTATATCACAGCTTTTTTAAACTGACGCGTGTCATAGACATGAGCGTTCAGTTAACTAGTGACGATTAATATTATTATTATTATAAAGGGTTATCCATTTTGCGGTTTCAAAAGTAAATGTAAATAAAACACATATAAAATATTTTTTATCATGATATTTCTTTTTTATTATAAAGTTTGAACGTTGACATTATGTGTGAAATACTACATCATTTAAATGACCACCACGCAAATTGTTGCAAGCATCGATTCTTTTGAGGTAATTTTCGACTACTTATTGACACATATTGGGCGGTATCTCAGCCATAACGTGACGAATGTTGGTTTTTAGGTGCTCAAGAGTTAAAGGTTTATCTGCATAAACACGGTCTTTCGTGTAGCCCCACAAAAAAAAAGTCAAGCTGTGTCAAATCGCATGATCTTGGTGGCCACTTGATATCGCCACGACGAGAAATTACGCGGCCAGAAAATTTCTCTTGCAATAAAGCCATATTCGCTCGAGTTGTGTGGCATGTGGCACCGTCTTGTTGAAACCACATATTCTCTAAGTCGTATTCTTCAATAGCAGGCAAAAAAAAGTCGGTTATCATATGACCATAACGCTCCGAATTGACGGTGACAGTCATTCCATCGTCGTTTTCGAAGAAGTAAGGTCCAATCACACCTCTGGACCAAAGAGCGCACCAAGCATTGACTTTTTGTGGATGTAGTGGCCTCTCTTCAATTACTTGAGGATTCTCAGAACCCCAAATACGACAATTTTGTTTGTTAACATACCCACCGAGTGAGAAATGTGCTTCGTCTCTGAAGAAAATTTTGTTCGAAAAATCGCCGTCCACCGCCTGTTGTTCAAGCACCCATTCGACGTATCTACGACGTTGTGAATGGTCAACTGGCTTCAATTGTTGTGTGAGCTGGATTTTATATGGATGTAGGTGTAGATCCAAATGCAAAATACGCCATAATGTGCCGTAAGACAGTCCTAATTCCTGAGAACGACGAGGAATCGACACATTCGGGTCTTCGGCAACACTTTCACTTACAGCAGCGATATTTTCGGTGGTACGAGCGAAACGATGATGCACAGGCCTTACAATATCTGTAACCGATCCAGTCTCTTCATATTTCTTCACAATTTTGCCAATTGCTTGCGTAGTTGGACGATTATGTAAACCATAATCTCCTCTTAAAGCACTATATGTGACTGTGGCAGAATCACCATTTTTGTAGTAGGTTTTTACAATTTTAATGCGTTGTGCGATAGTTAGGCGATCCATTTTCGCATATGTCAGACTTTGAAGTGAAAAAGAAAGAAATTGTTTTAACAACTCAGTTTGACAAATGTCGAATTCTAGCCCTATGCTTTTGAAACCGCGAAATGGATAACCATTTATTTTAATATGTAAATATTAATAATAATAATAATAATAATAATAATAATAATCACAATAGTAATAATATTAGTATAATATATATGGATCTGCAAATAAAAAAAATTGCGCGTGCAGCAGCGTACAAGTGATAGAAGTAAAACTTCTTAAAAAACCCAAATCAGCTATAATACCACCTTGTATGAGTTCACTTGGCAATCAATCACATACTTCAATTTAATATATCTTTGGCCTGTTTTAGACACAAAAACATTTGTATGAAATACATTTTGTTTGTGAGCGAGGGACACATGGGGAAAAGTGAAGGGTTTTTGTTTAATGTGTATGAGACACGCTTTGTCCTTATCATTAGTAAGCAGTGTTCGGACTATCCTTTTTTTCTCATTTCTACTGCAACTACTACAGTAAGCTTGAAACTTACCATATTTTACCACTTTTGGACATTTTTTACATATATTTTTCTTTTTCAATTGCATAACCTATTATGAATGTGCTAATCACATTTTAATAAAACAAATATGTGAAAGTACAAGGGCGGATTGATAATGAAGTACCTAAGTAGAAAAAAAACATTTTTTTTTTCAAAAACCATTTATTTCTCAACATAGTCTCCTTTTACTTCGACACACTTAGTAAGATGATATTCCAACTTTATATACCATCTGAATAATACGATTTCGGGTATAACTTCTTCGTTTGAGCTGAATCTTTTTCCTGCGAGCTATTTTTTCAAATTTGGAAACAGGAAAAAGTCACTAGGAGCTAAATCTGGACTATAAGGTGGATGATCAATCAATTCGAAGTGTATTTCACGTAATTTTCGCATCGTATTTAACGCTGTCTTTTTGTTCGACACTGAGCAAACGCGGCACCCATCTTGCCGATAGCTTTTCATATGCAAATGTTCATGCAAAATGTTGAACACACGTTCATATGAGATGTTTACCATTTCAACAATCTCACGCAACTCGGCGATCATTCATAACGATATCGAGGATTTTCTTGATATTTTCTTCAGTAACCACCTCTTTTGGCCTTCCTGTTGATGGTATTGTTGCAGTGCTTGTTCGACCGCGTTTAAATTCAGCAATCCAATATTTTACCATGTAATCTAACGGAGCAGACTCACCGTAATGTTTATCGAGCTTTTCTTTTGTCTCTTTCGCCGTTTTCCCGTTCAAATAATAGTGTTTAATCACTGCACGAAATTCGCTTTTTTCCATTTTTCAAGAAACACTAAAGTTGGTTACTCCAAACGACTTCAACAAATAAACTAATTGATGAATTTGGGTGAAATTGAATAGCTGACATTTGACAGATCGCAATTTCAAAAAAAAAAAAAGGTTTTGCGTTTGTGCTGCCTTTTTCGTATTTAGGTAGCTTCTTTATCAATCCGCCCTCGTAGCATAATATTTTAGCCACCAAGAGAATTTTGAAATGACTAGCATTTTGTTCTCATAACTTCAAATTGCAATATAGAGATTAGTACATATAAGTATTTGATTAAGTTTTTGTATGATCACTGCATTTTACATGCTCCTATAAATTTATATTTTAACTATGTAGGTACACGAATATATTCCCAAAAGTCTATCTTTTATCTTTTATACGATTTCATGTATCCCACCAATATTTTTTGTTTATACATTGGTAATAAATTACTCTTTTTTATGAATAACAAAAAGCGAATTGATAAATATCGTCTTTTACTTCATTAAAATTTACCACTAAATTTTAGAATATACGACAATTTTTTAGCTTCATCCGGCTCTAAAAAATTTTTTACAATCCGAACATTGTTCGTATTACCAAATATTAGGAAAACATACAAAGGAGTCGCCGAGAAACATTTTTGCACGTGTAAACGCGAACGAAACATAAAAGTGAATTGAAAATATTTTTTCATACAAATGTTTTGTTTCTAAATGCGGATTTAGACAAAAGGTGTGTTTGTTTACAAAAAAATTCGTACAAATTATCATCATTTTTTGTCAAATGGTGTTTGTTAACACCAAAAAACTTGCGGCGAATCAGAAAATGAGGGCGTAAAATTACAAGCTAAAAAGCGTATGATTGTAACATATTAAGTGTAGTAAAAGGAATTCCATTACTTTTCCAATAGATGGTTTTAGTAATCTATTACGCTAGTGGCGTTAGAAACATAGGTTTTCGTACTAAATAAACTTTTCAGACAGTTTTGTGATTGCTTGACAGTGTTTTTTAGCACGCTCCAAAGATGGACACCAGTAAAGAGAAAATACGCCATATGAATAGTGTTTATTTTCCTGATATTGCAACAGCCAATCACGTGCAATTTTGGTTTCGTCGATTCCGTTCCGGTAACTTTGATGTCAAAGATGCAAGGCCGTCGAAAAAATATCGATAAAATAATGGAAATCGTCGAGTCTGACCGTCAGGTAAGACCTGTTTCTATTGCCCAAGAACTAAACATTGCACAAAAAACCGTTTGGAACAATTTAATAAATAAAACTTTAAATTTAATGTAAAAGTAATACATTTCCTTTTACTAAACCTAATACATGACAACCGAATATTCTTGAAGTGCACATAAATTAAAAATTTTAAGAAGATAACAAATTACTAATGAATTAGGTTTTACTAGTTAATTGAAGTAATTTGAAGGAGTATTCAGCAAAAAACTATGCGTTCTTGAGGCAAGTTGCTTGAAATCGCTTTTTTTAGATATTGATTTGATATTGAAATTGATAATCATAATCAGATGTTTCCCGTTAACTTACAAGTTTTTGCAAATGGCTGTAGTTTACTTTTTTGGATATTTTTCTATTTGAGAGCGAATTCTTTCTTAGTCTCTAAAATTTCGTTGCTGGATATATCATATTGGGAAAGTAAAAAATCAGACCTTTAAGCTAAAGCACTCTCATGAGCCGCATAATCAAACAGCTACCACGTATGCTTCGTGGTCTGCCAGGAACTGATAATGTTTTAGCTCTTGTGCTTTTGTCAACAATAATAGAAAAGAAGATTGCGTCCTATCTTCTTTCTTCTTTCTAGCTGTGACTTCTCAATAGTTCATCTGCGAGAGAATATGACAATATATATATATATATATATATATATATATATATATATATATATATATATATATATATATATATATATATATATATATATATATGTATATATATATATATATATGTATATATATATGTATATATATATATATATATATATATATATATATATATGTATATATATATATATATATATATATATATATATATATATATATATATATATATGGCACTTATAAGTCCCGAAGCGCTCTTTGGCCCAGCTTCTCTTCTCTTACAATTGTGCGTGTTAAATTTTGGTATTAGAAGTATTAGAAGGGATCTACTTATTTTAGCCGGTTCCGAACGGCAGAACTCTTGCGGCATCACTTTTTCTGAGCTTTGTCACAGAGTTCTTTTAGAGTTGCCAATTGAATCCACGACCTACAGATCAGAAGGCCAAAGGCCAACAAACTAAGCACTGAGCCACGGCACCCATTAAGATGGCAAAATGACGAAAAAAATAACCAAAAAGGGCAAATAAATTTTTAACATTCTTGCATTTGCATAGTAAGCGGTTACTTAAAACAATTTTGACTGCTAAAAGGTGATTTTTATAAATGAAGTGTGCAGTGGAGAGGTGCAATAATGATAGTTCCGACAAATTGTTATCAAAGATCTATTTTTCCTTTCGCTGTGATGTGGCTTTGGCAAAAAGGTGTATTGATTTCTGCCGGAGATCAAATCTTTTCAACCACAAAAATGGTGTGATTAGCAAGGACCATTTTATAAATGATGATTTTATAAACGTCAAGCTATATATATAAATATTGCTTATTTTACAATTTTATATAAATGGTCGCAGTTTTACTTACCATCTGTATGGTATTTTTACACTTCTTATTTGCCTACTATTCGTACTGTTTCGGCTAAGGCGTCCCAGGGCGCAATCTTTATTACTACCATTCTTGGTGCCAAAGCATGTTTAGGTAGTGTCAAAATTACTATGTGTCAAAATATCAATGAAAGAGGAACGTCAAAATTATTAAGCCTCTGGTTGAGTACAAAATGATGGGTTTTTTTATCTTAATTATTGTAATATTTAAAAAAATGCTTAGAAGTTGATGTAATTAATATAAAATTAGTAATAATCGAAAAGAAAAAATAAACAAATGCATGTGAGATGTTTGACCCTTATAGAGTGTTAATCTGACAACATAATTTAGAATTTTTCACTTTGATAGATTTCACAAAGCTGTCTTTTGATTTTCTTCTATACACTTATTTCAAAATGAGAGCACCAAAATTCCTCTCTCGGATTCCCTTACTTTGTTAATTATACTATAATTACATAATATAATTATTAATTATATAAACAATGCGGAATAATGAATGAATAATTCAACTCTTAGATATACTAGACGTCACATTCTGTCAAATTCACTGAGAACCGATTAGAGGTAAAATATGGGCGCAACCTTAATATTCGCGCATTACTTGTTATGAGTGTTGCCAGTTTAGCCTTTTTGAGGCTAGATCTATCTTTTTTTTCTTTGTCATTTAGCTCCGAAATTTAGGATTTAGCTTTGTGGCTTTTTTCAAGCCCTTTCTTATTTTCAAACTAGCTTTTTTAAGGATAATCCTCCATACATACAATACAATATATTGCATAAATTCTGTGCAACTCTGTGTTACAAAGCGAAAAGAATTTTTTTATGAGAATTACAATCTACCAGTTTAGTCCAGCGTATTTGGCACCATTTAATTATTTTCTGTTAAATAGTCAGCTGTGTTGCGTGGAATATTTGTTTCTATTACAGGATATACAAGCAAAAAGTTCGAGTATATTGGCTTACTGACAAAAGATTCGAGATTGCAAATTGCAACCAAAAAAATATATAAAAAATATGCATGCATATTTATCTGTCAAACGAAGTTAACATGTACACATCCTTATGAAAGTCTCGATGCTTGGTGCTCTTTATGTGAGCACTTTCAAAAGGATATGGTTAAAGGTTTATCTGCATAAACACGGTCTTTCGTGTTACTTACTTACTTATGTGGCCATAACAACCGAATATCGATTTAGGCCGAAAATAACATGCTTCGCCAGCCATCTCTGTTCTTCGCTAGCTGGCGCCAGTTAGAAATTCCAAGTGCCGTCAGGTTCTCCAGTACTTGGTCTTTCCACCGGAGGTTTGGTCTTCCTCTTCTGCGTCGTCCTCCAGCGGGTTCCGAATATAACACCTTCTTAGCTGGAGCGTGTTCTTCCATTCGCTCGACATGACCTAGCCAGCGCAGCCGCTGGATTTTGATGCGCTTTACTATGTCAATATCGGCATATAGCTCGTACAGCTCATGGTTGTACCTTATTCGGTACTCGCCACCAACGCAAATAGGTCCAAAGATCCTGCGTAGGACCTTTCTCTCGAAAACTCCAAGCATTCGCTCATCCGAGATGGAAATTGTCCAGGCTTCAGCGCCATATGTTAGGACAGGCATGATGAGAGACTTGTAGAGTGTAGTTTTCGTTCTTCGAGAGAGGGCTCGACTTTTCAATTGCTTACTCAGCCCAAAGTAACACCTGTTAGCAAGAGTTATCCTACGCATGATCTCCAAGCTGACGTCATTACTGCTGTTAATGCTGGTTCCAAGATAGACAAAGTCCCTTACTACTTCAAAAGCGTAGTTGTCAACAGTGACGTGCTGTCCAAGACGCCGGGACTCTTTGTTTGTTGACACTAGATACTTCGTCTTGCCCTCGTTCACCGTGAGACCCATCCGACGCGACTCTCTTTCCAACTCTGAGAATGCTGCACTGACTGCTCGCGTGTTCATGCCGATTATGTCAATATCGTCGGCATACGCTAATAGCATGACACTTTTGTTGAAGATAGTGCCATTATGTCGTAGATCAGCAGCTCGTATTATTTTCTCCATAATAAGATTGAAGAAGTCGCACGATAACGAATCACCTTGTCTGAAACCCCGTTCGGTATTAAACGGTGCGGAGAGGTCCTTCCCAATTTTCACTGCACAACGAGAGTAATGCAGTGAAGTGGAATGAGCTTTGCAGGAATACCGAACTCAGACATTGTTGCGTAGAGGTAATCCCTTACCGGACTGTCGAAAGCGGCTTTATAATCAACAAATAGGTGGTGTGTGCCGATCTGTTTTTCTTGGGTCTTCTCCAGGATTTGGCGCAGTGTGAAAATCTGGTCGATGGTGGATTTACCAGGTCTGAAGCCACACTGATAAGGTCCAATCAGGTTGCTGAGCATAGGCTTCAACCTTTCACACAGTACGCTCGATAGAACCTTGTATGCGATGCTCAGGAGACTTATTCCACGGTAGTTGGCGCAAATTGTGGGGTCTCCTTTGTTATGTACGGGACAGAGAACACTTAGCCTCCAATCATCAGGCATGCTTTCATCCGACCATATTCTGCTTATGAGCTGGTGCATGCGGGTGAGCAGCTCATCGCCTCCGGTCTTAAACAACTCGGCAGGCAGGCCATCAGCACCTGCAGCTTTGTTGTTCTTCAGCCTTAAAATGGCCGTTTCAACCTCGTCATAGTCGGGTGGTGAAACATCAACACCATCATCTGTAATTGGGGTTATCGGGCAATCTCCTCCACTGGCGGAATTGTTCGTAGCATCGCCATTCAGTAACGTAGAGAAGTGTTCCCTCCATAGGCTCAGTACACTCTGGACATCTGTAACCAGATTCCCATTTCCATCACGACAAGAAGAGGCTCCGGGATTTAAACCTCCACTTAGGCGCTTGATCTTTTCGAAGAATTTTCGAGTCTCATTCTTGTCGGTACACATCTGTATTTCCTCACACTCACGTCTTTCCAACTCCCTCTTCTTGCGCCTGAAAAGACGTCTCTCTGCACTCCTTTTCTCTCTATACCGCTCCTTAACAGCTCGTGTTGCGCCTGCACGCAGGGTTCTTCTGTAGGCGGCGTCTTTCTCTGCGGTAGCGTCGCGACACTCCTGATCATACCACTCATTCCTCAGAGGCCGGTAGTAACCGATTACCTCCTCGGCAGCAGTAGTCATGGAGTGGGATATATGTGTCCACCGTGCGCATGTATCATCAAGTTGGGGAGTGTTCTGCATAAGCAGATCCGATAGTCGAGTGGAAAATGCATCTGCTGTCTCTGGTGATCGCAGCTTACTGACGTCGAGCTTTCTCTGTGTGGGACTTCTCTTGTTATTTGCTACACATAAGCGTGTGCGCACCTTAGCTGCAACAAGGTAGTGATCCGAGTCGATGTTGGCACCACGGATCGATTTCACGTCCATCACACTGGAAGCATGCCTTCCGTCAATCACCACATGATCAATTTGGTTTCTTGTACGATGATCTGGAGACAGCCATGTCGCTTTGTGGATGTCGAGATGCTGGAATCTGGTACCACCAATTACCATGTTTCGTGCTGCGGCGAAGTCGATCAGCCGATCAGTTCTGGTGGAGGCTGAATTTTCCGACAGTTGGACCAAAGGTACCTTCCTTGCCCACCCTGGCATTAAAGTCGCCAAGCACGATTTTGATATCGTGGCGGGGGCAGCGTTCATAAGCTTCTTCGAGGCGCTGAAAGAAGCTCTCCTTGGTCACATTGTCCTTCTCATCCGTCGGAGCGTGGGCACATATAAGGCTGATGTTGAAAAATTTTGCCTTGATGCGGATTGTGGCCAGCCGTTCGTTCACAGGCGTGAACTGTGAGACAAGATGTCTTAGTCTCTTGCTGACCAAAAATCCACATCCTAATTCGTGCCTTTCAGCATGGCAACTGTAGTAGATATCACAGGACGCTCTTTTGGAGCAGCCCTGTCCTGTCCATCGCAATTCCTGGAGAGCGGTGATGTCAGCTCTGTATTTTTCGAGGACATCAACCAGCTGGATAGAGGCACCCTCCCTATAAAGGGACCAGACATTCCAGGTGCATATCCGTAAATCATTGTCCTTTTTTCGTTTGCGGGGGTCATCAACAAAAGCGGTAGTCCTTATCCGAGGCATTTTAGTTTTTTTCATTGGGGGGGGGTCTTTCGTGTAGCCCCACAAAAAAAAGTCAAGCTGTGTCAAATCGCATGATCTTGGTGGCCACTTGATATCGCCACGACGAGAAATTACGCGGCCAGAAAATTTCTCTTGCAATAAAGCCATATTCGCTCGAGTTGTGTGGCATGTGGCACCGTCTTGTTGAAACCACATATTCTCTAAGTCGTATTCTTCAATAGCAGGCAAAAAAAAGTCGGTTATCATATGACCATAACGCTCCGAATTGACGGTGACAGTCATTCCATCGTCGTTTTCGAAGAAGTAAGGTCCAATCACACCTCTGGACCAAAGAGCGCATCAAGCAGTGAATTTTTGTGGATGTAGTGGCCTCTCTTCAATTACTTGAGGATTCTCAGAACCCCAAATACGACAATTTTGTTTGTTAACATACCCACCGAGTGAGAAATGTGCTTCGTCGCTGAAGAAAATTTTGTTCGAAAAATCGCCGTCCACCGCCTGTTGTTCAAGCACCCATTCGACGTATCTACGACGTTGTGAATGGTCAACTGGCTTCAGTTGTTGTGTGAGCTGGATTTTATATGGATGTAGGTGTAGATCCAAATGCAAAATACGCCATAATGTGCCGTAAGACAGTCCTAATTCCTGAGAACGACGAGGAATCGACACATTCGGGTCTTCGGCAACACTTTCACTTACAGCAGCGATATTTTCGGTGGTACGAGCGAAACGATGATGCACAGGCCTTACAATATCTGTAACCGATCCAGTCTCTTCATATTTCTTCACAATTTTGCCAATTGCTTTCGTAGTTGGACGATTACGTAAACCATAATCTCCTCTTAAAGCACTATATGTGGCTGTGGCAGAATCACCATTTTTGTAGTAGGTTTTTACAATTTTAATGCGTTGTGCGATAGTTAAGCGATCCATTTTCGCATATGTCAGACTTTGAAGTGAAAAAGAAAGAAATTGTTTTAACAACTCAGTTTGACAAATGTCGAATTCTAGCCCTATGCTTTTGAAACCGCGAAATGGATAACCCTTTATTTTAATATGTAAATATTAATAATAATAATAATAATAATAATAATAATAATCACAATAGTAATATTATTAGTATAATATATATGGATCTGCAAATAAAAAAAATTGCGCGTGCAGCAGCGTACAAGTGATAGAAGTAAAACTTCTTAAAAAACCCAAATCAGCTATAATACCACCTTGTATGAGTTCACTTAGCAATCAATCACATACTTCAATTTAATATATCTTTGGCCTGTTTTAGACACAAAAACATTTGTATGAAATACATTTTGTTTGTGAGCGTTTAATGTTTTTGTTTAATGTGTATGAGACACGCTTTGTCCTTATCATTAGTAAGCAGTGTTCGGACTATCCTTTTTTTCTCATTTCTACTGCAACTACTACAGTAAGCTTGAAACTTACCATATTTTACCACTTTTGGACATTTTTTACATATATTTTTCTTTTTCAATTGCATAACCTATTATGAATGTGCTAATCACATTTTAATAAAACAAATATGTGAAAGTACAAGGGCGGATTGATAATGAAGTACCTAAGTAGAAAAAAAACATTTTTTTTTTCAAAAACCATTTATTTCTCAACATAGTCTCCTTTTACTTAGACACACTTAGTAAGATGATATTCCAACTTTTTATACCATCTGAATAATACGATTTCGGGTATAACTTCTTCGTTTGAGCTGAATCTTTTTCCTGCGAGCTATTTTTTCAAATTTGGAAACAGGAAAAAGTCACTAGGAGCTAAATCTGGACTATAAGGTGGATGATCAATCAATTCGAAGTGTATTTCACGTAATTTTCGCATCGTATTTAATGCTGTCTTTTTGTTCGACACTGAGCAAACGCGGCACCCATCTTGCCGATAGCTTTTCATATGCCAATGTTCATGCAAAATGTTGAACACACGTTCATATGAGATGTTTACCATTTCAACAATCTCACGCAACTCGGCGATCATTCATAACGATATCGAGGATTTTCTTGATATTTTCTTCAGTAACCACCTCTTTTGGCCTTCCTGTTGATGGTATTGTTGCAGTGCTTGTTCGACCACGTTTAAATTCAGCAATCCAATATTTTACCATGTAATCTAACGGAGCAGACTCACCGTAATGTTTATCGAGCTTTTCTTTTGTCTCTTTCGCCGTTTTCCCTTTCAAATAATAGTGTTTAATCACTGCACGAAATTCGCTTTTTTCCATTTTTCAAGAAACATAAAAGTTGGTTACTCCAAACGACTACAACAAATAAACTAATTGATGAATTTGGGTGAAATTTAATAGCTGACATTTGACAGATCGCAATTTCAAAAAAAAAAAAAAAGGTTTTGCGTTTGTGCTGCCTTTTTCGTATTTAGGTAGCTTCTTTATCAATCCGCCCTCGTAGCATAATATTTTAGCCACCAAGAGAATTTTGAAATGACTAGCATTTTGTTCTCATAACTTCAACTTGCAATATAGAGATTAGTACATATAAGTATTTGATTAAGTTTTTGTATGATCACTGCATTTTACATGCTCCTATAAATTTATATTTTAACTATGTAGGTACACGAATATATTCCCAAAAGTCTATCTTTTATCTTTTATACGATTGCATGTATCCCACCAATATTTTTTGTTTATACATTGGTAATAAATTACTCTTTTTATGAATAACAAAAAGCGAATTGATAAATATCATCTTTTACTTCATTAAAATTTACTGTAACGAAGTAAGTACGTAAGTACTTCGTCACATACTCCGTATACAAATATTTACTACATACATACTATCTTAAACATAAGATAATTTTTTAATGTAATACCCCAGGTAATCCACTCATACACACACACATACTCGCACTCACACATCTATCGTACACACACATGCGAAACTACACTATCACCGTTTACTTACAATCCACATCAACTAGGAGAGAGAGAGAAGGAATACCACCCACACAGGGAGATGTAACGAAGTAATCCACTCATACACACACACACATACTCACACTCACACATTTATCGTACACACACACATGCGAAACTACACTCTCACCGTTTACTTACAATCCACATCAACTAGGAGAGAGAGAGAAGGAATACCACCCACATAGTCGTAAATATGTTTCACAACCAACGATCACTATCAAGGGACTTACGACGACTTAAATCGACAGTTGGCCTCTGGCTGCCGTGGTGTGGGGACATATCTCCATACTGGGACAGAAAGAGACCAACTACACACACATGACTGTGTCGCAGAGTGTCGATTCGGTACCAATCGGCGCAGGCGACAAGGCATGTGTCGTAGTGCACAGGGCACCTACTGGTTGGTAACCGCCATAGGACCCAGGCATTAGTACTAACACTAATTAACCACTAACACCATTATCTTCCATAAAAACTCACGAGCCGAGGTTATGTGAGAGTCAGAGGAGGAGGAATTGGACAGACGGGGTCTAGCGGTTCGAAGTGCCAGTGGTCGTGGAGCGCAAACCTGGGGTAATCAACCCTTTCTTAATTGTGTGATTTGCTTGCAATATACCGATAAGTAATATAATAACTAAATTAAATAGTATAACAAATAAATGGAGTAATATAATAAGTAAATGAAATAAAAGAATAAATAAATGAAATAATATAATAAATAAAGGGAATAATATAATAAAAATAAATAAATTCAATTTGAACCCTGGCACCGACGAGTTTGACCAGCAGAGAGCATTATAAATGGCGCCCGAGCAGGGACAATAGAAATTTTGTGAAGAAAATATATATGTATGTATATAAAAAAAAAAAGGATAGCGCACACATATACTGGAGCAAGGAAAATACTGCAGTACACATATACACCATATTGGAAGTGTACTAATATTGGAATAACTGAGAGAAAAATGAGTCGTGCGTTTGTGAATTTCTTAAATAAAGAAGAATTGACGCAGTGCCTAGGTGATCTAGGGTTGAAGACAACCGGCACTGTGGACGAAATGAGGGGTGTTTTGAGAAATTACATTAAAGATGGCAACTTACCACCTGAACATATCGAAATTATCGACCAGTTGAGGACAGCATTTTCGGAGAAAGAATTAAAAGTCGCCACTCAGGTACAGCGTGGTGGTTCAGTCAGCGAGGTAGATCCGGGTATCACCGTGGGGGCAAGTGGTAGTGGAGCAAACCAACAACAATCCTGTTCTTCACCTGTATCACTAGCTGTACAAGATAAACCTCAGTTAGATTTAGCCTCCATTTGTGACATGGTACGCAAGTGGGGTGTTAAATACGAAGGTGGAAAAGAACCACTGTTGTTTCTAGAACGTATCGAAGAGCTAGCGGCCTGCTATGAGATACCTAAACACGCATTACTAAATACTATGCCCGAATTATTACGTGGAGACGCTTTATCTTGGTACAGGAATAATAGAGACCTTTGGGACTCATATCATGATTTTGTAGAAGATTTTAAGCTGTTCTTTTTGCCTGCACGTTTCTTTGAAACACTCGAAGACGACATCAGAAAACGAATTCAACGCCCAAAAGAGAAATTTGTAACATTTGTCACTGCAATACAATCCATGATGCGTTGGACCTCGATGTCACAAAGCCACCAGCTCGAACGGATATTTCGGAATAGCCGTACTGAATACCGAATGTACATTAAAAGACGAGAATTCAGTGTACTTAGAGAGTTGATTATCTTAGCACAGGAGTACGAATCCATTGGACCAGAAGAAGGTATGAATAGAAGAACTGTTAACCGCATACAAACGGTGCTTGGCCTTCAGAATGAAGAGACCATGTGTTTTCGATGTGGGGAACGTGGCCACAACCAGTCTAGCTGCACAAATCGACAAATTATGTTTTGTTGGGATTGTGGTAATCGGGGTGTTAGAACTGTTGACTGTTGTCGAAGAAGTACGGGAAACGGTTTAAGAGATCCTGCAGCGAAGGGTGTGGAAAATCTCTAAAGTTATACCCCTTCATAATTAAAATTAAATACTGGAAAGATGGCCGCCTAGCAACAAATATTATGATCAGGCAAACAAGGTACGTTGCTACTGTAGATACTGGAGCCACTCATTCTTGCATTGAACTCAACATAGTCCATAATTTAAATCTTCATATCCATGACTCCACAATTAAAACCCTCAAATTGGCTGATTCGTCGATGATACGAGTTGAAGGTTGCGTTAATAGTTGGGTTACTCTTAATGGAATAGTATTTCAACACAGTTTCTTGGTTCTCCGAACAAGCCTAGACCCAATAATTCTTGGAATGGACTTTCTGCAACGAACCGGCGCTACAATACAAATCCAACCTAAAGATCGAGTTACTGCAACCGCGAAAAATACGTCCACTGCGACGCAGCCAGGATGCGCAACAATAAACCACAACGTCAAAGATGACAATGAATCCCAGATAGTCCAAGCCTTTCTAGATGAGCAGCTCTCACGGTTTCAAAATATCAACGGCACGTCGAATATAACTGAACACGTCATTATTATGAAACACCAGAGGCCACTTAAGCAACGATATTTCCCTCGTAACCCAGCGATGCAAAAAATAATTGATGACGAAATTGAAGAATAGCTAAAAGATAATCGTATCGAACCATCAAAGAGCCCATATAGTTCTCCAATTGTGCTGGTGCGGAAAAAAAATGGTGAGTGGTGATTATGTATAGATTATCGCCAACTAAACGAACACTCAATTCGCGATGCGTACCCACTACCTCGAATTAATACAATCCTCGAAAAACTCCGCAATGGCAAATATTTTAGTACCATTGACCTTCGACAAGGCTACTGGCAAATTCCTATGGCACAAGATAGCAAACTATACACTGCGTTTACGGTACCCGGACGAGGTCTGTTTCAATGGAGAGTCATGCCATTTGGACTGCACTCAGCACCGGCTACTTTTCAACGAGCATTAGATAACGTCATTGGACCTTCAATGGACTCTTTTGCTTTTGCATATTTGGATGATATCGTAGTGATGGGACGTACATTGGAGGAACATCTGGCCAATCTCAAGACGGTATTCGATCGGCTGATCGAAGCCAAGTTAAGAATAAATCCGGACAAATGTTCATTTGTAAAGAAAGAAATAAAGTATTTGGGACATGTAGTCAGTCAGCACGGTGTGCATACTGATCCAGAGAAGGTATGTGCAATCATGAATATACAGCCACCCACAACACTTACTGAACTGAGGTCCTTCCTGAACACGGCTGCGTGGTACCGTCGTTTCATTCCAGACTTCTCAACACTAGTAAGCCCATTGAACAAATTGCTACAAAAGAACAATAAATGGAAATGGGCAGATGAAGAGCAGACAGCATTCATCTCATTGAAACACAAACTTTCGGAAGCACCTGCACTCACATGTCCAGACTTCGAGCGTACGTTTATACTACAGACGGATGCAAGTGATGTTGTCGAAAAGGTAATAGCGTATGCTAGCCGTACTCTAATGCCAGCAGAACGAAACTACACGGTTACAGAAAAAGAATGTCTAGCAATAGTATGGGGCATTCGGAAGATGAAACACTATTTAGAAGGTTATCACTTTGTCATTGTTACCGATCATCAATCATTAAAATGGCTCAACTCTATCGAATCTCCATCGGGGCGAATTGCTCGCTGGGGCCTAGAAATGATGCAATATGATTACGAGGTAAGGTACCGAAAAGGAAAATTTAATGTTATTGCCGATTGCCTTTCTCGCTCACCGTTGACCAACATTGAAAATTGCCATGGTGTTCTCCAATCTCTTCAACAAACTACCGAAGATTCACACGATAAGTGGTATTTGTCCAAAGTGGAAATGGTCACACGAAGACCTCAAGATCTACCAGACTACCGAATAGACGATAACGGTAATTTATGCCGACATATTTACGATGCAACCGCCTATAATGACATGGATCCTGTTCCTTGGAAACTGGTAGTGCCAAAATCGGAACGGATTAGTGTTCTGAGAGAGTGTCATGATGATATCACAGCCGGACACCTAGAAATAGCCAAAACAACATCAAGAGTGGCCAAACTGTACTACTGGCCAGGTATGTTCCGAGACGTAGCAAAGTATGTACGACGATGCGAAACATGTCAAAAATTTAAAGCATCCCAAGAGGCCGCTGCAGGGAAAATGAGAACAACTCTAGCATCACGGCCTTGGTCGATAGTATCAGCAGATTTTGTAGGTCCACTCCCACGATCCATGCACGGAAATACCACGTTGATCGTGTTCCATGACAAATTTGGTAAATGGTCAGAATTCGTAGCTACTAGAAAAGCTACCACTAAAACTTTCATAAAGTCATTTAGGGAACAAATTTTAGCTCGATATGGAGTTCCTGATATTCTCATAACTGACAATGGTGCTCAATTTACCAGTCGGGAATGCAAAAAATACTTCGAGACTCTTGGCGTCAAGCAACAATTTACTGCCCCCTATTCCCCACAAGAGAACCCTACAGAGAGAATGAATCGCACAATTAAAACTATGATAGCCCAGTACAGTGAAGGATACCAACGCAGGTGGGATGAGAGCTTACCAGAGTTAATGTTGGCAATAAATTCCAGTAAGCAGAGTTCAACAGGGTACAGCCCAGCATTCCTAACACAAGGGCGAGAACTACGTCTACCAAACACATTATTCAGTAGGAAAATACATGAAAACCTTACAGAGCGATATAGTAACCCTAAAGTAAAGGAAAACCAGTTGAAAGAAATCTTCGAACTTGTGCGAGAGAATCTCGTAACAGCTTCTAATCAGCAGGCTAAACACTATAATTTGAGACATCGTGCTTGGTCGCCACGGAAAGGCAATCTAGTTCTACTTCGCCAACACCATTTGTCAAAAGCGGCCGAGCATTTTGCAGCAAAACTTGCACCAAAATTTGATGGTCCCTTCGTTGTATCCGAACTTGTGTCCCCTGTCATCGTACGACTTCGAGATCCTGCCAGCAACAAAGACAAAGGCACTGCTCACTTGAAAGACTTAAAACCATATCACCACTAACAATAAATAACAGCAAATAAACAACAATAAATACACCTCACTACACTAAGACAGCAAATCTAACATGGTGACAGCGTGTGAGAGGATATTTGATTGTATTTACCCTTCCAATCCTTGTGGTAGAATCTACAACAACTCGCCTACGTGGCATCGACATGACACAATTTTATTCGTCTCAACGCAACTATTACAATACGAATTATAATTACCGTTTAGTAAAATATAGGAGCATAATGAATGCAGACCGTAACTATGAGGAAGTGCAGTACGAGCAGCACAGAAAGAAAAGTCCATCTGAAGAGCCAACTATCGTCCCGAAGAGAGCCAAAGTAATAATAACATCTGATGTTACCGACTTACCCAAATTATATATTGAAGACATTGTTAGCGCATGGAGAAACACAAAACAGAAGGAAGACAATGCTTCAGATCATAAAATTGTAGCCTCGGATAGACTTGCTAAACTAGTCACAGATCTGGGAATCGACAAGGAGTTTGACAATTACAATAATGTAATTAAAGATATATTGTCACAGATAAGTGCTGTTAAACCCGGTGTTCGTACACGATTCTACATGGAGACAGCTGAAGGCATGGCCCAGATATACATCCGACGCTCTTTGGATATTTGGCTGTTTCTGGGAGAACAAAAGCTCATCTTTCCAAAACCAAGGAATGATACTGCTAGTATCTAGTATTACTTTCTTTAATTTTGTATTTAATTATTATTATTTTTTTCTTTTTTTGAAGAGGGGGGGAGATGTAACGAAGTAAGTACGTAAGTACTTCGTCACATACTCCGTATACAAATAATTACTACATACATACTATCTTAAACATAAGATAATTTTTTAATGTAATACCCCAGGTAATCCACTCATACACACACACATACTCGCACTCACACATCTATCGTACACACACATGCGAAACTACACTATCACCGTTTACTTACAATCCACATCAACTAGGAGAGAGAGAGAAGGAATACCACCCACACAGGGAGATGTAACGAAGTAATCCACTCATACACACACACACATACTCACACTCACACATTTATCGTACACACACATGCGAAACTACACTCTCACCGTTTACTTACAATCCACATCAACTAGGAGAGAGAGAGAAGGAATACCACCCACATAGTCGTAAATATGTTTCACAACCAACGATCACTATCAAGGGACTTACGACGACTTAAATCGACAGTTGGCCTCTGGCTGCCGTGGTGTGGGGACATATCTCCATACTGGGACAGAAAGAGACCAACTACACACACATGACTGTGTCGCAGAGTGTCGATTCGGTACCAATCGGCGCAGGCGACAAGGCATGTGTCGTAGTGCACAGGGCACCTACTGGTTGGTAACCGCCATAGGACCCAGGCATTAGTACTAACACTAATTAACCACTAACACCATCATCTTCCATAAAAACTCACGAGCCGAGGTTATGTGAGAGTCAGAGGAGGAGGAATTGGACAGACGGGGTCTAGCGGTTCGAAGTGCCAGTGGTCGTGGAGCGCAAACCTGGGGTAATCAACCCTTTCTTAATTGTGTGATTTGCTTGCAATATACCGATAAGTAATATAATAACTAAATTAAATAGTATAACAAATAAATGGAGTAATATAATAAGTAAATGAAATAAAAGAATAAATAA
Source organism: Megamerina dolium (assembly GCA_963854835.1). Taxonomy (NCBI): domain Eukaryota; kingdom Metazoa; phylum Arthropoda; class Insecta; order Diptera; family Megamerinidae; genus Megamerina; species Megamerina dolium. The sequence continues at coordinate 37,996,550 of OY978530.1, forward strand.
ATGAAATAATATAATAAATAAAGGGAATAATATAATAAAAATAAATAAATTCAATTTGAACCCTGGCACCGACGAGTTTGACCAGCAGACAGCATTATATTACCACTAAATTTTAGAATATACGACAATTTTTTAGCTTCATCCGGCTCTAAAAAATTTTTTACAATCCGAACATTGTTCGAATTACCAAATATTAGGAAAACATACAAAGGAGTCGCCGAGAAACATTTTTGCACGTGTAAACGCGAACGAAACATAAAAGTGAATTGAAAATATTTTTTCATACAAATGTTTTGTTTCTAAATGCGGATTTAGACAAAAGGTGTGTTTGTTTACAAAAAAATTCGTACAAATTATCATCATTTTTTGTCAAATGGTGTTTGTTAACACCAAAAAACTTGCGGCGAATCAGAAAATGAGGGCGTAAAATTACAAGCTAAAAAGCGTATGATTGTAACATATTAAGTGTAGTAAAAGGAATTCCATTACTTTTCCAATAGATGGTTTTAGTAATCTATTACGCTAGTGGCGTTAGAAACATAGGTTTTCGTACTAAATAAACTTTTCAGACAGTTTTGTGATTGCTTGACAGTGTTTTTTGAGCACGCTCCAAAGATGGACACCAGTAAAGAGAAAATACGCCATATGAATAGTGTTTATTTTCCTGATATTGCAATAGCCAATCACGTGCAATTTTGGTTTCGTCGATTCCGTTCCGGTAACTTTGATGTCAAAGATGCAAGGCCAATTGTCGAAAAAATATCGATAAAATAATGGAAATCGTCGAGTCTGACCGTCAGGTAAGACCTGTTTCTATTGCCCAAGAACTAAACATTGCACAAAAAACCGTTTGGAACAATTTAATAAATAAAACTTTAAATTTAATGTAAAAGTAATACATTTCCTTTTACTAAACCTAATACATGACAACCGAATATTCTTGAAGTGCACATAAATTAAAAATTTTAAGAAGATAACAAATTACTAATGAATTAGGTTTTACTAGTTAATTGAAGTAATTTGAAGGAATATTCAGCAAAAAACTATGCGTTCTTGAGGCAAGTTGCTTGAAATCGCTTTTTTTAGATATTGATTTGATATTGAAATTGATAATCATAATCAGATGTTTCCCGTTAACTTACAAGTTTTTGCAAATGGCTGTAGTTTACTTTTTTGGATATTTTTCTATTTGAGAGCGAATTCTTTCTTAGTCTCTAAAATTTCGTTGCTGGATATATCATATTGGGAAAGTAAAAAATCAGACCTTTAAGCTAAAGCACTCTCATGAGCCGCATAATCAAACAGCTACCACGTATGCTTCGTGGTCTGCCAGGAACTGATAATAATAAAGCCATATTCGCTCGAGTTGTGTGGCATGTGGCACCGTCTTGTTTAAACCACATATTCTCTAAGTCGTATTCTTCAATAGCAGGCAAAAAAAAGTCGGTTATCATATGACCATAACGCTCCGAATTGACGGTGACAGTCATTCCATCGTCGTTTTCGAAGAAGTAAGGTCCAATCACACCTCTGGACCAAAGAGCGCACCAAGCAGTGAATTTTTGTGGATGTAGTGGCCTCTCTTCAATTACTTGAGGATTCTCAGAACCCCAAATACGACAATTTTGTTTGTTAACATACCCACCGAGTGAGAAATGTGCTTCGTCGCTGAAGAAAATTTTGTTCGAAAAATCGCCGTCCACCGCCTGTTGTTCAAGCACCCATTCGACGTATCTACGACGTTGTGAATGGTCAACTGACTTCAGTTGTTGTGTGAGCTGGATTTTATATGGATGTAGGTGTAGATCCAAATGCAAAATACGCCATAATGTGCCGTAAGACAGTCCTAATTCCTGAGAACGACGAGGAATCGACACATTCGGGTCTTCGGCAACACTTTCACTTACAGCAGCGATATTTTCGGTGGTACGAGCGAAACGATGATGCACAGGCCTTACAATATCTGCAACCGATCCAGTCTCTTCATATTTCTTCACAATTTTGCCAATTGCTTGCGTAGTTGGACGATTATGTAAACCATAATCTCCTCTTAAAGCACTATATGTGGCTGTGGCAGAATCACCATTTTTGTAGTAGGTTTTTACAATTTTAATGCGTTGTGCGATAGTTAAGCGATCCATTTTCGCATATGTCAGACTTTGAAGTGAAAAAGAAAGAAATTGTTTTAACAACTCAGTTTGACAAATGTCGAATTCTAGCCCTATGCTTTTGAAACCGCGAAATGGATAACCCTTTATTTTAATATGTAAATATTAATAATAATAATAATAATAATAATAATCACAATAGTAATATTATTAGTATAATATATATGGATCTGCAAATAAAAAAAATTGCGCGTGCAGCAGCGTACAAGTGATAGAAGTAAAACTTCTTAAAAAACCCAAATCAGCTATAATACCACCTTGTATGAGTTCACTTAGCAATCAATCACATACTTCAATTTAATATATCTTTGGCCTGTTTTAGACACAAAAACATTTGTATGAAATACATTTTGTTTGTGAGCGAGGGACACATGGGGAAAAGTGAAGGGTTTTTGTTTAATGTGTATGAGACACGCTTTGTCCTTATCATTAGTAAGCAGTGTTCGGACTATCCTTTTTTTCTCATTTCTACTGCAACTACTACAGTAAGCTTGAAACTTACCATATTTTACCACTTTTGGACATTTTTTACATATATTTTTCTTTTTCAATTGCATAACCTATTATGAATGTGCTAATCACATTTTAATAAAACAAATATGTGAAAGTACAAGGGCGGATTGATAATGAAGTACCTAAGTAGAAAAAAAACATTTTTTTTTCAAAAACCATTTATTTCTCAAAATAGTCTCCTTTTACTTCGACACACTTAGTAAGATGATATTCCAACTTTTTATACCATCTGAATAATACGATTTCGGGTATAACTTCTTCGTTTGAGCTGAATCTTTTTCCTGCGAGCTATTTTTTCAAATTTGGAAACAGGAAAAAGTCACTAGGAGCTAAATCTGGACTATAAGGTGGATGATCAATCAATTCGAAGTGTATTTCACGTAATTTTCGCATCGTATTTAACGCTGTCTTTTTGTTCGACACTGAGCAAACGCGGCACCCATCTTGCCGATAGCTTTTCATATGCAAATGTTCATGCAAAATGTTGAACACACGTTCATATGAGATGTTTACCATTTCAACAATCTCACGCAACTCGGCGATCATTCATAACGATATCGAGGATTTTCTTGATATTTTCTTCAGTAACCACCTCTTTTGGCCTTCCTGTTGATGGTATTGTTGCAGTGCTTGTTCGACCGCGTTTAAATTCAGCAATCCAATATTTTACCATGTAATCTAACGGAGCAGACTCACCGTAATGTTTATCGAGCTTTTCTTTTGTCTCTTTCGCCGTTTTCCCGTTCAAATAATAGTGTTTAATCACTGCACGAAATTCGCTTTTTTCCATTTTTCAAGAAACACTAAAGTTGGTTACTCCAAACGACTACAACAAATAAACTAATTGATGAATTTGGGTGAAATTTAATAGCTGACATTTGACAGATCGCAATTTCAAAAAAAAAAAAAAGGTTTTGCGTTTGTGCTGCCTTTTTCGTATTTAGGTAGCTTCTTTATCAATCCGCCCTCGTAGCATAATATTTTAGCCACCAAGAGAATTTTGAAATGACTAGCATTTTGTTCTCATAACTTCAACTTGCAATATAGAGATTAGTACATATAAGTATTTGATTAAGTTTTTGTATGATCACTGCATTTTACATGCTCCTATAAATTTATATTTTAACTATGTAGGTACACGAATATATTCCCAAAAGTCCAAAGATGGACACCAGTAAAGAGAAAATACGCCATATGAATAGTGTTTATTTTCCTGATATTGCAACAGCCAATCACGTGCAATTTTGGTTTCGTCGATTCCGTTCCGGTAACTTTGATGTCAAAGATGCAAGGCCAATTGTCGAAAAAATATCGATAAAATAATGGAAATCGTCGAGTCTGACCGTCAGGTAAGACCTGTTTCTATTGCCCAAGAACTAAACATTGCACAAAAAACCGTTTGGAACAATTTAATAAATAAAACTTTAAATTTAATGTAAAAGTAATACATTTCCTTTTACTAAACCTAATACATGACAACCGAATATTCTTGAAGTGCACATAAATTAAAAATTTTAAGAAGATAACAAATTACTAATGAATTAGGTTTTACTAGTTAGTTGAAGTAATTTGAAGGAGTATTCAGCAAAAAACTATGCGTTCTTGAGGCAAGTTGCTTGAAATCGCTTTTTTTAGATATTGATTTGATATTGAAATTGATAATCACAATCAGATGTTTCCCGTTAACTTACAAGGTTTTGCAAATGGCTGTAGTTTACTTTTTTGGATATTTTTCTATTTGAGAGCGAATTCTTTCTTAGTCTCTAAAATTTCGTTGCTGGATATATCATATTGGGAAAGTAAAAAATCAGACCTTTAAGCTAAAGCACTCTCATGAGCCGCATAATCAAACAGCTACCACGTATGCTTCGTGGTCTGCCAGGAACTGATAATGTTTTAGCTCTTGTGCTTTTGTCAACAATAATAGAAAAGAAGATTGCGTCCTATCTTCTTTCTTCTTTCTAGCTGTGACTTCTCAATAGTTCATCTGCGAGAGAATATGACAATATATATATATATATATATATATATATATATATATATATATATATATATATATATATATGTATATATATATGTATATATATATATATATATATATATATATATATATATATATATATATATATATATTGCACTTATAAGTCCCGAAGCGCTCTTTGGCCCAACTTCTCTTCTCTTACAATTGTGCGTGTTAAATTTTGGTATTAGAAGTATTAGAAGGGATCTACTTATTTTAGCCGGTTCCGAACGGCAGAACTCTTGCGGCATCACTTTTTCTGAGCTTAGTCACAGAGTTCTTTTAGAGTTGCCAATTGAATCCACGACCTACAGATCAGAAGGCCAAAGGCCAACAAACTAAGCACTGAGCCACGGCACCCATTAAGATGGCAAAATGACGAAAAAAATAACCAAAAAGGGCAAATAAATTCTTAACATTCTTGCATTTGCATAGTAAGCGGTTACTTAAAACAATTTTGACTGCTAAAAGGTGATTTTTATAAATGAAGTGTGCAGTGGAGAGGTGCAATAATGATAGTTCCGACAAATTGTTATCAATGATCTATTTTTCCTTTCGCTGTGATGTGGCTTTGGCAAAAATTTGTATTGATTTCTGCCGGAGATCAAATCTTTTCAACCACAAAAATGGTGTGATTAGCAAGGACCATTTTATAAATGATGATTTTATAAACGTCAAGCTATATATATAAATATTGCTTATTTTACAATTTTATATAAATGGTCGCAGTTTTACTTACCATCTGTATGGTATTTTTACACTTCTTATTTGCCTACTATTCGTACTGTTTCGGCTAAGGCGTCCCAGGGCGCAATCTTTATTTCTACCATTCTTGGTGCCAAAGCATGTTTAGGTAGTGTCAAAATTACTATGTGTCAAAATATCAATGAAAGAGGAACGTCAAAATTATTAAGCCTCTGGTTGAGTACAAAATGATGGGTTTTTTTATCTTAATTATTGTAATATTTAAAAAAATGTTTAGAAGTTGATGTAATTAATATAAAATTAGTAATAATCGAAAAGAAAAAATAAACAAATGCATGTGAGATGTTTGACCCTTATAGAGTGTTAATCTGACAACATAATTTAGAATTTTTCACTTTGATAGATTTCACAAAGCTGTCTTTTGATTTTCTTCTATACACTTATTTCAAAATGAGAGCACCAAAATTCCTCTCTCGGATTCCCTTACTTTGTTAATTATACTATAATTACATAATATAATTATTAATTATATAAACAATGCGGAATAATGAATGAATAATTCAACTCTTAGATATACTAGACGTCACATTCTGTCAAATTCACTGAGAACCGATTAGAGGTAAAATATGGGCGCAACCTTAATATTCGCGCATTACTTGTTATGAGTGTTGCCAGTTTAGCCTTTTTGAGGCTAGATCTATCTTTTTTTTCTTTGTCATTTAGCTCCGAAATTTAGGATTTAGCTTTGTGGCTTTTTTCAAGCCCTTTCTTATTTTCAAACTAGCTTTTTTAAGGATAATCCTCCATACATACAATACAATATATTGCATAAATTCTGTGCAACTCTGTGTTACAAAGCGAAAAGAATTTTTTTATGAGAATTACAATCTACCAGTTTAGTCCAGCGTATTTGGCACCATTTAATTATTTTCTGTTAAATAGTCAGCTGTGTTGCGTGGAATATTTGTTTCTATTACAGGATATACAAGCAAAAAGTTCGAGTATATTGGCTTACTGACAAAAGATTCGAGATTGCAAATTGCAACCAAAAAAATATATAAAAAATATGCATGCATATTTATCTGTCAAACGAAGTTAACATGTACACATCCTTATGAAAGTCTCGATGCTTGGTGCTCTTTATGTGAGCACTTTCAAAAGGATATGGTTAAAGGTTTATCTGCATAAACACGGTCTTTCGTGTAGCCCCACAAAAAAAAAGTCAAGCTGTGTCAAATCGCATGATCTTGGTGGCCACTTGATATCGCCACGACGAGAAATTACGCGGCCAGAAAATTTCTCTTGCAATAAAGCCATATTCGCTCGAGTTGTGTGGCATGTGGCACCGTCTTGTTGAAACCACATATTCTCTAAGTCGTATTCTTCAATAGCAGGCAAAAAAAAGTCGGTTATCATATGACCATAACGCTCCGAATTGACGGTGACAGTCATTCCATCGTCGTTTTCGAAGAAGTAAGGTCCAATCACACCTCTGGACCAAAGAGCGCACCAAGCAGTGAATTTTTGTGGATGTAGTGGCCTCTCTTCAATTACTTGAGGATTCTCAGAACCCCAAATACGACAATTTTGTTTGTTAACATACCCACCGAGTGAGAAATGTGCTTCGTCGCTGAAGAAAATTTTGTTCGAAAAATCGCCGTCCACCGCCTGTTGTTCAAGCACCCATTCGACGTATCTACGACGTTGTGAATGGTCAACTGGCTTCAGTTGTTGTGTGAGCTGGATTTTATATGGATGTAGGTGTAGATCCAAATGCAAAATACGCCATAATGTGCCGTAAGACAGTCCTAATTCCTGAGAACGACGAGGAATCGACACATTCGGGTCTTCGGCAACACTTTCACTTACAGCAGCGATATTTTCGGTGGTCCGAGCGAAACGATGATGCACAGGCCTTACAATATCTGTAACCGATCCAGTCTCTTCATATTTCTTCACAATTTTGCCAATTGCTTGCGTAGTTGGACGATTATGTAAACCATAATCTCCTCTTAAAGCACTATATGTGGCTGTGGCAGAATCACCATTTTTGTAGTAGGTTTTTACAATTTTAATGCGTTGTGCGATAGTTAAGCGATCCATTTTCGCATATGTCAGACTTTGAAGTGAAAAAGAAAGAAATTGTTTTAACAACTCAGTTTGACAAATGTCGAATTCTAGCCCTATGCTTTTGAAACCGCGAAATGGATAACCCTTTATTTTAATATGTAAATATTAATAATAATAATAATAATAATAATCACAATAGTAATATTATTAGTATAATATATATGGATCTGCAAATAAAAAAAATTGCGCGTGCAGCAGCGTACAAGTGATAGAAGTAAAACTTCTTAAAAAACCCAAATCAGCTATAATACCACCTTGTATGAGTTCACTTAGCAATCAATCACATACTTCAATTTAATATATCTTTGGCCTGTTTTAGACACAAAAACATTTGTATGAAATACATTTTGTTTGTGAGCGAGGGACACATGGGGAAAAGTGAAGGGTTTTTGTTTAATGTGTATGAGACACGCTTTGTCCTTATCATTAGTAAGCAGTGTTCGGACTATCCTTTTTTTCTCATTTCTACTGCAACTACTACAGTAAGCTTGAAACTTACCATATTTTACCACTTTTGGACATTTTTTACATATATTTTTCTTTTTCAATTGCATAACCTATTATGAATGTGCTAATCACATTTTAATAAAACAAATATGTGAAAGTACAAGGGCGGATTGATAATGAAGTACCTAAGTAGAAAAAAAACATTTTTTTTTTCAAAAACCATTTATTTCTCAACATAGTCTCCTTTTACTTCGACACACTTAGTAAGATGATATTCCAACTTTTTATACCATCTGAATAATACGATTTCGGGTATAACTTCTTCGTTTGAGCTGAATCTTTTTCCTGCGAGCTATTTTTTCAAATTTGGAAACAGGAAAAAGTCACTAGGAGCTAAATCTGGACTATAAGGTGGATGATCAATCAATTCGAAGTGTATTTCACGTAATTTTCGCATCGTATTTAACGCTGTCTTTTTGTTCGACACTGAGCAAACGCGGCACCCATCTTGCCGATAGCTTTTCATATGCAAATGTTCATGCAAAATGTTGAACACACGTTCATATGAGATGTTTACCATTTCAACAATCTCACGCAACTCGGCGATCATTCATAACGATATCGAGGATTTTCTTGATATTTTCTTCAGTAACCACCTCTTTTGGCCTTCCTGTTGATGGTATTGTTGCAGTGCTTGTTCGACCGCGTTTAAATTCAGCAATCCAATATTTTACCATGTAATCTAACGGAGCAGACTCACCGTAATGTTTATCGAGCTTTTCTTTTGTCTCTTTCGCCGTTTTCCCGTTCAAATAATAGTGTTTAATCATTGCACGAAATTCGCTTTTTTCCATTTTTCAAGAAACACTAAAGTTGGTTACTCCAAACGACTTCAACAAATAAACTAATTGATGAATTTGGGTGAAATTTAATAGCTGACATTTGACAGATCGCAATTTCAAAAAAAAAAAAAAGGTTTTGCGTTTGTGCTGCCTTTTTCGTATTTAGGTAGCTTCTTTATCAATCCGCCCTCGTAGCATAATATTTTAGCCACCAAGAGAATTTTGAAATGACTAGCATTTTGTTCTCATAACTTCAAATTGCAATATAGAGATTAGTACATATAAGTATTTGATTAAGTTTTTGTATGATCACTGCATTTTACATGCTCCTATAAATTTATATTTTAACTATGTAGGTACACGAATATATTCCCAAAAGTCTATCTTTTATCTTTTATACGATTGCATGTATCCCACCAATATTTTTTGTTTATACATTGGTAATAAATTACTCTTTTTTATGAATAACAAAAAGCGAATTGATAAATATCATCTTTTACTTCATTAAAATTTACCACTAAATTTTAGAATATACGACAATTTTTTAGCTTCATCCAGCTCTAAAAAATTTTTTACAATCCGAACATTGTTCGTATTACCAAATATTAGGAAAACATACAAAGGAGTCGCCGAGAAATATTTTTGCACGTGTAAACGCTAACGAAACATAAAAGTGAATTGAAAATATTTTTTCATACAAATGTTTTGTTTCTAAATGCGGATTTAGACAAAAGGTGTGTGTGTTTACAAAAAAATTCGTACAAATTATCATCATTTTTTGTCAAATGGTGTTTGTTAACACCAAAAAACTTGCGGCGAATCAGAAAATGAGGGCGTAAAATTACAAGCTAAAAAGCGTATGATTGTAACATATTAAGTGTAGTAAAAGGAATTCCATTACTTTTCCAATAGATGGTTTTAGTAATCTATTACGCTAGTGGCGTTAGAAACATAGGTTTTCGTACTAAATAAACTTTTCAGACAGTTTTGTGATTGCTTGACAGTGTTTTTTGAGCACGCTCCAAATATGGACACCAGTAAAGAGAAAATACGCCATATGAATAGTGTTTATTTTCCTGATATTGCAACAGCCAATCACGTGCAATTTTGGTTTCGTAGATTCCGTTCCGGTAACTTTGATGTCAAAGATGCAAGGCCAATTGTCGAAAAAATATCGATAAAATAATGGAAATCGTCGAGTCTGACCGTCAGGTAAGACCTGTTTCTATTGCCCAAGAACTAAACATTGCACAAAAAACCGTTTGGAACAATTTAATAAATAAAACTTTAAATTTAATGTAAAAGTAATACATTTCCTTTTACTAAACCTAATACATAACAACCGAATATTCTTGAAGTGCACATAAATTAAAAATTTTAAGAAGATAACAAATTACTAATGAATTAGGTTTTACTAGTTAATTGAAGTAATTTGAAGGAGTATTCAGCAAAAAACTATGCGTTCTTGAGGCAAGTTGCTTGAAATCGCTTTTTTTAGATATTGATTTGATATTGAAATTGATAATCACAATCAGATGTTTCCCGTTAACTTACAAGTTTTTGCAAATGGCTGTAGTTTACTTTTTTGGATATTTTTCTATTTGAGAGCGAATTCTTTCTTAGTCTCTAAAATTTCGTTGCTGGATATATCATATTGGGAAAGTAAAAAATCAGACCTTTAAGCTAAAGCACTCTCATGAGCCGCATAATCAAACAGCTACCACGTATGCTTCGTAGTCTGCCAGGAACTGATAATGTTTTAGCTCTTGTGCTTTTGTCAACAATAATAGAAAAGAAGATTGCGTCCTATCTTCTTTCTTCTTTCTAGCTGTGACTTCTCAATAGTTCATCTGCGAGAGAATATGACAATATATATATATATATATATATATATATATATATATATATATATATATATATGTATATATATATATATATATATATATATGTATATATATATATATGTGTATGTATATATATATATGTGTATATATATATATATATATATATATATATATATATATATATATATATATATATATATATATGGCACTTATAAGTCCCGAAGCGCTCTTTGGCCCAGCTTCTCTTCTCTTACAATTGTGCGTGTTAAATTTTGGTATTAGAAGTATTAGAAGGGATCTACTTATTTTAGCCGGTTCCGAACGGCAGAACTCTTGCGGCATCACTTTTTCTGAGCTTTGTCACAGAGTTCTTTTAGAGTTGCCAATTGAATCCACGACCTACAGATCAGAAGGCCAAAGGCCAACAAACTAAGCACTGAGCCACGGCACCCATTAAGATGGCAAAATGACGAAAAAAATAACCAAAAAGGGCAAATAAATTTTTAACATTCTTGCATTTGCATAGTAAGCGGTTACTTAAAACAATTTTGACTGCTAAAAGGTGATTTTTATAAATGAAGTGTGCAGTGGAGAGGTGCAATAATGATAGTTCCGACAAATTGTTATCAAAGATCTATTTTTCCTTTCGCTGTGATGTGGCTTTGGCAAAAAGGTGTATTGATTTCTGCCGGAGATCAAATCTTTTCAACCACAAAAATGGTGTGATTAGCAAGGACCATTTTATAAATGATGATTTTATAAACGTCAAGCTATATATATAAATATTGCTTATTTTACAATTTTATATAAATGGTCGCAGTTTTACTTACCATCTGTATGGTATTTTTACACTTCTTATTTGCCTACTATTCGTACTGTTTCGGCTAAGGCGTCCCAGGGCGCAATCTTTATTTCTACCATTCTTGGTGCCAAAGCATGTTTAGGTAGTGTCAAAATTACTATGTGTCAAAATATCAATGAAAGAGGAACGTCAAAATTATTAAGCCTCTGGTTGAGTACAAAATGATGGGTTTTTTTTTTATCTTAATTATTGTAATATTTAAAAAAATGTTTAGAAGTTGATGTAATTAATATAAAATTAGTAATAATCGAAAAGAAAAAATAAACAAATGCATGTGAGATGTTTGACCCTTATAGAGTGTTAATCTGACAACATAATTTAGAATTTTTCACTTTGATAGATTTCACAAAGCTGTCTTTTGATTTTCTTCTATACACTTATTTCAAAATGAGAGCACCAAAATTCCTCTCTCGGATTCCCTTACTTTGTTAATTATACTATAATTACATAATATAATTATTAATTATATAAACAATGCGGAATAATGAATGAATAATTCAACTCTCAGATATACTAGACGTCACATTCTGTCAAATTCACTGAGAACCGATTAGAGGTAAAATATGGGCGCAACCTTAATATTCGCGCATTACTTGTTATGAGTGTTGCCAGTTTAGCCTTTTTGAGGCTAGATCTATCTTTTTTTTCTTTGTCATTTAGCTCCGAAATTTAGGATTTAGCTTTGTGGCTTTTTTCAAGCCCTTTCTTATTTTCAAACTAGCTTTTTTAAGGATAATCCTCCATACATACAATACAATATATTGCATAAATTCTGTGCAACTCTGTGTTACAAAGCGAAAAGAATTTTTTTATGAGAATTACAATCTACCAGTTTAGTCCAGCGTATTTGGCACCATTTAATTATTTTCTGTTAAATAGTCAGCTGTGTTGCGTGGAATATTTGTTTCTATTACAGGATATACAAGCAAAAAGTTCGAGTATATTGGCTTACTGACAAAAGATTCGAGATTGCAAATTGCAACCAAAAAAATATATAAAAAATATGCATGCATATTTATCTGTCAAACGAAGTTAACATGTACACATCCTTATGAAAGTCTCGATGTTTGGTGCTCTTTATGTGAGCACTTTCAAAAGGATATGGTTAAAGGTTTATCTGCATAAACACTGTCTTTCGTGTAGCCCCACAAAAAAAAAGTCAAGCTGTGTCAAATCGCATGATCTTGGTGGCCACTTGATATCGCCACGACGAGAAATTACGCGGCCAGAAAATTTCTCTTGCAATAAAGCCATATTCGCTCGAGTTGTGTGGCATGTGGCACCGTCTTGTTGAAACCACATATTCTCTAAGTCGTATTCTTCAATAGCAGGCAAAAAAAAGTCGGTTATCATATGACCATAACGCTCCGAATTGACGGTGACAGTCATTCCATCGTCGTTTTCGAAGAAGTAAGGTCCAATCACACCTCTGGACCAAAGAGCGCACCAAGCAGTGACTTTTTGTGGATGTAGTGGCCTCTCTTCAATTACTTGAGGATTCTCAGAACCCCAAATACGACAATTTTGTTTGTTAACATACCCACCGAGTGAGAAATGTGCTTCGTCGCTGAAGAAAATTTTGTTCGAAAAATCGCCGTCCACCGCCTGTTGTTCAAGCACCCATTCGACGTATCTACGACGTTGTGAATGGTCAACTGGCTTCAGTTGTTGTGTGAGCTGGATTTTATATGGATGTAGGTGTAGATCCAAATGCAAAATACGCCATAATGTGCCGTAAGACAGTCCTAATTCCTGAGAACGACGAGGAATCGACACATTCGGGTCTTCGGCAACACTTTCACTTACAGCAGCGATATTTTCGGTGGTACGAGCGAAACGATGATGCACAGGCCTTACAATATCTGTAACCGACCCAGTCTCTTCATATTTCTTCACAATTTTGCCAATTGCTTGCGTAGTTGGACGATTATGTAAACCATAATCTCCTCTTAAAGCACTATATGTGGCTGTGGCAGAATCACCATTTTTGTAGTAGGTTTTTACAATTTTAATGCGTTGTGCGATAGTTAAGCGATCCATTTTCGCATATGTCAGACTTTGAAGTGAAAAAGAAAGAAATTGTTTTAACAACTCAGTTTGACAAATGTCGAATTCTAGCCCTATGCTTTTGAAACCGCGAAATGGATAACCCTTTATTTTAATATGTAAATATTAATAATAATAATAATAATAATAATCACAATAGTAATATTATTAGTATAATATATATGGATCTGCAAATAAAAAAAATTGCGCGTGCAGCAGCGTACAAGTGATAGAAGTAAAACTTCTTAAAAAACCCAAATCAGCTATAATACCACCTTGTATGAGTTCACTTAGCAATCAATCACATACTTCAATTTAATATATCTTTGGCCTGTTTTAGACACAAAAACATTTGTATGAAATACATTTTGTTTGTGAGCGAGGGACACATGGGGAAAAGTGAAGGGTTTTTGTTTAATGTGTATGAGACACGCTTTGTCCTTATCATTAGTAAGCAGTGTTCGGACTATCCTTTTTTTCTCATTTCTACTGCAACTACTACAGTAAGCTTGAAACTTACCATATTTTACCACTTTTGGACATTTTTTACATATATTTTTCTTTTTCAATTGCATAACCTATTATGAATGTGCTAATCACATTTTAATAAAACAAATATGTGAAAGTACAAGGGCGGATTGATAATGAAGTACCTAAGTAGAAAAAAAACATTTTTTTTTTCAAAAACCATTTATTTCTCAACATAGTCTCCTTTTACTTCGACACACTTAGTAAGATGATATTCCAACTTTTTATACCATCTGAATAATACGATTTCGGGTATAACTTCTTCGTTTGAGCTGAATCTTTTTCCTGCGAGCTATTTTTTCAAATTTGGAAACAGGAAAAAGTCACTAGGAGCTAAATCTGGACTATAAGGTGGATGATCAATCAATTCGAAGTGTATTTCACGTAATTTTCGCATCGTATTTAACGCTGTCTTTTTGTTCGACACTGAGCAAACGCGGCACCCATCTTGCCGATAGCTTTTCATATGCAAATGTTCATGCAAAATGTTGAACACACGTTCATATGAGATGTTTACCATTTCAACAATCTCACGCAACTCGGCGATCATTCATAACGATATCGAGGATTTTCTTGATATTTTCTTCAGTAACCACCTCTTTTGGCCTTCCTGTTGATGGTATTGTTGCAGTGCTTGTTCGACCGCGTTTAAATTCAGCAATCCAATATTTTACCATGTAATCTAACGGAGCAGACTCACCGTAATGTTTATCGAGCTTTTCTTTTGTCTCTTTCGCCGTTTTCCCGTTCAAATAATAGTGTTTAATCATTGCACGAAATTCGCTTTTTTCCATTTTTCAAGAAACACTAAAGTTGGTTACTCCAAACGACTTCAACAAATAAACTAATTGATGAATTTGGGTGAAATTTAATAGCTGACATTTGACAGATCGCAATTTCAAAAAAAAAAAAAAAGGTTTTGCGTTTGTGCTGCCTTTTTCGTATTTAGGTAGCTTCTTTATCAATCCGCCCTCGTAGCATAATATTTTAGCCACCAAGAGAATTTTGAAATGACTAGCATTTTGTTCTCATAACTTCAAATTGCAATATAGAGATTAGTACATATAAGTATTTGATTAAGTTTTTGTATGATCACTGCATTTTACATGCTCCTATAAATTTATATTTTAACTATGTAGGTACACGAATATATTCCCAAAAGTCTATCTTTTATCTTTTATACGATTTCATGTATCCCACCAATATTTTTTGTTTATACATTGGTAATAAATTACTCTTTTTTATGAATAACAAAAAGCGAATTGATAAATATCGTCTTTTACTTCATTAAAATTTACCACTAAATTTTAGAATATACGACAATTTTTTAGCTTCATCCGGCTCTAAAAAATTTTTTACAATCCGAACATTGTTCGTATTACCAAATATTAGGAAAACATACAAAGGAGTCGCCGAGAAACATTTTTGCACGTGTAAACGCGAACGAAACATAAAAGTGAATTGAAAATATTTTTTCATACAAATGTTTTGTTTCTAAATGCGGATTTAGACAAAAGGTGTGTTTGTTTACAAAAAAATTCGTACAAATTATCATCATTTTTTGTCAAATGGTGTTTGTTAACACCAAAAAACTTGCGGCGAATCAGAAAATGAGGGCGTAAAATTACAAGCTAAAAAGCGTATGATTGTAACATATTAAGTGTAGTAAAAGGAATTCCATTACTTTTCCAATAGATGGTTTTAGTAATCTATTACGCTAGTGGCGTTAGAAACATAGGTTTTCGTACTAAATAAACTTTTCAGACAGTTTTGTGATTGCTTGACAGTGTTTTTTAGCACGCTCCAAAGATGGACACCAGTAAAGAGAAAATACGCCATATGAATAGTGTTTATTTTCCTGATATTGCAACAGCCAATCACGTGCAATTTTGGTTTCGTCGATTCCGTTCCGGTAACTTTGATGTCAAAGATGCAAGGCCGTCGAAAAAATATCGATAAAATAATGGAAATCGTCGAGTCTGACCGTCAGGTAAGACCTGTTTCTATTGCCCAAGAACTAAACATTGCACAAAAAACCGTTTGGAACAATTTAATAAATAAAACTTTAAATTTAATGTAAAAGTAATACATTTCCTTTTACTAAACCTAATACATAACAACCGAATATTCTTGAAGTGCACATAAATTAAAAATTTTAAGAAGATAACAAATTACTAATGAATTAGGTTTTACTAGTTAATTGAAGTAATTTGAAGGAGTATTCAGCAAAAAACTATGCGTTCTTGAGGCAAGTTGCTTGAAATCGCTTTTTTTAGATATTGATTTGATATTGAAATTGATAATCACAATCAGATGTTTCCCGTTAACTTACAAGTTTTTGCAAATGGCTGTAGTTTACTTTTTTGGATATTTTTCTATTTGAGAGCGAATTCTTTCTTAGTCTCTAAAATTTCGTTGCTGGATATATCATATTGGGAAAGTAAAAAATCAGACCTTTAAGCTAAAGCACTCTCATGAGCCGCATAATCAAACAGCTACCACGTATGCTTCGTGGTCTGCCAGGAACTGATAATGTTTTAGCTCTTGTGCTTTTGTCAACAATAATAGAAAAGAAGATTGCGTCCTATCTTCTTTCTTCTTTCTAGCTGTGACTTCTCAATAGTTCATCTGCGAGAGAATATGACAATATATATATATATATATATATATATATATATATATATATATATATATATATATATATATATATATATATATATATATGTATATATATATATATATATATATATATATGTATATATATATATATGTGTATGTATATATATATGTGTATATATATATATATATATATATATATATATATATATATATATATATATATATATATGGCACTTATAAGTCCCGAAGCGCTCTTTGGCCCAGCTTCTCTTCTCTTACAATTGTGCGTGTTAAATTTTGGTATTAGAAGTATTAGAAGGGATCTACTTATTTTAGCCGGTTCCGAACGGCAGAACTCTTGCGGCATCACTTTTTCTGAGCTTTGTCACAGAGTTCTTTTAGAGTTGCCAATTGAATCCACGACCTACAGATCAGAAGGCCAAAGGCCAACAAACTAAGCACTGAGCCACGGCACCCATTAAGATGGCAAAATGACGAAAAAAATAACCAAAAAGGGCAAATAAATTTTTAACATTCTTGCATTTGCATAGTAAGCGGTTACTTAAAACAATTTTGACTGCTAAAAGGTGATTTTTATAAATGAAGTGTGCAGTGGAGAGGTGCAATAATGATAGTTCCGACAAATTGTTATCAAAGATCTATTTTTCCTTTCGCTGTGATGTGGCTTTGGCAAAAAGGTGTATTGATTTCTGCCGGAGATCAAATCTTTTCAACCACAAAAATGGTGTGATTAGCAAGGACCATTTTATAAATGATGATTTTATAAACGTCAAGCTATATATATAAATATTGCTTATTTTACAATTTTATATAAATGGTCGCAGTTTTACTTACCATCTGTATGGTATTTTTACACTTCTTATTTGCCTACTATTCGTACTGTTTCGGCTAAGGCGTCCCAGGGCGCAATCTTTATTTCTACCATTCTTGGTGCCAAAGCATGTTTAGGTAGTGTCAAAATTACTATGTGTCAAAATATCAATGAAAGAGGAACGTCAAAATTATTAAGCCTCTGGTTGAGTACAAAATGATGGGTTTTTTTTTTATCTTAATTATTGTAATATTTAAAAAAATGTTTAGAAGTTGATGTAATTAATATAAAATTAGTAATAATCGAAAAGAAAAAATAAACAAATGCATGTGAGATGTTTGACCCTTATAGAGTGTTAATCTGACAACATAATTTAGAATTTTTCACTTTGATAGATTTCACAAAGCTGTCTTTTGATTTTCTTCTATACACTTATTTCAAAATGAGAGCACCAAAATTCCTCTCTCGGATTCCCTTACTTTGTTAATTATACTATAATTACATAATATAATTATTAATTATATAAACAATGCGGAATAATGAATGAATAATTCAACTCTTAGATATACTAGACGTCACATTCTGTCAAATTCACTGAGAACCGATTAGAGGTAAAATATGGGCGCAACCTTAATATTCGCGCATTACTTGTTATGAGTGTTGCCAGTTTAGCCTTTTTGAGGCTAGATCTATCTTTTTTTTCTTTGTCATTTAGCTCCGAAATTTAGGATTTAGCTTTGTGGCTTTTTTCAAGCCCTTTCTTATTTTCAAACTAGCTTTTTTAAGGATAATCCTCCATACATACAATACAATATATTGCATAAATTCTGTGCAACTCTGTGTTACAAAGCGAAAAGAATTTTTTTATGAGAATTACAATCTACCAGTTTAGTCCAGCGTATTTGGCACCATTTAATTATTTTCTGTTAAATAGTCAGCTGTGTTGCGTGGAATATTTGTTTCTATTACAGGATATACAAGCAAAAAGTTCGAGTATATTGGCTTACTGACAAAAGATTCGAGATTGCAAATTGCAACCAAAAAAATATATAAAAAATATGCATGCATATTTATCTGTCAAACGAAGTTAACATGTACACATCCTTATGAAAGTCTCGATGTTTGGTGCTCTTTATGTGAGCACTTTCAAAAGGATATGGTTAAAGGTTTATCTGCATAAACACTGTCTTTCGTGTAGCCCCACAAAAAAAAAGTCAAGCTGTGTCAAATCGCATGATCTTGGTGGCCACTTGATATCGCCACGACGAGAAATTACGCGGCCAGAAAATTTCTCTTGCAATAAAGCCATATTCGCTCGAGTTGTGTGGCATGTGGCACCGTCTTGTTGAAACCACATATTCTCTAAGTCGTATTCTTCAATAGCAGGCAAAAAAAAGTCGGTTATCATATGACCATAACGCTCCGAATTGACGGTGACAGTCATTCCATCGTCGTTTTCGAAGAAGTAAGGTCCAATCACACCTCTGGACCAAAGAGCGCACCAAGCAGTGACTTTTTGTGGATGTAGTGGCCTCTCTTCAATTACTTGAGGATTCTCAGAACCCCAAATACGACAATTTTGTTTGTTAACATACCCACCGAGTGAGAAATGTGCTTCGTCGCTGAAGAAAATTTTGTTCGAAAAATCGCCGTCCACCGCCTGTTGTTCAAGCACCCATTCTACGTATCTACGACGTTGTGAATGGTCAACTGGCTTCAGTTGTTGTGTGAGCTGGATTTTATATGGATGTAGGTGTAGATCCAAATGCAAAATACGCCATAATGTGCCGTAAGACAGTCCTAATTCCTGAGAACGACGAGGAATCGACACATTCGGGTCTTCGGCAACACTTTCACTTACAGCAGCGATATTTTCGGTGGTACGAGCGAAACGATGATGCACAGGCCTTACAATATCTGTAACCGACCCAGTCTCTTCATATTTCTTCACAATTTTGCCAATTGCTTGCGTAGTTGGACGATTATGTAAACCATAATCTCCTCTTAAAGCACTATATGTGGCTGTGGCAGAATCACCATTTTTGTAGTAGGTTTTTACAATTTTAATGCGTTGTGCGATAGTTAAGCGATCCATTTTCGCATATGTCAGACTTTGAAGTGAAAAAGAAAGAAATTGTTTTAACAACTCAGTTTGACAAATGTCGAATTCTAGCCCTATGCTTTTGAAACCGCGAAATGGATAACCCTTTATTTTAATATGTAAATATTAATAATAATAATAATAATAATAATCACAATAGTAATATTATTAGTATAATATATATGGATCTGCAAATAAAAAAAATTGCGCGTGCAGCAGCGTACAAGTGATAGAAGTAAAACTTCTTAAAAAACCCAAATCAGCTATAATACCACCTTGTATGAGTTCACTTAGCAATCAATCACATACTTCAATTTAATATATCTTTGGCCTGTTTTAGACACAAAAACATTTGTATGAAATACATTTTGTTTGTGAGCGAGGGACACATGGGGAAAAGTGAAGGGTTTTTGTTTAATGTGTATGAGACACGCTTTGTCCTTATCATTAGTAAGCAGTGTTCGGACTATCCTTTTTTTCTCATTTCTACTGCAACTACTACAGTAAGCTTGAAACTTACCATATTTTACCACTTTTGGACATTTTTTACATATATTTTTCTTTTTCAATTGCATAACCTATTATGAATGTGCTAATCACATTTTAATAAAACAAATATGTGAAAGTACAAGGGCGGATTGATAATGAAGTACCTAAGTAGAAAAAAAACATTTTTTTTTTCAAAAACCATTTATTTCTCAACATAGTCTCCTTTTACTTCGACACACTTAGTAAGATGATATTCCAACTTTTTATACCATCTGAATAATACGATTTCGGGTATAACTTCTTCGTTTGAGCTGAATCTTTTTCCTGCGAGCTATTTTTTCAAATTTGGAAACAGGAAAAAGTCACTAGGAGCTAAATCTGGACTATAAGGTGGATGATCAATCAATTCGAAGTGTATTTCACGTAATTTTCGCATCGTATTTAACGCTGTCTTTTTGTTCGACACTGAGCAAACGCGGCACCCATCTTGCCGATAGCTTCTCATATGCAAATGTTCATGCAAAATGTTGAACACACGTTCATATGAGATGTTTACCATTTCAACAATCTCACGCAACTCGGCGATCATTCATAACGATATCGAGGATTTTCTTGATATTTTCTTCAGTAACCACCTCTTTTGGCCTTCCTGTTGATGGTATTGTTGCAGTGCTTGTTCGACCGCGTTTAAATTCAGCAATCCAATATTTTACCATGTAATCTAACGGAGCAGACTCACCGTAATGTTTATCGAGCTTTTCTTTTGTCTCTTTCGCCGTTTTCCCGTTCAAATAATAGTGTTTAATCATTGCACGAAATTCGCTTTTTTCCATTTTTCAAGAAACACTAAAGTTGGTTACTCCAAACGACTTCAACAAATAAACTAATTGATGAATTTGGGTGAAATTTAATAGCTGACATTTGACAGATCGCAATTTCAAAAAAAAAAAAAAAAGGTTTTGCGTTTGTGCTGCCTTTTTCGTATTTAGGTAGCTTCTTTATCAATCCGCCCTCGTAGCATAATATTTTAGCCACCAAGAGAATTTTGAAATGACTAGCATTTTGTTCTCATAACTTCAAATTGCAATATAGAGATTAGTACATATAAGTATTTGATTAAGTTTTTGTATGATCACTGCATTTTACATGCTCCTATAAATTTATATTTTAACTATGTAGGTACACGAATATATTCCCAAAAGTCTATCTTTTATCTTTTATACGATTGCATGTATCCCACCAATATTTTTTGTTTATACATTGGTAATAAATTACTCTTTTTTATGAATAACAAAAAGCGAATTGATAAATATCATCTTTTACTTCATTAAAATTTACCACTAAATTTTAGAATATACGACAATTTTTTAGCTTCATCCGGCTCTAAAAAATTTTTTACAATCCGAACATTGTTCGTATTACCAAATATTAGGAAAACATACAAAGGAGTCGCCGAGAAATATTTTTGCACGTGTAAACGCTAACGAAACATAAAAGTGAATTGAAAATATTTTTTCATACAAATGTTTTGTTTCTAAATGCGGATTTAGACAAAAGGTGTGTGTGTTTACAAAAAAATTCGTACAAATTATCATCATTTTTTGTCAAATGGTGTTTGTTAACACCAAAAAACTTGCGGCGAATCAGAAAATGAGGGCGTAAAATTACAAGCTAAAAAGCGTATGATTGTAACATATTAAGTGTAGTAAAAGGAATTCCATTACTTTTCCAATAGATGGTTTTAGTAATCTATTACGCTAGTGGCGTTAGAAACATAGGTTTTCGTACTAAATAAACTTTTCAGACAGTTTTGTGATTGCTTGACAGTGTTTTTTGAGCACGCTCCAAATATGGACACCAGTAAAGAGAAAATACGCCATATGAATAGTGTTTATTTTCCTGATATTGCAACAGCCAATCACGTGCAATTTTGGTTTCGTAGATTCCGTTCCGGTAACTTTGATGTCAAAGATGCAAGGCCAATTGTCGAAAAAATATCGATAAAATAATGGAAATCGTCGAGTCTGACCGTCAGGTAAGACCTGTTTCTATTGCCCAAGAACTAAACATTGCACAAAAAACCGTTTGGAACAATTTAATAAATAAAACTTTAAATTTAATGTAAAAGTAATACATTTCCTTTTACTAAACCTAATACATAACAACCGAATATTCTTGAAGTGCACATAAATTAAAAATTTTAAGAAGATAACAAATTACTAATGAATTAGGTTTTACTAGTTAATTGAAGTAATTTGAAGGAGTATTCAGCAAAAAACTATGCGTTCTTGAGGCAAGTTGCTTGAAATCGCTTTTTTTAGATATTGATTTGATATTGAAATTGATAATCACAATCAGATGTTTCCCGTTAACTTACAAGTTTTTGCAAATGGCTGTAGTTTACTTTTTTGGATATTTTTCTATTTGAGAGCGAATTCTTTCTTAGTCTCTAAAATTTCGTTGCTGGATATATCATATTGGGAAAGTAAAAAATCAGACCTTTAAGCTAAAGCACTCTCATGAGCCGCATAATCAAACAGCTACCACGTATGCTTCGTGGTCTGCCAGGAACTGATAATGTTTTAGCTCTTGTGCTTTTGTCAACAATAATAGAAAAGAAGATTGCGTCCTATCTTCTTTCTTCTTTCTAGCTGTGACTTCTCAATAGTTCATCTGCGAGAGAATATGACAATATATATATATATATATATATATATGTATATATATATATATGTGTATGTATATATATATATGTGTATATATATATATATATATATATATATATATATATATATATATATATATATATGGCACTTATAAGTCCCGAAGCGCTCTTTGGCCCAGCTTCTCTTCTCTTACAATTGTGCGTGTTAAATTTTGGTATTAGAAGTATTAGAAGGGATCTACTTATTTTAGCCGGTTCCGAACGGCAGAACTCTTGCGGCATCACTTTTTCTGAGCTTTGTCACAGAGTTCTTTTAGAGTTGCCAATTGAATCCACGACCTACAGATCAGAAGGCCAAAGGCCAACAAACTAAGCACTGAGCCACGGCACCCATTAAGATGGCAAAATGACGAAAAAAATAACCAAAAAGGGCAAATAAATTTTTAACATTCTTGCATTTGCATAGTAAGCGGTTACTTAAAACAATTTTGACTGCTAAAAGGTGATTTTTATAAATGAAGTGTGCAGTGGAGAGGTGCAATAATGATAGTTCCGACAAATTGTTATCAAAGATCTATTTTTCCTTTCGCTGTGATGTGGCTTTGGCAAAAAGGTGTATTGATTTCTGCCGGAGATCAAATCTTTTCAACCACAAAAATGGTGTGATTAGCAAGGACCATTTTATAAATGATGATTTTATAAACGTCAAGCTATATATATAAATATTGCTTATTTTACAATTTTATATAAATGGTCGCAGTTTTACTTACCATCTGTATGGTATTTTTACACTTCTTATTTGCCTACTATTCGTACTGTTTCGGCTAAGGCGTCCCAGGGCGCAATCTTTATTTCTACCATTCTTGGTGCCAAAGCATGTTTAGGTAGTGTCAAAATTACTATGTGTCAAAATATCAATGAAAGAGGAACGTCAAAATTATTAAGCCTCTGGTTGAGTACAAAATGATGGGTTTTTTTTTTATCTTAATTATTGTAATATTTAAAAAAATGTTTAGAAGTTGATGTAATTAATATAAAATTAGTAATAATCGAAAAGAAAAAATAAACAAATGCATGTGAGATGTTTGACCCTTATAGAGTGTTAATCTGACAACATAATTTAGAATTTTTCACTTTGATAGATTTCACAAAGCTGTCTTTTGATTTTCTTCTATACACTTATTTCAAAATGAGAGCACCAAAATTCCTCTCTCGGATTCCCTTACTTTGTTAATTATACTATAATTACATAATATAATTATTAATTATATAAACAATGCGGAATAATGAATGAATAATTCAACTCTCAGATATACTAGACGTCACATTCTGTCAAATTCACTGAGAACCGATTAGAGGTAAAATATGGGCGCAACCTTAATATTCGCGCATTACTTGTTATGAGTGTTGCCAGTTTAGCCTTTTTGAGGCTAGATCTATCTTTTTTTTCTTTGTCATTTAGCTCCGAAATTTAGGATTTAGCTTTGTGGCTTTTTTCAAGCCCTTTCTTATTTTCAAACTAGCTTTTTTAAGGATAATCCTCCATACATACAATACAATATATTGCATAAATTCTGTGCAACTCTGTGTTACAAAGCGAAAAGAATTTTTTTATGAGAATTACAATCTACCAGTTTAGTCCAGCGTATTTGGCACCATTTAATTATTTTCTGTTAAATAGTCAGCTGTGTTGCGTGGAATATTTGTTTCTATTACAGGATATACAAGCAAAAAGTTCGAGTATATTGGCTTACTGACAAAAGATTCGAGATTGCAAATTGCAACCAAAAAAATATATAAAAAATATGCATGCATATTTATCTGTCAAACGAAGTTAACATGTACACATCCTTATGAAAGTCTCGATGTTTGGTGCTCTTTATGTGAGCACTTTCAAAAGGATATGGTTAAAGGTTTATCTGCATAAACACTGTCTTTCGTGTAGCCCCACAAAAAAAAAGTCAAGCTGTGTCAAATCGCATGATCTTGGTGGCCACTTGATATCGCCACGACGAGAAATTACGCGGCCAGAAAATTTCTCTTGCAATAAAGCCATATTCGCTCGAGTTGTGTGGCATGTGGCACCGTCTTGTTGAAACCACATATTCTCTAAGTCGTATTCTTCAATAGCAGGCAAAAAAAAGTCGGTTATCATATGACCATAACGCTCCGAATTGACGGTGACAGTCATTCCATCGTCGTTTTCGAAGAAGTAAGGTCCAATCACACCTCTGGACCAAAGAGCGCACCAAGCAGTGACTTTTTGTGGATGTAGTGGCCTCTCTTCAATTACTTGAGGATTCTCAGAACCCCAAATACGACAATTTTGTTTGTTAACATACCCACCGAGTGAGAAATGTGCTTCGTCGCTGAAGAAAATTTTGTTCGAAAAATCGCCGTCCACCGCCTGTTGTTCAAGCACCCATTCGACGTATCTACGACGTTGTGAATGGTCAACTGGCTTCAGTTGTTGTGTGAGCTGGATTTTATATGGATGTAGGTGTAGATCCAAATGCAAAATACGCCATAATGTGCCGTAAGACAGTCCTAATTCCTGAGAACGACGAGGAATCGACACATTCGGGTCTTCGGCAACACTTTCACTTACAGCAGCGATATTTTCGGTGGTACGAGCGAAACGATGATGCACAGGCCTTACAATATCTGTAACCGACCCAGTCTCTTCATATTTCTTCACAATTTTGCCAATTGCTTGCGTAGTTGGACGATTATGTAAACCATAATCTCCTCTTAAAGCACTATATGTGGCTGTGGCAGAATCACCATTTTTGTAGTAGGTTTTTACAATTTTAATGCGTTGTGCGATAGTTAAGCGATCCATTTTCGCATATGTCAGACTTTGAAGTGAAAAAGAAAGAAATTGTTTTAACAACTCAGTTTGACAAATGTCGAATTCTAGCCCTATGCTTTTGAAACCGCGAAATGGATAACCCTTTATTTTAATATGTAAATATTAATAATAATAATAATAATAATAATCACAATAGTAATATTATTAGTATAATATATATGGATCTGCAAATAAAAAAAATTGCGCGTGCAGCAGCGTACAAGTGATAGAAGTAGGGTTTTTTAAGAAGTAAAACTTCTTAAAAAACCCAAATCAGCTATAATACCACCTTGTATGAGTTCACTTAGCAATCAATCACATACTTCAATTTAATATATCTTTGGCCTGTTTTAGACACAAAAACATTTGTATGAAATACATTTTGTTTGTGAGCGAGGGACACATGGGGAAAAGTGAAGGGTTTTTGTTTAATGTGTATGAGACACGCTTTGTCCTTATCATTAGTAAGCAGTGTTCGGACTATCCTTTTTTTCTCATTTCTACTGCAACTACTACAGTAAGCTTGAAACTTACCATATTTTACCACTTTTGGACATTTTTTACATATATTTTTCTTTTTCAATTGCATAACCTATTATGAATGTGCTAATCACATTTTAATAAAACAAATATGTGAAAGTACAAGGGCGGATTGATAATGAAGTACCTAAGTAGAAAAAAAACATTTTTTTTTTCAAAAACCATTTATTTCTCAACATAGTCTCCTTTTACTTCGACACACTTAGTAAGATGATATTCCAACTTTTTATACCATCTGAATAATACGATTTCGGGTATAACTTCTTCGTTTGAGCTGAATCTTTTTCCTGCGAGCTATTTTTTCAAATTTGGAAACAGGAAAAAGTCACTAGGAGCTAAATCTGGACTATAAGGTGGATGATCAATCAATTCGAAGTGTATTTCACGTAATTTTCGCATCGTATTTAACGCTGTCTTTTTGTTCGACACTGAGCAAACGCGGCACCCATCTTGCCGATAGCTTTTCATATGCAAATGTTCATGCAAAATGTTGAACACACGTTCATATGAGATGTTTACCATTTCAACAATCTCACGCAACTCGGCGATCATTCATAACGATATCGAGGATTTTCTTGATATTTTCTTCAGTAACCACCTCTTTTGGCCTTCCTGTTGATGGTATTGTTGCAGTGCTTGTTCGACCGCGTTTAAATTCAGCAATCCAATATTTTACCATGTAATCTAACGGAGCAGACTCACCGTAATGTTTATCGAGCTTTTCTTTTGTCTCTTTCGCCGTTTTCCCGTTCAAATAATAGTGTTTAATCATTGCACGAAATTCGCTTTTTTCCATTTTTCAAGAAACACTAAAGTTGGTTACACCAAACGACTTCAACAAATAAACTAATTGATGAATTTGGGTGAAATTTAATAGCTGACATTTGACAGATCGCAAT
The DNA here is from genome assembly GCA_963854835.1 of Megamerina dolium. Taxonomy (NCBI): domain Eukaryota; kingdom Metazoa; phylum Arthropoda; class Insecta; order Diptera; family Megamerinidae; genus Megamerina; species Megamerina dolium. Next base: position 38,023,651 of record OY978530.1, read on the forward strand.
TTCAAAAAAAAAAAAAAAGGTTTTGCGTTTGTGCTGCCTTTTTCGTATTTAGGTAGCTTCTTTATCAATCCGCCCTCGTAGCATAATATTTTAGCCACCAAGAGAATTTTGAAATGACTAGCATTTTGTTCTCATAACTTCAAATTGCAATATAGAGATTAGTACATATAAGTATTTGATTAAGTTTTTGTATGATCACTGCATTTTACATGCTCCTATAAATTTATATTTTAACTATGTAGGTACACGAATATATTCCCAAAAGTCTATCTTTTATCTTTTATACGATTGCATGTATCCCACCAATATTTTTTGTTTATACATTGGTAATAAATTACTCTTTTTTATGAATAACAAAAAGCGAATTGATAAATATCATCTTTTACTTCATTAAAATTTACCACTAAATTTTAGAATATACGACAATTTTTTAGCTTCATCCGGCTCTAAAAAATTTTTTACAATCCGAACATTGTTCGTATTACCAAATATTAGGAAAACATACAAAGGAGCCGCCGAGAAATATTTTTGCACGTGTAAACGCTAACGAAACATAAAAGTGAATTGAAAATATTTTTTCATACAAATGTTTTGTTTCTAAATGCGGATTTAGACAAAAGGTGTGTGTGTTTACAAAAAAATTCGTACAAATTATCATCATTTTTTGTCAAATGGTGTTTGTTAACACCAAAAAACTTGCGGCGAATCAGAAAATGAGGGCGTAAAATTACAAGCTAAAAAGCGTATGATTGTAACATATTAAGTGTAGTAAAAGGAATTCCATTACTTTTCCAATAGATGGTTTTAGTAATCTATTACGCTAGTGGCGTTAGAAACATAGGTTTTCGTACTAAATAAACTTTTCAGACAGTTTTGTGATTGCTTGACAGTGTTTTTTGAGCACGCTCCAAATATGGACACCAGTAAAGAGAAAATACGCCATATGAATAGTGTTTATTTTCCTGATATTGCAACAGCCAATCACGTGCAATTTTGGTTTCGTAGATTCCGTTCCGGTAACTTTGATGTCAAAGATGCAAGGCCAATTGTCGAAAAAATATCGATAAAATAATGGAAATCGTCGAGTCTGACCGTCAGGTAAGACCTGTTTCTATTGCCCAAGAACTAAACATTGCACAAAAAACCGTTTGGAACAATTTAATAAATAAAACTTTAAATTTAATGTAAAAGTAATACATTTCCTTTTACTAAACCTAATACATAACAACCGAATATTCTTGAAGTGCACATAAATTAAAAATTTTAAGAAGATAACAAATTACTAATGAATTAGGTTTTACTAGTTAATTGAAGTAATTTGAAGGAGTATTCAGCAAAAAACTATGCGTTCTTGAGGCAAGTTGCTTGAAATCGCTTTTTTTAGATATTGATTTGATATTGAAATTGATAATCACAATCAGATGTTTCCCGTTAACTTACAAGTTTTTGCAAATGGCTGTAGTTTACTTTTTTGGATATTTTTCTATTTGAGAGCGAATTCTTTCTTAGTCTCTAAAATTTCGTTGCTGGATATATCATATTGGGAAAGTAAAAAATCAGACCTTTAAGCTAAAGCACTCTCATGAGCCGCATAATCAAACAGCTACCACGTATGCTTCGTGGTCTGCCAGGAACTGATAATGTTTTAGCTCTTGTGCTTTTGTCAACAATAATAGAAAAGAAGATTGCGTCCTATCTTCTTTCTTCTTTCTAGCTGTGACTTCTCAATAGTTCATCTGCGAGAGAATATGACAATATATATATATATATATATATATATATATATATATATATATATATATATATATATATATATGTATATATATATATATATGTATATATATATATGTGTATGTATATATATATGTGTATATATATATATATATATATATATATATATATATATATATATATATATATATATATATATATGGCACTTATAAGTCCCGAAGCGCTCTTTGGCCCAGCTTCTCTTCTCTTACAATTGTGCGTGTTAAATTTTGGTATTAGAAGTATTAGAAGGGATCTACTTATTTTAGCCGGTTCCGAACGGCAGAACTCTTGCGGCATCACTTTTTCTGAGCTTTGTCACAGAGTTCTTTTAGAGTTGCCAATTGAATCCACGACCTACAGATCAGAAGGCCAAAGGCCAACAAACTAAGCACTGAGCCACGGCACCCATTAAGATGGCAAAATGACGAAAAAAATAACCAAAAAGGGCAAATAAATTTTTAACATTCTTGCATTTGCATAGTAAGCGGTTACTTAAAACAATTTTGACTGCTAAAAGGTGATTTTTATAAATGAAGTGTGCAGTGGAGAGGTGCAATAATGATAGTTCCGACAAATTGTTATCAAAGATCTATTTTTCCTTTCGCTGTGATGTGGCTTTGGCAAAAAGGTGTATTGATTTCTGCCGGAGATCAAATCTTTTCAACCACAAAAATGGTGTGATTAGCAAGGACCATTTTATAAATGATGATTTTATAAACGTCAAGCTATATATATAAATATTGCTTATTTTACAATTTTATATAAATGGTCGCAGTTTTACTTACCATCTGTATGGTATTTTTACACTTCTTATTTGCCTACTATTCGTACTGTTTCGGCTAAGGCGTCCCAGGGCGCAATCTTTATTTCTACCATTCTTGGTGCCAAAGCATGTTTAGGTAGTGTCAAAATTACTATGTGTCAAAATATCAATGAAAGAGGAACGTCAAAATTATTAAGCCTCTGGTTGAGTACAAAATGATGGGTTTTTTTTATCTTAATTATTGTAATATTTAAAAAAATGTTTAGAAGTTGATGTAATTAATATAAAATTAGTAATAATCGAAAAGAAAAAATAAACAAATGCATGTGAGATGTTTGACCCTTATAGAGTGTTAATCTGACAACATAATTTAGAATTTTTCACTTTGATAGATTTCACAAAGCTGTCTTTTGATTTTCTTCTATACACTTATTTCAAAATGAGAGCACCAAAATTCCTCTCTCGGATTCCCTTACTTTGTTAATTATACTATAATTACATAATATAATTATTAATTATATAAACAATGCGGAATAATGAATGAATAATTCAACTCTCAGATATACTAGACGTCACATTCTGTCAAATTCACTGAGAACCGATTAGAGGTAAAATATGGGCGCAACCTTAATATTCGCGCATTACTTGTTATGAGTGTTGCCAGTTTAGCCTTTTTGAGGCTAGATCTATCTTTTTTTTCTTTGTCATTTAGCTCCGAAATTTAGGATTTAGCTTTGTGGCTTTTTTCAAGCCCTTTCTTATTTTCAAACTAGCTTTTTTAAGGATAATCCTCCATACATACAATACAATATATTGCATAAATTCTGTGCAACTCTGTGTTACAAAGCGAAAAGAATTTTTTTATGAGAATTACAATCTACCAGTTTAGTCCAGCGTATTTGGCACCATTTAATTATTTTCTGTTAAATAGTCAGCTGTGTTGCGTGGAATATTTGTTTCTATTACAGGATATACAAGCAAAAAGTTCGAGTATATTGGCTTACTGACAAAAGATTCGAGATTGCAAATTGCAACCAAAAAAATAAATAAAAAATATGCATGCATATTTATCTGTCAAACGAAGTTAACATGTACACATCCTTATGAAAGTCTCGATGCTTGGTGCTCTTTATGTGAGCACTTTCAAAAGGATATGGTTAAAGGTTTATCTGCATAAACACGGTCTTTCGTGTAGCCCCACAAAAAAAAAGTCAAGCTGTGTCAAATCGCATGATCTTGGTGGCCACTTGATATCGCCACGACGAGAAATTACGCGGCCAGAAAATTTCTCTTGCAATAAAGCCATATTCGCTCGAGTTGTGTGGCATGTGGCACCGTCTTGTTGAAAACACTAATCTCTAAGTCGTATTCTTCAATAGCAGGCAAAAGAAAGTCGGTTATCATATGACCATAACGCTCCGAATTGACGGTGACAGTCATTCCATCGTCGTTTTCGAAGAAGTAAGGTCCAATCACACCTCTGGACCAAAGAGCGCACCAAGCAGTGAATTTTTGTGGATGTAGTGGCCTCTCTTCAATTACTTGAGGATTCTCAGAACCCCAAATACGACAATTTTGTTTGTTAACATACCCACCGAGTGAGAAATGTGCTTCGTCGCTGAAGAAAATTTTGTTCGAAAAATCGCCGTCCACCGCCTGTTGTTCAAGCACCCATTCGACGTATCTACGACGTTGTGAATGGTCAACTGGCTTCAGTTGTTGTGTGAGCTGGATTTTATATGGATGTAGGTGTAGATCCAAATGCAAAATACGCCATAATGTGCCGTAAGACAGTCCTAATTCCTGAGAACGACGAGGAATCGACACATTCGGGTCTTCGGCAACACTTTCACTTACAGCAGCGATATTTTCGGTGGTACGAGCGAAACGATGATGCACAGGCCTTACAATATCTGTAACCGACCCAGTCTCTTCATATTTCTTCACAATTTTGCCAATTGCTAGCGTAGTTGGACGATTATGTAAACCATAATCTCCTCTTAAAGCACTATATGTGGCTGTGGCAGAATCACCATTTTTGTAGTAGGTTTTTACAATTTTAATGCGTTGTGCGATAGTTAAGCGATCCATTTTCGCATATGTCAGACTTTGAAGTGAAAAAGAAAGAAATTGTTTTAACAACTCAGTTTGACAAATGTCGAATTCTAGCCCTATGCTTTTGAAACCGCGAAATGGATAACCCTTTATTTTAATATGTAAATATTAATAATAATAATAATAATAATAATAATCACAATAGTAATATTATTAGTATAATATATATGGATCTGCAAATAAAAAAAATTGCGCGTGCAGCAGCGTACAAGTGATAGAAGTAAAACTTCTTAAAAAACCCAAATCAGCTATAATACCACCTTGTATGAGTTCACTTAGCAATCAATCACATACTTCAATTTAATATATCTTTGGCCTGTTTTAGACACAAAAACATTTGTATGAAATACATTTTGTTTGTGAGCGAGGGACACATGGGGAAAAGTGAAGGGTTTTTGTTTAATGTGTATGAGACACGCTTTGTCCTTATCATTAGTAAGCAGTGTTCGGACTATCCTTTTTTTCTCATTTCTACTGCAACTACTACAGTAAGCTTGAAACTTACCATATTTTACCACTTTTGGACATTTTTTACATATATTTTTCTTTTTCAATTGCATAACCTATTATGAATGTGCTAATCACATTTTTATAAAACAAATATGTGAAAGTACAAGGGCGGATTGATAATGAAGTACCTAAGTAGAAAAAAACATTTTTTTTTTCAAAAACCATTTATTTCTCAACATAGTCTCCTTTTACTTCGACACACTTAGTAAGATGATATTCCAACTTTTTATACCATCTGAATAATACGATTTCGGGTATAACTTCTTCGTTTGAGCTGAATCTTTTTCCTGCGAGCTATTTTTTCAAATTTGGAAACAGGAAAAAGTCACTAGGAGCTAAATCTGGACTATAAGGTGGATGATCAATCAATTCGAAGTGTATTTCACGTAATTTTCGCATCGTATTTAACGCTGTCTTTTTGTTCGACACTGAGCAAGCGCGGCACCCATCTTGCCGATAGCTTTTCATATGCAAATGTTCATGCAAAATGTTGAACACACGTTCATATGAGATGTTTACCATTTCAACAATCTCACGCAACTCGGCGATCATTCATAACGATATCGAGGATTTTCTTGATATTTTCTTCAGTAACCACCTCTTTTGGCCTTCCTGTTGATGGTATTGTTGCAGTGCTTGTTCGACCGCGTTTAAATTCAGCAATCCAATATTTTACCATGTAATCTAACGGAGCAGACTCACCGTAATGTTTATCGAGCTTTTCTTTTGTCTCTTTCGCCGTTTTCCCTTTCAAATAATAGTGTTTAATCACTGCACGAAATTCGCTTTTTTCCATTTTTCAAGAAACACTAAAGTTGGTTACTCCAAACGACTACAACAAATAAACTAATTGATGAATTTGGGTGAAATTTAATAGCTGACATTTGACAGATCGCAATTTCAAAAAAAAAAAAAAGGTTTTGCGTTTGTGCTGCCTTTTTCGTATTTAGGTAGCTTCTTTATCAATCCGCCCTCGTAGCATAATATTTTAGCCACCAAGAGAATTTTGAAATGACTAGCATTTTGTTCTCATAACTTCAACTTGCAATATAGAGATTAGTACATATAAGTATTTGATTAAGTTTTTGTATGATCACTGCATTTTACATGCTCCTATAAATTTATATTTTAACTATGTAGGTACACGAATATATTCCCAAAAGTCTATCTTTTATCTTTTATACGATTGCATGTATCCCACCAAAATTTTTTGTTTATACATTGGTAATAAATTACTCTTTTTTATGAATAACAAAAAGCGAATTGATAAATATCATCTTTTACTTCATTAAAATTTACTACTAAATTTTAGAATATACGACAATTTTTTAGCTTCATCCGGCTCTAAAAAATTTTTTACAATCCGAACATTGTTCGTATTACAAAATATTAGGAAAACATACAAAGGAGTCGCCGAGAAACATTTTTGCACGTGTAAACGCGAACGAAACATAAAAGTGAATTGAAAATATTTTTTCATACAAATGTTTTGTTTCTAAATGCGGATTTAGACAAAAGGTGTGTTTGTTTACAAAAAAATTCGTACAAATTATCATCATTTTTTGTCAAATGGTGTTTGTTAACACCAAAAAACTTGCGGCGAATCAGAAAATGAGGGCGTAAAATTACAAGCTAAAAAGCGTATGATTGTAACATATTAAGTGTAGTAAAAGGAATTCCATTACTTTTCCAATAGATGGTTTTAGTAATCTATTACGCTAGTGGCATTAGAAACATAGGTTTTCGTACTAAATAAACTTTTCAGACAGTTTTGTGATTGCTTGACAGTGTTTTTTAGCACGCTCCAAAGATGGACACCAGTAAAGAGAAAATACGCCATATGAATAGTGTTTATTTTCCTGATATTGCAACAGCCAATCACGTGCAATTTTGGTTTCGTCGATTCCGTTCCGGTAACTTTGATGTCAAAGATGCAAGGCCAATTGTCGAAAAAATATCGATAAAATAATGGAAATCGTCGAGTCTTACCGTCAGGTAAGACCTGTTTCTATTGCCCAAGAACTAAACATTGCACAAAAAACCGTTTGGAACAATTTAATAAATAAAACTTTAAATTTAATGTAAAAGTAATACATTTCCTTTTACTAAACCTAATACATGACAACCGAATATTCTTGAAGTGCACATAAATTAAAAATTTTAAGAAGATAACAAATTACTAATGAATTAGGTTTTACTAGTTAATTGAAGTAATTTGAAGGAGTATTCAGCAAAAAACTATGCGTTCTTGAGGCAAGTTGCTTGAAATCGCTTTTTTTAGATATTGATTTGATATTGAAATTGATAATCACAATCAGATGTTTCCCGTTAACTTACAAGTTTTTGCAAATGGCTGTAGTTTACTTTTTTGGATATTTTTCTATTTGAGAGCGAATTCTTTCTTAGTCTCTAAAATTTCGTTGCTGGATATATCATATTGGGAAAGTAAAAAATCAGACCTTTAAGCTAAAGCACTCTCATGAGCCGCATAATCAAACAGCTACCACGTATGCTTCGTGGTCTGCCAGGAACTGATAATGTTTTAGCTCTTGTGCTTTTGTCAACAATAATAGAAAAGAAGATTGCGTCCTATCTTCTTTCTTCTTTCTAGCTGTGACTTCTCAATAGTTCATCTGCGAGAGAATATGACAATATATATATATATATATATATATATATATATATATGTAATATATATATGTATATATATATGTATATATATATATATATATATATATATATATATATATATATATATATATATATATATATGGCACTTATAAGTCCCGAAGCGCTCTTTGGCCCAACTTCTCTTCTCTTACAATTGTGCGTGTTAAATTTTGGTATTAGAAGTATTAGAAGGGATCTACTTATTTTAGCCGGTTCCGAACGGCAGAACTCTTGCGGCATCACTTTTTCTGAGCTTTGTCACAGAGTTCTTTTAGAGTTGCCAATTGAATCCACGACCTACAGATCAGAAGGCCAAAGGCCAACATACTAAGCACTGAGCCACGGCACCCATTAAGATGGCAAAATGACGAAAAAAATAACCAAAAAGGGCAAATAAATTTTTAACATTCTTGCATTTGCATAGTAAGCGGTTACTTAAAACAATTTTGACTGCTAAAAGGTGATTTTTATAAATGAAGTGTGCAGTGGAGAGGTGCAATAATGATAGTTCCGACAAATTGTTATCAAAGATCTATTTTTCCTTTCGCTGTGATGTGGCTTTGGCAAAAAGGTGTATTGATTTCTGCCGGAGATCAAATCTTTTCAACCACAAAAATGGTGTGATTAGCAAGGACCATTTTATAAATGATCATTTTATAAACGTCAAGCTATATATATAAATATTGCTTATTTTACAATTTTATATAAATGGTCGCAGTTTTAATTACCATCTGTATGGTATTTTTACACTTCTTATTTGCCTACTATTCGTACTGTTTCGGCTAAGGCGTCCCAGGCCGCAATCTTTATTTCTACCATTCTTGGTGCCAAAGCATGTTTAGGTAGTGTCAAAATTACTATGTGTCAAAATATCAATGAAAGAGGAACGTCAAAATTATTAAGCCTCTGGTTGAGTACAAAATGATGGGTTTTTTTATCTTAATTATTGTAATATTTAAAAAAATGTTTAGAAGTTGATGTAATTAATATAAAATTAGTAATAATCGAAAAGAAAAAATAAACAAATGCATGTGAGATGTTTGACCCTTATAGAGTGTTAATCTGACAACATAATTTAGAATTTTTCACTTTGATAGATTTCACAAAGCTGTCTTTTGATTTTCTTCTATACACTTATTTCAAAATGAGAGCACCAAAATTCCTCTCTCGGATTCCCTTACTTTGTTAATTATACTATAATTACATAATATAATTATTAATTATATAAACAATGCGGAATAATGAATGAATAATTCAACTCTTAGATATACTAGACGTCACATTCTGTCAAATTCACTGAGAACCGATTAGAGGTAAAATATGGGCGCAACCTTAATATTCGCGCATTACTTGTTATGAGTGTTGCCAGTTTAGCCTTTTTGAGGCTAGATCTATCTTTTTTTTCTTTGTCATTTAGCTCCGAAATTTAGGATTTAGCTTTGTGGCTTTTTTCAAGCCCTTTCTTATTTTCAAACTAGCTTTTTTAAGGATAATCCTCCATACATACAATACAATATATTGCATAAATTCTGTGCAACTCTGTGTTACAAAGCGAAAAGAATTTTTTTATGAGAATTACAATCTACCAGTTTAGTCCAGCGTATTTGGCACCATTTAATTATTTTCTGTTAAATAGTCAGCTGTGTTGCGTGGAATATTTGTTTCTATTACAGGATATACAAGCAAAAAGTTCGAGTATATTGGCTTACTGACAAAAGATTCGAGATTGCAAATTGCAACCAAAAAAATATATAAAAAATATGCATGCATATTTATCTGTCAAACGAAGTTAACATGTACACATCCTTATGAAAGTCTCGATGCTTGGTGCTCTTTATGTGAGCACTTTCATAAGGATATGTATACTTTAACTTCGTTTGACAGATGAATATGCATGCATCCTTATTATGTATATTGGCCTTCACATTTTCAGTTTGTGCCTGACTGTGAGGCATGTGTGACTGCTTTTTGCGTATCAGCATGTACATTAGACTGACCATAGCGTTGTATGGAAAAATTTAAAAAAATCCAATCCAAAAGTATTCGCACTGATAAATATGAGGTTGGGGATAACAAAACTTATGCATATTTTTAATTATTTTTTTCCTCCGGAGTACCTCCGGGTTGAGCCCAAAGTTCTATTATATTACCCATTGATCACTATTTGTCATCCTATTTATATTTGGATGTAAATAAATCCTGACGTTATTTTCCCATTTGAATTCCTTCGCTTTCAGTAATAATTACGTTTGCAAGGAGCCGACAAAGTATGCAGATAAACTGCGAATAAACTATCCCGGAATACCTTAACACCAAAGTGCCATATAATAGGAAAAAAATGAAAAATCATAAAACATACTTTTTTTTATTTGTTTTTTATTTTATTCCAAAAATGTCATATCGATTTGTAAACGATGGAAAAAACGAAATCGAGGCACACAAGAACTTTTGCCTTAACGCGTTGGAATCCCATTATGTTTAAGTGCGAGCGGATTATAAGGAGTTGTTGCAACTCTCGCTGATTTTTGTGGGTAAGAAGTACCAAATTTTACTCAGTTGCGTTTGCCTGGTGCAACAATTCATGCAAGGTTCATGTCCAAAGCTATTTACTGTTATAAGATTTTTTTTGTTTCGCGAACAATTCAAGAAGACATCATCCGAACTGAAAGGCATTCGAAACATTTGCATTTTCTTAACGCGTATTTAGGTTTCGTATTGGTTCGGTGGGTGCCGTAGCTCAGTGGTTAATGTGTTCGCCTTCTGATCTGTAGGTCGTGGTTCAATACCCGGCTGATGCATAACAAATTTTATATCGAAAAGATTTTTCTTTCGAATGGTACCCACCTGTCGGCAAGCAATTGGCAATTCTTCCGACAGTAACAACTTGCCATGAAAAAGCTTCTAAAAAGAACTCTGTGACAAAGCTCAGAAAAAGTGATGTCACAAGTGTTCTGCCGTTCGGAACCGGCTAAAATAAGTAGGTCCATTCTAATACTGTCCAAAATTTAAGACGCACAACAGTAATAGAAGAGAAGCTCGGCCAATGAGCCCTTTGGGGCTTTAAGTGCCACATATTTATTTATTTTTATTGGTTCGGATGCATTAGCGCTGTAACTGCACCGCGCCAAGATTTAAAATTCATTAAAGACGCTATTTTATATTTCGATGCAAATGTTTCAGATGCCTTATTGTCCAAAATCAAAAACCATTTATGGTATTTATCAGAAGAGGTGGTTGCTCTTGGATCTTTTGATGAGCAAATACCTATTGAAGTGAAGCGGAAAATGGTTAAAGCTCTTAGTAATCGTGATTTCGAAAATGAAGAAGTTATTCGGAAAAGATTAAACTTAACACTAGAACAAGTGAAATCGTTCGCAAATAAGGATATAAGTTTTTTCGTCACACCCCGCAACATTCGCTTTTTCCATCGTTTACAAATCGATATGACTTTTTGGTTCAGCTCAGTGGTTAGTGTGTTCGCCTTCTGATCTGTAGGTCGTGGTTCAATACCCGGCTGATGCATAACAAATTTAATATCGAAAAGATTTTTCTTTCGAACGGTACCCACCTGTCGGTGGCAATTGGCAATTCTTCCGGCAGTAACAACTTGCCATGAAAAAGCTTCTAAAAAGAACTCTGTGACAAAGCTCAGAAAAAGTGATGTCACAAGTGTTCTGCCGTTCGGAACCGGCTAAAATAAGTAGGTCCATTCTAATAATGTCCAAATTTAAGACGCACAACAGTAATGGAAGAGAAGCTCGACCAATGAGCCCTTTGGGGCTTTAAGTGCCACATATTTATTTTTTTTATGACTTTTTGGAAATGGATTCATCAATTTGGAAAGATCAAGAAGAATACTGCACAGCAAAACGAATATGCCAACACTTAACCATTGTCAATGACCCGGCAGAAAGAGCAATAAAATTAATTACAGATTTCAATCGGGCATTGACATACGACGAGGATGATAAGCAGTATTTGCTCCAAGTTGTGGAGCAATACAGAAAAAACTTTTCATCCCACAAAAATCGTCATTGATATGGAAATAATAAAAAAAAAGTATGTTTTATGATTTTTCATTTCTTTTCCTATTATATGGCACTTTGGTGTTAAGGTATTCCGGGATAGTTTATTCCTAGTTTATCTGCATACTTTGTCGGCTCCTTGCAAACGTAATTATTACAAAAAGCGAAGGAATTCAAATAGGAAAATAACGTCAGGTTTTCTTTACATCCAAATATAAATAGGATGACAAATAGTGATCAATGGGTAATATAGTAAAACTTTGGGTTCAACCCGGAGGTACTCGGAAGTAAAAAAAAAATAATTAAAAATATGCATAAGTTTTGTTATCTACAACTTCATATTTTTCCTATGGCCATTCTAATGTACATTCTATAGCTTTTATATCGTTGTGCATACGTATTGTATTGTATTTGCCTAATGTTTTACTCTCGCATTAATTGTTATAATTTATTTATTATTCGCTGGTTGCTCTCTCTCTCAACACACTATCTATTGCCATGAACTATTGCTTTGTATCGTTGTGAATACGCTGCTTTCTTTTTCATTCTCCCTTTTTCTACGCTATATATTCCTTCCTACTCATGTAAGGAAATGTCCTTTAAAAATTTCACACTCTATTTGCTACACCGCCGCCTAAGAAGTTTTCATTCAATCAAAATAAAAATTAATAAAAACACTTAAATGTAGTAATTAATAGGCCGGAGATGCATTGACACGAATAGGCTAATTTGCTGTACACACAATATTATGTTGAGTATGCAAGTTAATGATGTGGGTGCCGTAGCTCAGTGGTTAGTGTGTTCGCCTTCTGATCTGTAGGTCGTGGGTTCAATCCCCGGCTGATGCATAACAAATTTAATATCGAAAAGATTTTTCTTTCGAATGGTACCCACCTGTCGGCAAGCAATTGGCAATTCTTCCGACAGTAACAACTTGCCATGAAAAAGCTTCTTAAAGAACTCTGTGACAAAGCTCAGAAAAAGTGATGTCACAAGTGTTCTGCCGTTCGGAACCGGCTAAAATAAGTAGGTCCCTTCTAATACTGTCCAAATTTAAGACGCACAACAGTAATGGAGGAGAAGCTCGGCCAATGAGCCCTTTGGGGCTTTAAGTGCCACATATTTATTTTTTTTTTATGCAAGTTAATGAATGCTGTCAACATTTTAATGAACTTTAAATTACATACAACACAACATTCCAGACAATAAATTCGCTATTCACAATTTCGACTGTAGCCAACCTTCTCACTGAAGCGCTCACCACTAGTAGCATTTTAACACAAAAACAATTAACAATGAACAAAATATTTATAAGTTAATGTAATTAGGAATAAATTTATACTAATTGAAAAGAAAAAATATACAAATGATTTTAGAAGTATGACGCTCATACAAAACATACATATGTAACAATATTTTTGAATTTCTCACGTTGACAGATTTCATAAAGCAAGAATGAACGTTCAAATTATTTTCTGAATTAATGTCATGCTGTTTCATTCCACTCATTACATAAAAAAAAGAAAGCAATAAAAAATATCCCATAAATATGCATTAGTATTTGTATTCAGAGAAAATACTGTGACATTGTATTGGAATTTTTATGAGAAGTGGATAGCCATGCCTTGCAGGGTACATACACACGCATATTTATTTATACATACACCGCATAATCTATACATTTATATTATAACAAAAATCATAAAATTCCAAATAAAATTCACAAATAAATATATAATCCATAAATAATAAAATTAAATATAGCAAGAGACACCCACACACACGATTTCTCGTTTTTTCTCCTTTTTTTTCTTTCTTCGCTTGCTACCAAATGCGAAGTTGGGCGACTGGTTCTACTGCAAACCAGTTCAAGTAGCCACGATAATTATTCAATATATTGCCCATTTTTTAGTTGCTTGTTATATACTCATGAACAATCTAATGGTATTTTTCTATTTAAAAGTTAAAATAACAAATAAAAAAGAATAATATAATATGAAAAAATAAATAAATATGTGTCATTTAAAGCCCCAAAGGGCTCTTTGGCCGAGCTTCTCTTCCATTATTGTTGTGCGTGTTAAATTTGGACAGGATTAGAAGGCGCTTACCTATTTAGCCGGTTCCGAACGGCAGAACTCTTGTAACATCACTTTTTCTAAGCTTTATCACAGAGTTCTTTTAGAAGCTTTTTATGGCAAATTGTTACTGCCGGAAGAATTTCCAATTACTTGCCGACAGGTGGGTATCGTTCGAATGAAAATTTTTTTCGATATTAAATTTGTTATGCTTCAGCCGGGGAACCCACGATCTACAGATCGTGGTGTAATAAAACACAACGTACACATTTAAAGGGAATTTTTAATAATAAAATTGTTGTTTAAGAAATATTCCGTAACTTTCACTCACTCATGCGATTGCTTGTGACTTTCTATCACTCTCAAATTCCGTGAATCGTTTGCTCGAGCCCAGCTATCCAACTGGGACCGGTGATCCAGCTGCCATCCTGTGATACACAGTCGTTTTCAAGAGACTATGTCACTTGACCGAGTTTTCGACGCTGTTCACACGCTCTATAAGGATAACACCTGATTGAGTCAGGTGGCAAAACTCTATCACTTACTCCAGGAGGCTAAAAGAATCCTCGTGAACGCTCACTTGAAGACACTCTTCAACTTAAGCCCCGTCACATTAGAACTTGAACTAACTCTCCAACAGCTTCAACGCACCGTGGACGATTACAAAGCAAGTTCACAATTGTTGGACATTAACACGGCACACTGGGACGCGTATCTATTAGGTATCAACTCGATTACCTGACAATAATATTTGTTTGTGGGAACAATCACTCCGCAACAAGCGAGAGATCCCACATTGGAGCGACGAGTTCTTGGCAGATCGGTACCAAACCTTGGAATATAATTCTACATCCACTGATTCAGCCAGACGAAATATTTCACCGTCTCATTCTTCTACGTTGGACACATATCACAGTAGAGTTGGTACTTCGGTATGCCCCCTGTGTCATTTCAACCATGCCTTTCGAATCTGCCAAAAGTTTGGCAAACTCTCGATTTACGCTAGGTACAATATGGTTAAAAAGCATAAGCTTTGTGCAAATTGTTTGGCGGCTTTACACGAAACGAATACGTGCTCCAGCCGATATACGTGTTTCACATGCAAGCAGCGTCATCATACGCTGTTGCTTCAGATCGAGCTTTCGACTCCATCCCAAGATGAGTCTGGGCCTTCAACCTCAGTGCAGCCTGGACCTTTGCAACAAACTTTCACCACAATCGTGGCCCACGTCTTCTTACCCTGCGCCTCCACGGATCTTCACAGATAGATATTACGTTTTCTTGGGTACCACATTAATACAAATCCGACACCATAATAGTCGGCATCCAGCTCGAGCATTGATCGACTCCGGTTCGGAAGCGAGTTTCGTCTCCGAACGACTGCAACGCAAGCTACGACTTCCCACAAATGTAGCGAAAGTACAGGTGTCAGGTATGAATGGCGTCGTCACTGCCAATTGGATCCTCAATCGACAGTACCTGCGTGATCGGAACTCAAGCCTACTCTCACTGGTTAATCACCTTCAGTGCCTGTTTCCGAAGAATTCCGAAATGAGCTGTCGTCTTTACAGTTAGCGGATTTGAGCCTCCACAAAAGCACTGCAGTCGACATCATTCTCGGCGGAGATGTTTATCCACCTATAATACTAGATGGACTCAGAAAACACATTCTTGGGTAGCTCATCACCCAGCGAACGATCTTTGGTTGGATTGTCACAGGTTCGGCCACCATAATCTCTCCCATACCTACTGTCGATTCTCTTTATAACACGGTACAACCGGAACAAGAACTAGCCCGGTTCTGGGAGATCGAATAAATCCCCAAAGAAACCCACACCTCAGCGGCTGACTCTTATTGCGAGGACCTATTTCGCACTACTATATTTCGTAATACAGATAGACGATTTGTAGTCTCACTCCCATTCAAAATGGAATACCCGAACAAATCACACTATGTGATTCTCAGCCCTCAGCACTAATTCATATTTTATGCAACGAGACTCGGCTCCTCAAAAACACCCACCTCAAATCCGATTAAGACGCTGTAATATGCGAATATTTTCAGCTCAATCACTTGGCTCAAATATCAACACCCTCATCATGCGGTGCTCAAAACCGATAGCACCACCCCCAAACTACGAGTGCTCTTCAATGCTTTCAACCAGTCTTCCAGTAAACATAGTCCGTTTTTAATGCGTTCACGCGTTTTGTGATTCATTGGAAAAGGCGTACGCAGCAATGATCTATATCCTTGCGGAAGAATCTTCCGGTGCGTTCGGGTAAATCTTCTTGCTGCCAAAACCCGAGTAGCACCAGTAAAAACTATTTCACTGCCCAGGCTAGAGCTCTGTGATGCTGATTTGCTTGCCAGGCTAGTCGACGCAATCAGACCATAACTCCAAATACCAAATTACACTCCATGTTTTTGGACCCTGTGGCTACCAGGTGTCGTCCATTGTCGAGAAAGTTGGCAATACTTACTGGTCTACTGTCAGCTCTTCCGACAATCCCACTTGCGTGTTCAAGAGATCGCTAGTCAAAACCTGTGAATGACAGGTCTCTCGTGGCTACGTCTACGCCAGATGACCTAATAAGTGCAACAACTTGCCCTATGCTGGCCGTTTTATAAAGCTTATGGTGGAGTTCACTCATTTGGTTTCGATCCAAGCCTCCCATCAACTTCTTGTGCGCATAGTTCGTATGGAATATCCATATCCATAATTGTAAGGTATACGTTCTGGAGCGCAAAAAAGTTCACGCTCAGGTTATGACTTCTCCACCCCCGTCCTGAACGGCTCTTTCGTGGCCATTCTCCACCACTGGAGTAGATTTTGCCGGGTCATTTGATATCACGTCCTTTTCTGGTCCTGCCTGTCGCATAAATAATGTCAATGTCTGCATCTTCATATGTTTCGGCACCAAAGCGATACATGTGGAGACCACGAGTGATTCGCTTTTTCTTACGGCGAGGCTGCCCGCTTGTCATATATTCGGACAACGGCATGTCATTCGTTGGAACCTCACGCTGTCTGCAACGCGAATAAGACCAGCTATTATAGTCTATCCGTGCTAGTGTGGAAGCGACACGCAGGCATCATAATCTCCGCAGGCGCCCCCTACATGGGCGGCCTCTGGGAAGCAGGTGTAAAAAGTTTTAAGACACATCTTAAAAGACTCCTGCACTCAAACAAATATACTTTCGAAGAATTTAGCACTCTCCTTTCCAGAATCGAATCGTGTCTCGAGTCGCGCCCTATCACTCCTATGCCATAAAATCCTATGGAGTTCACCCACTCACCACCGGCCATTTCCTCATAGGTACGCCATTGCTAGCTCCAGCGGAACTCAACGTTTCAGATCAATCCTTGAGCATAATCAATCGGTAGCAGGAAATGCGAATTATCTCTTAAGCATTTTGTCACCGATGGAAAGGTGAATACCTGAAGGAACTTCATAAGCGTTTCAAGTGTAAATATCCACATTACGATATAGCCGTCGGGGACTTAGTAGTTGTTTGCAAGGACAATCTTCCCACAAACGAGTGGAGATTGGAACGTGTTCTTCTGGTCTTCGTCGGTGAAGGCGAGCATGTCCGAGTTGCCGCCGTATAAACCACGTCTGGGTGGTTACACGGTCTATTAGCAAATTAGTCACCTCCCAATTGCCACGCCTGCTCCATCCTCTATCAAGCTACCGCCGTTTGCCGCGTCTGTGGTGGTGGGCATGCGCTAAAAAAGTGTCGACGTTTCTTAAAGATTGATGTAGACCGTCACCGTGACGTCGTGAATAAAAGGAAATATTGTTCAAACTGCTCTGCACGATCGCATCAATTACATCGTTACACCAGCGAGGCAAGATGCTCACATTGCAGGCGTCGGCTCCACACTATATTGCGTGGCTACATCATCCAAAACCGCATCAGCCAGCAGCCATCCGTTGTCAAACACCACCATTAACGTCAACATGTCACCATCAACAAACAACTTTTCCATGTCAACAGACTGTTCCACAGATGTGCTGTATTGGCTGCTGAGTAGGCACAAAATGACAAAATCTTTAAAAATTGCAAAAATTCAATCGCAATGTGTTGCCAATATCGTGTATTTATCAATGAAAAATAGACAATTTCGCTGCGCATGCGTATATATTGTGTTACGTAATAAAATAGAAAATGAAAAAATAAAAGTAATTAAAAGTGAACAGATGATACGGTTGATTTTTGCAGTAGGTAAATGTGGGTAGATCTTTTATTGAAATTCACTTAAGTTTCTATCAATTTGATAAGAATTAATTATTTCAAACAAATTAAATTTTAATACAAAATTGTATTTTATGATAATTTAATGAATTCTGTTTACCTACATATTTTTAATAAAATCTTTATATATTCAGACGGATTAAGGCATACATACGAGGGTGGTCTAGAACTACCCATCCTGACATATAGATGGTGGCAGTAGTTTGAAAAAAATTTCTTTAGTGAAAAGTGACAACCTCATAAAATAAATGTTTTAAGTTTCAAGGCGCCATGTTGTTTAATATTTTTTTTTTTTTGAGCCAACGAACAACCTCAGTGAATTTGTAAACATAAAAAAAATTGGTCATCCCTATGTAATTCAATACTTTCATTTGATATTTCTCAGTCCAAGGAATATTAAAGCCGAACTAGATTCTACTCTGGGGGAGTCTGCTCCTTCGATTACGACCATAAAATATTGGGTGGCAGAGTTTAAACGTACGAGCTGCCAAGACAAACTCCGTAGTGGTCGACCAATTGAGGTGGACCAATGGTATTGGATGATCGCCGGGTGAAGGTGCGTGAGCTAGGTGAAATTACAGGTATTTCAAAAAGTGATATACATCGTATATTGACCGAAAATTTGGAGATGAAAAAGTTGTGTGCAAGATGAGTGCCGCGTTTGTTCACAATAGAACAAAAACAACGTCGTGAAGATGTTTCACAGTAATAAAGCCGAGTTTTTGCGTCGATTCGTAACCATGGATGAGAGATGGGTCCACCACTTCACACCTGAGAAAAAGGAGTAGTCAAAACAGTGGACTGAAAGGGGAGAATCGTGTCCAAAGAAGGCTAAGACAGTTCCATCTGCAGGCAAGGTTATGGCGTCTGTTTTTTGGGATGCACGTGGTATAATTTTTATTGATTATCTTCAAAAAGGAAAAACAATAAACGGCGAGTATTATGCTAATGCACCAGTTCACACATTCGCTATTGCGATGGCCAAAATCAGTGAGTTAAAGCTCGGTTTGCTTCAGCACGCACCTTATTTGTCAGATTAAGCTCCTTCGGATTATTTTCTATTTCCAAATTTGAACAAATGACTTGGTGGTAGAAGATTTGCAAACAATGAAGAGGTGGAGTCTGCGGTAGATGGGTATTGTAATGAGCTAGACAGTTCATACTATAAACAGGGTATCGAAGCTATAGAATATCGCTGGGGAAAGTGTATAGAGCTAAAGGGAGATTCTGTTGAGAAATAAAGAAAAATTTTCCCAAATTTTGTTCTTTCTTTGTTAGGTCGTGTAGTTCTGGGATGACCATCGTACATATGTATATATGAAGTACATATGTATAATGCCGATTCAAATTGAATGTATGGAAGCTGCGATTGGTTTACGTATAAAAATATTCAGTCTGAACTGTTTCCAGTGAGTGCAAAACCATTTTTGGTTTTGAGTAAAAAAAGGCAGTCAATCTTTCTACGCCAGATTTGCTATTAAATCACTGTCTATTAACAGTGAGATATTAGTATGTTTCTAAAGTCGCTGATTCTTCTAAAGCTTAGATACCTAGCTAGTTCTAGAACTGAATCTCATTTCAAAGAGACACACAGATATGCTCTGGATCTCTATCATGGAATTTACATTTTTTCTCGCCAAAAATGTTAATCTCTAGCGATGTGCGGCTCCGAGTATTTAATGAACCGGTTCTGTCGAGTCCGATTCGAAGCAGAACCAGGTTCTCAAAAAAGTGGTAACGGAAATAGTCCTTATCGAAATAGTTTAACAAAAGATTATGAAGTTCATACAAAAATTAAATTTCAATAAAATTTTTTATATTTTTATTATATAGTCAAGAAAATAAATAAAAATATTACATTCATACCCTAGCTTATATTTGTGTTTGTGTGCTGAGAATTTAATGAAAATAAAATACATGAACTTAACTAAGCTGCGAGCCAGTGGTGAACTTTCGTAAATTTTTCGTCGGTTCTTTTGAATTATTTTTTGCTTGTTTCTAGTTCGATTTTCGGATCTTTTGAAATGTGTTTTCAGTTCTTTCGACTTATTTTCTGTTTTTTAAGACCATTCTTCGGTTCTTGTAAGACGTTTGGTTCATTAGAAAAACGAGTGATAAAAAAATAGAATGCAATCGAGAAAGACAATGAAAATATTGTGGTTATAAGACAATTTTTTTAATGCTGGAATGAAAAATTCGTTGTTGTTTTCTATAGAAAACCTAAAATAAGCACTTATTATCCCGTGGTTATATGATCAATTTTTTTGTTTGCTGAAGATTGTAGCCGTTTCACCAATATAAATTGTTGGGTGGTTATAAGATTTTGGTAGGAAGAATGGCGTGATGGCTATAACGCACAACAACCAGAACTGACTATCGCGTAAGTGATCATATTATCCTATATTTCTAACAACAACAACAAATATGTCGTTGGAGCAATCAAAAACTAAAATCATAAATTCAAATCTCAACATAAGACTAAACAGATGAGATAAGACCATCTATATTGTTTTGCACCATAATTTCACATTTGATATTTACAGAGCGGTAAGATGCAAAATTTTGGTTTGATTCTATTTAATAGCAATTTATTTGAAATGTTGTTTTTCTTTTATTTTAAATAAAAGGAAAAAAAAAGAAAAAGGATATCAACGATTATTTAAGTTACCAAGCGAGGAGCAGCAGCCATAACGGTACGTTGATGCATGTATATATACATTTATATATATGTACTCAGAAAAAGTAAATATAAATTTTTTATGTAGTGTGGTTTTTCGATCAGTTATTCCTGTTTCCAAATTTTTTCAAATTTGGAAACAGGAAAAAGTCAATAGGAGCTAAATCTGGACTATAAGGTGGATGATCAACCAATTTGAAGTGTATTTCACGTAATTTTAGCATCGTATCTAATGCTGTGTGAACCGGTGCATTGTCTTGAAGAAATAGCACTTTTTTTCTTTAAATGTGGTCGTTTTTTCTTGATTGCATCATTCAATTGATCCAATAATGCATGATAATACTTTCCTGTGATTGTGGATCCTTTTTCAAGATAATCAATAAACAATATTCCAAGTGCATCCCAAAATACAGTGGCCATAACCTTGCCAGGACCGAAACAAAATATTTGTTAATTTCAATAATAATAACTTATAATATCGTATAATATAATAATAATAATGTATAACATTGTATAATAATATAATAATATAATAAAAATAGCGTATAGTATTGTATAAAATAATAATAATAATGTATAATGTGAAATGATTTCGGGCAAACCGAAAAACTTCAATAGATATGCATCCAACTGCATCATCTCAATGTTCATTAGCATTGTACGTGAAGCATTGATTATATATAATGTACCCAATCAGATCATCCACGGTGCTAGTTGTGCGATTATCCAACCAATGATGACATTATGAAGTGGTTCACCGGTATGTCGATTCCAAACTCCATGTCCAGTTCAGCCACAACGATAGAAATCTGTTTCAGAATAATAAAATTAAAGCATTTCCTTCACACTTATGTATGTATTTGTATATGTATACAAATAGAATCACTCACCATCATTGCACAGTATTTTATTCAGTACTCAGTCCAAGCACATCGCCTGGAGTTGTACTAAATTCCATTAATTGCGTAAATGAGCTTAAAAATCGGTTATGTAAATATATTCATATATTTCTTTGTAGTTTAATAAATAAATGTGCACACTTACCGAAATCCAAATAAACAAATAATCACTTGAATGAAATGTCAAAAGTATGGTGTTTTGATTTTTACGAGCGGAAAAATAGGTCTTAATAGTCCGACTATGACGAGGTTGAAACGGCCATTTTAAGGCTGAAGAACAACAAAGCTGCAGGTGCTGATGCTGATCTTAATAGTCCGACTATGACGAGGTTGAAACTGCCATTTTAAGGCTGAAGAACAACAAAGCTGCAGGTGCTGATGGCCTGCCTGCCGAGTTGTTTAAGACCGGAGGCGATGAGCTGCTCACCCGCATGCACCAGCTCATAAGCAGAATATGGTCGGATAAAAGCATGCCTGATGATTGGAGGCTCAGTGTTCTCTATCCTGTACATAAAAAAGGAGACCCCACAATTTGCGCCAACTACCGTGGAATAAGTCTCCTGAGCATCGCATACAAGGTTCTATCGAGCGTACTGTGTGAAAGGTTGAAGCCTATGCTCAGCAACCTGATTGGACCTTATCAGTGTGGCTTCAGACCTGGTAAATCCACCATCGACCAGATTTTCACACTGCGCCAAATCCTGGAGAAGACCCAAGAAAAACAGATCGACACACACCACCTATTTGTTGATTATAAAGCCGCTTTCGACAGTCCGGTAAGGGATTACCTCTATGCAACAATGTCTGAGTTCGGTATTCCTGCAAAGCTCATTCGACTTTGTAGAATGACACTGCATAACTCCCGTTGTACAGTGAAAATTGGGGAGGACCTCTCCGCACCATTCGTTATCGTGCGACTTCTTCAATCTTATTATGGAGAAATAATAATATCGTATGCCGACGATATTGACATAATCGGCATGAATACGCGAGCAGTCAGTGCAGCATTCTCAGAGTTGGAAAGAGAGTCGCGTCGGATGGGTCTCACGGTGAACGAGGGCAAGACGAAGTATCTAGTGTCAACAAAGAAAGAGTCCCGGCGTCTTGGACAGCACGTCACTGTTGACAATTACGCTTTTGAAGTAGTAAGGGACTTTGTCTATCTTGGAACCAGCATTAACAGCAGTAATGACGTCAGCTTGGAGATCATGCGTAGGATCACTCTTGCTAACAGGTGTTACTTTGGGCTGAGTAAGCAATTGAGAAGTCGAGCCCTCTCTCGAAGAACGAAAACTACACTCTACAAGTCTCTCATCATGCCTGTCCTAACATATGGCGCTGAAGCCTGGACAATTTCCACCTCGGATGAGCGAATTCTTGGAGTTTTCGAGAGAAAAGTCATACGTAAGATCTTTGGACCTATTTGCGTTGGTGGCGAGTACCGAATAAGGTACAACCATGAGCTGTACGAGCTGTATGCCTAGCGGCTGCGCTGGCTAGGTCATGTCGAGCGAATGGAAGAACACGCTCCAGCTAAGAACAGAGCGAAGAACAGAGATGGCTGGCGAAGCATGTTATTTTCGGCCTAAATCGATATTCGGTTGTTATGGCCACATAAGTAAGTAAGTAAGTAATAGTCCTAAACGTTTTGTACTATAGTTTTTATAAATAGAGGATTTTAGTGAAATATGACGTAAAACAGTAAAAGTTGTAGCTGGTTTGTGTTTATTTGGCATTTTATTTTATTATTCCGTAAAATTTATTGTGTTTAACTTTTTATCGTGGTATGTTCCATGATAAGGTCTTAGTGTATATGCATTAAGCAACTGCATTGATGTGTGGCTATCTGCAGATTCAGTGAAGATCAGGTGTTTTTGTCTTTACACAGACACGTGCAAACGGTGAGAGCATTCGACAATGTTCAACAACCGATTAGAGTATGCTTATTCTTATACTTACTTACTTACTTATGTTATTCTTATAACATGGAGAAATAGAGATTCACATCGCACAATTCTCTCTCTGTACTACACCATACGCAAAATGTAATAGTATGAGTGTGTCTATCATTGTTCTAAAGTATCTGAAAAAAATGAACAAAATATTTAACCACAAAGAAGACATAGAAAACATGAAACTGATATAAGCGGCAGCTTATATCAGTTTCATGTATCATATATATATATATATATATATATATATATATATATATATATATATATATATATATATATATATATATAAATATATATATATATATATATATATATATATATATATATATATATATATATATATATATATATGTGGGAGCCCAAACGGACGAAAGACAAACAAGAAGCGGACGAATATTTTAGGACGTTTTAACTATTAGTTGACAACACTATTTTATTTTAGGAAGGTCAGCACTTATTTTATTTGACATAGGACAACACTGATATAGAAGAAAAAAGAGAGAAGACAAGTAGACGTGAAGTTGTACTGACGTGCGCGTAGTGAAATGTAAGCGCTAATTTTTATGTTTATTTGTGACGCTATAATTTAAAAGTAGTTTAAAGAAACATAAGCTAGACTATTTTATTCGGTTGTGTGCTTAAAACATAATCTAACAACACTGTGAAATGAATTTAATAAACTTAAGCAATGTTCATTTAATTTTATAAGTAAAGGAGTTTTTTATTTGTGTGATCAAGTGACGAGACTCCTACGCCATTGGGAGTGCTCGACCCGGGAATCCTACAAATTTGGGGGCTCGACCGAGGATAAGCCGACGACAAAGAGTCGAAAATTTAAAGAAAATTTACTGAAATGTGGATAAGTGTCTGAAGTTTTATTAATGAAAGCAGAACAGTAAACATTACGCGCTAAAACGTTAAAGAAAGAAGTTGTGAAAAATTTATAAACTTTTGTGCCGTACATGTGCAAAAAAAAAATCGCCATCAAGCCATTACATATGTACATGCATGCATATTTTATAAAAGTTGAGACTCCACAGACAGACGCTGAGAATTTACCGCAATAGCAGTTACAAATTTGAAAATGCCGTTATGCATAAAGAAGCAGCAGTGAAAGAGAGAGCACATGAAGACATCGAATCATAGCGATAGAAGCGCATAGCCAAACGCGCAAAGCAGAAAGCAGCGAACAGCAGTGACGCCATCAATGGATGAAGAATATCACATGTGTGAAAAAGAGGAACGACGTATACAGCAAAATTCTAATGCGATTGAAAACATATGACGTCATCATAGCGACATCTGAGAGCGAAGAGCATTAGACGACAGCAGTGAGCGGCAGAAGATGTGTAAAACAACCACCATACAGCAGTTGGAAAAATGTCCGTAAGCAGCCTTATTTTTTTTGAAATATATTTGTAGATTTTGTGTTGCAAAAAGATTTTACAATTGTGAAAATTGAAAGAAGAGCAAGAGAAATTGCTAGAAACAGAAAAGTTAATGTTGAAAAGGAAAAGATGAAAGAAGAGCAAAAAAAACAAAATGTTTTGCTAGGAAAATAAAACTAAGATAATTTGTGAAGTTACTGAATGTTAGAAGAGTAACGTAGGTTGCTAGCTTGTGAAGAGTGACGTAAGTTGCTGATATTGTGAAGAGTAACGAATGTTGCTAGTTGTGAAGAGTGACGAAAGTTGCTGAAATTAAGAAGAGTAACGAATGTTGCTGAAACATGTTTAAAGCAGAGTGACAAAAGTTGCTAAGGAAATTTAAGAAGAGTAAAAGAAGGAATTTTCAATTGAAAATTCGGAAAGTTAAAACTTTATTACTATCAAAAGTTCAAAACAGATTGAAGTTTGTTTACGAAGTAAAAGTAAAGAGAACACCAAAAAAAAAAAAAAAGAAAGTTGAAAGAAGAAAATATTTTGGAAGAGATATTTTAAGATATTAAAAAAAAAAAAAAAAAAGAAAACGTTGCTCAAAGAAATTTGTCAAAGCATCGAATTGAACTAAAGCTTTATCTTTTGATTAATTTAATTCTAACAAATGTACCACTATTTGCTTTAGTTATTTGATAGGAGCAAAATATTATAATTAATTTAAATGAAAAGGCTAAAGCAAGAAGGTAAAAATAAACAAAGACGAAGACAAAATCAATTTTGAAATATATTTTATATACATACATATTTTACTTTTATTGATTTAATCTTTATTATCAATATTGTTTATTTAATTTGTATTGTGAAATTAAATAAGTTATGGATGCGCAAGCTATTTTGTTGTTAAACGTGGACGGACTAAAAGACAAATTAAGGGAGTTGGGGTTGAGTACAGCTGGACGTAAGACAGACCTGCAGGAAAGACTTTTAGCACATTATGGTTTGACTGCAAATGTAGGCGATGAGAATGAAATGGACACTAATCGGTCGGTATATGAGGAAGCTGTCGAGGCTAGTAGTGCTAGAGTTGTGCACGCGCCATCGTCACACTTTACGCTACGAGATATTGAGGATGCGCTTGTTTCATTCACTGGTGAGGGTAATGTAGAGGTCAGGTCTTGGATCGAAGAATTCGAAGAAAATGCACTTACACTTAATTGGAACGACTTGCAAAAGTTTGTTTATTGTAAACAATTGTTGAAAGCGGCAGCCAAAGCGTTCGTAAGAAGCCAGTGTGGTCTAAATAATTGGGTCTCATTAAAAGCAGCTTTGATTAAAGAATTTGGTAAACGGTTGTCAGCAATTGAAGTTCACCGTATCTTACAAAGTCGACGTAAAAAATCAGGAGAAACGATGCTTGAGTATTTATACCATTTGATTGAAATTGGTAATACTATAAATTTAGACGAAGAAAGTTTGATTGTATACTTCATTGAGGGTGTGCCAGATTCAAAACAAAATAAAGCGGTTTTATACCAGGCGAAAGCGATTGACGATTTAAAAAGCCAATTAAAAGTTTACGAGAAGGTGCGAGGTTCTTTTCAGCAGTCACCAAACTCTAGAAGTAACCACCAGAATGCGATACCACAACAAAATCGAAAATTATGCGAACGGGCCAACAAACTAAAATGTTTTAAGTGTGGAAGTCAAGACCACGTTGCAAAAGAATGTAAGCTGGCAGGATTTAAATGTTTCAAATGCAACCAGGTAGGACATAGATCTTTTGAATGTAGAGGTGGCACCATCAAAGAGGTTAAAAAAGAAAACAATCTATTGACATTAAACATAGCAGAAAAGAAAACATCATTGTTAGAGAAGTCTAATCGTGTGTTTAAGGATTTGGCGATTAATGATTTTCAATTCTCCGCTCTAATCGACACGGGTAGTGACATCTGCGTTATCAGGTATGACACACTCATGATGCTTGGGGACGTCGAATTGACAAAACAAAGGAGAAACTTCACAGGCATTGGAGGAGCTGAAATTACAACTTTAGGCAGCTTTACGAGGGTAATCGACGTTGATGGCATTAACCTAATGATCACATTCCACGTTGCTCGTGAGAGAGACATTCCATATGCCGCACTGATCGGGAACGATATCCTGAAATATGTTGACGTGGTAATTGAAGAAGAAGGGGCTAAGTTTTTAGCAAAAAAGAGGAAAGAGATAGATACCCAGCAGGAAAATGTAGTAGTTCAAAAAGACGACAATGACTTATCGCGGCTTAAAGAGTTAACACAAGAGTTCAACCAAATGTGTTTAGCATCAACTATTCATGATTTGTGTTCAGACATGCCGTATGAGCTGGATCATTTAAGAGCAGATTTTAAGAAACAGATGGTTGGTTTAATTGAGAGCTACAAACCAGATAAGCCAAGTAAATCACCGGTCGAGATGAAAATTATTCTAACAGACGAAATACCAGTATATAGTAGACCAAGACGGTTACCATTAGCTGAGCAAATTACAGTTGACCAACAAATAGAGGAATGGCTTAGAGCAGGCATAATTCAGCAAAGTACTTCTGAGTACGCTTCACCTGTAGTGTTGGTTTCCAAGAAAGATGGTTCAAGGCGACTTTGTTGTGACTTTAGGAAGTTGAACAAAAAGATTATGCGCGATAATTTTCCGATGGTTCTTATCGACGACGTAGTGCAAAAGCTAGAGAAGGCAAAGGTGTATACCACGCTTGATTTGCGTGATGGATTTTTCCACGTACCTATTGAACCAACTTCGAGAAAGTACACAGCCTTTGTAACGCACAGTGGACAATTTGAGTTTCGTTATGTACCTTTCGGCATATCGAATTCGCCCGCGGTATTCTGCAGATATATTTTTGCTATTTTCCGAGAACTTTTACAGGATGGTACACTAGTTATCTACATGGATGACATTATAATACCTGCGCAAGACGAAGAGGAAGGTATAAGAAAACTAAAGCGAGTATTAGAAGTGGCGAAGAAGTATGGGCTTCAGATAAAATGGCCAAAATGCCAGTTTTTGAAAAGAAGGGTAAACTTTCTGGGATATATCATCGAAAACTCAACGATAAAGATATCTAATGAAAAGACGAAGGCCATAAGAAAATTTCCGTTACCGAAAGATAAGAAAGGTGTACAGCGTTATCTGGGACTTACATCTTACTTTCGAAGATTTATTCCCGACTATGCAATTAAAGCGAAACCATTGACTGATCTTTTAGCAAAGAACGCGACATTTGAGATAAGCGACGAGGTGCAAATTGCGTTTGAGCAATTGAAAGCAGCGCTCGTATCTGCACCCGTGCTCAAAATTTATGATCAAAAGGCAGCGACAGAAATACATGCAGACGCCAGTAAGATAGCTTATGGAGCGGTACTCTTGCAGAAAGATACAGAAGACCAGATGTTGCATCCAGTTCAATTCATGAGCAGGAAAACTACTCCAGCTGAACAGAAATACAGTGCTTATGAACTGGAGGTTCTCGCGATTATTGAGGCTCTGAAGAAATGGAGATATTACGTATTAGGATCTAAATTCAAGATAGTAACGGGTTGTAATGCGTTTACGAAAACAATGATGAAAGAGGATGTCCCATTACGAGTTTCCAGGTGGGCGATGTTCTTACAGCAGTTCGAATACGAGATTGAACATCGTTCAGGTCAAAAAATGAGGCACGTCGATGCTCTTAGTAGAGTAGCTTGCCTAATTATGGAGGATTCGTTGCGAAATCGGATTAAAGACGTCCAAATGCTAGACGACTGGATTCGTGCGGTGAAGAAAGCGTTGGAAAAGTCAAATTATGACGATTTCTACATGAAATATGACGTGTTATACAAAGACGCAAGCAAGGAGCTCATTGTTGTGCCAGCAGCGATGGAACAAGAAATCATTAAGATTGCGCACCGGCAAGGCCACTTTGGAGCTAAGAAGACCCAAGATATTGTAGAAAAAGACTTTTTCATTCCAAACTTGAATGCCAAGGTCGTGGCGGTAGTGAAGAGCTGCGTGGAGTGCATCATCACCGACGCTAAAGCTGGACGAAAGGAAGGGTTTCTGAGTCCTATCTACAAGGCTGATAAGCCGTTAAGCACTTATCACATAGACCATGTTGGTCCTATGGAGGCGACACACAAGAAGTACAATCACATACTCGTTATAGTAGATGCATTTTCGAAGTTTGTGTGGCTCTATCCCACAAAAAGTACCGGATCTGAGGAAGTGGTCGAAAAGTTACGAAAACAGGCGATGATATTCGGAAATCCCGAAAGGATCATAACGGACAGAGGAACCGCCTTTACCGCGAAAGTATTTGAGGATTATTGTGTAGAGGAAGCGATCCAACACCTAATGATAGCGACAGGGGTACCACGAGGAAATGGTCAAGTCGAGCGTATGCATAAGATTGTAGTGCCGATGCTTGCCAAGATTTGTGCAGAAACGCCGATGAATTGGTATAAACATATTGACCGCGTACAGCAAATAATAAATAATACGCCACCAAGAACGACTAAATATTCACCCTTTGCGATCCTAACCGGAGTTGAGATGCGAGTAAAAGAAAACGCCGACTTACGCAAGATATTGGACGAACTTGTCGTCGAGGAGCTGCAAACAGAACGAGAAATTATCCGTGAAGAAGCCAGACGCAATATAGCCAAAGTTCAAGCCGAAAACCGGAAAACTTACGACGCAAAGCGAATAGCTGAAATAGACTACCCTATAGGTTCACATGTTGCAATAAAGCGAACTCAGTTCGGGCAAAATTTAAAGTTGAAGCCAAAATTCCTTGGCCCATACAAAGTCACCGAAAAAATGAATCACGTACGTTATTCCGTCGAAAAGATTGGAGATTTTGAAGGCCCAAGACGAACCATAACCGTTGCCGAAAATATGAAAATGTGGGAACCGTCATTCGAGTCGAATGCATTTTCAGGATGGCCGAATGTGGGAGCCCAAACGGACGAAAGACAAACAAGAAGCGGACGAATATTTTAGGACGTTTTAACTATTAGTTGACAACACTATTTTATTTTAGGAAGGTCAGCACTTATTTTATTTGACATAGGACAACACTGATATAGAAGAAAAAAGAGAGAAGACAAGTAGACGTGAAGTTGTACTGACGTGCGCGTAGTGAAATGTAAGCGCTAATTTTTATGTTTATTTGTGACGCTATAATTTAAAAGTAGTTTAAAGAAACATAAGCTAGACTATTTTATTCGGTTGTGTGCTTAAAACATAATCTAACAACACTGTGAAATGAATTTAATAAACTTAAGCAATGTTCATTTAATTTTATAAGTAAAGGAGTTTTTTATTTGTGTGATCAAGTGACGAAACTCCTACGCCATTGGGAGTGCTCGACCCGGGAATCCTACATATATATAAGAAATGTACTTAAAAATGTTTAATTGTCTACATGTGTGTACATGTGTATACAATATGTAATATGAAATTGTTTCCAGTATTGTATTTTTTTACAAATAAAAATCAAATTTATTGAAGATAACTGAAAAACAGCCGAGGATAGGAGGAAATACAAAAAGAGATTTTCATTCTAAATTTTAAATATAACAACCAATACAGCCCTTTTAATAAAACACAATTTCGTTGTGGATCCACATACCGAAGCTAGAAGATTTATTAACATTTATTAGGCGATCCGTTACCATGCATCCGCAGGCACATTTAAGGCGCTTGCTGCCTCCGCAGACACCACCATCTGCAGGTACAACGCCCTCAGATGGTGTTTGCCCACAGTGCTTGGGCAACCAGGGAGCAACCAACTCACACGCTGTGGTGCTCACTATTTCAGTATGATCAAAGCTATATGCACTCCACCAGTGACAGATAGAGGAGGTGCAGTCATAAATTGTCCTAGGTGACCGGATCATTTTACTTGCGACCTTCAGAGTGGTACTGTTTAGTCGCTAAGGACAGATACACGAATGCCATGCATTATGCTAAATCGGGTCTAAGATGAGTTTTCTCAGTGAATTGATGTTTAAGTGGAAGGTATATGTTTAACTACACCAGCACACTAAAGGCACCACAACGGTGCGAATGCGATTCCGTATTGACGACATATTTTCACTGCAATTTGAAATCTACATTCTGTAGACGATCACGACGACAACACCGGTGTCCAAGAGAGTGTGTCGACCTCCAGTTAGCCGATCCAACATTTGGCATAACTGACAGAATAGTGCGCGCTCTGTACCCGCCTCGGTTGGCTTGTGTTCGGTCTGCAATGGTCAATGCATCAAGTGATTAGACGCGCATACTAACTACCACTAAATGCATTAGTGATCAGCGACTGAATGAGCAACTTCCGAGATTTTGACAGGTCGAGGAGATTGGCCCTCGCACTGACCTCTCGGAGGACCAATGTGCACGTATTTTCATCAACACGGTACACCGAAGCAGCTCGCGTTAAAGTACAAATAGCATTTCGTCCAAATGCACCAGCGTTAGGTGATCCACATCAAGCCGGACGTCCCCAGGTTTTACACCTTGAGCGAAGATCAATGTTTGGTTTATGCAAGAGTACTTAGTCATATGATCACATGAATGCAGTTAACGATGACTCTTCTGACTCAACGCATAGCGATTACATTCTCTATCATGCGGTAACAGGGAAATTCCGAGTGATAATCTGATAAACATTCTACATTGCTTCGTTGCTTCGACATCTATCAGATCGCGGTTACGGCTGACGTCAAAAAATATTTCGGCAGGTCGAGGTCAACCCACTACATCGCAAATGGCAACGTAACTTGTAGCAAGAGTCTCCAATCGAATCGAGTTGTCAACAATTACGTATGGGATGGGATGACAAGTAGTCCATTCAATGCGGTTTGTTCGTTGCGCCAATGCGCTGTAGATAACACCGAAAGAGTTGGCAAGATCAGCCGAGTGGTGGCAGCGAGAAACAGTATCTTCGATGGATTTTATGTTAGCTACTACTTTGAAACTTCACAATGCTTATGATGTCTATGCGATTCTTCAGCAAGGGCAGTTCGTTCTTGGCAGATGAAACTCGACCTCTACGAGAACATTAGCAGCTATCACCGATCTAGAGGAGTCAACCATTGCCATGGGATTGTGTGACTCCGATGCTACCATTTTAGGCTTACATTGGAATCCCCTATTCGATAAATTCTTGTTCAAGGTGAGATCTACCTACATCATTAACAAAGAGTAGTGTTTTAAGGGACGTACGTAAGTTGTATGCCCCAATTGGTATGCTGGCGCAAGTTGTTGTCTTTCTGAAAGTATTTATTGAAACGCTGTGCAAGGAGGACCTCTGCGAGATGCGAGATGAATAGCTTGCATTTAACAACGGTCTTCGTGAGTTGGTACTAGTCCGTGTACCCAGTTGGTTACGTCTGTCATCATCGCACCAGGGGTGATTCATAAATGACCCTTGTTCCCACAAAAACTGATATGTCGCCGTTGAATGACACTACAATTCTGCGATTAGACATTCGTGCGGCTTACCTGCTTGTAGTAATTCTATGCCATGTTCGGCATGCGCTACGCTTATAACACGTACCATATACACTCTGGAGAGATTCCACTGTAGTATTGCATTGGATTCGCAAGCCGTCACTGTCGTAAAAGCAGTTCGCCGCTAATCGTGTTGTATTTATAAATACAAACCAACACAGATGTTAGAAATTGGTGCCACATTCGCTCATCAATTGTGGTTAACAGGTCCATCTTCTTGTCATATGCGCCATGAAGATAATGCAGCAGTGCCAGAGTTGACTAAAGATGAACGCTAGTCATCATATGGTCACTGAATACCTCTTATTGAAAAGTTTAGTACACTAGTACACTATTTCAGCGATAACGGAACTTTGTCCATAGACAAATGCATGCAGGGGTGTCCACATATGCCTAACAGTGCTCAAGTGGGGATGCAATGGAAGTTCATCATACCATCCGCACCATACCATGGAGGAATTTAGGAGGCTGTTTTTCGCTCGGCCAAGAAACATTTACTGCGTATGACGGGGTGTCACTCATTGCGCTACAAGGAGCTTTTTACGCTGCTAATGAAGGTTGGAGAATGTCTTAATTCATGGCCACATAGCATTATATGATGACCCAGAAGGTGGCTTACCTTTAAGGCCGGGCGATTATCTAATTGGGCCCCTACTGAATTGTCATCCTGAATCACCACTACCAGATATACCTGACAATCGGTTGCTTAACTGCTCTAGAATTGTTGTCGTCAATGTCAGGATGAATAGTTGAATTCACTCCAAGGTTGCAGTAAGCGGATAAGGCCTGAACCGAAACTATAACGAGATGACGTAGTTCTTATCCAGCATGCGAACTTGCCAGCAGCGCGCTCTCCGAATGGTTGGGATAACTGACACCCATCCTGCTAGTTATGGCCTTGTCCGCATCGTTGCTATTGAATATAACAGAGACCAGTTAAGTGCAGAAGGTAGGTATGTCAAACGCCAGCGCCAGCGTCTAGTACAAAATGTGGTAAGGCTTACTGGAATGCTGGAAGAAATCTGAAACGCGAGACTTCAGCCGAGCAGAATGTATGAGATTGGAGTTAAGTCCTTGTGTGTACGCCCCGTTCTAAGGTACCTACTATGCCTATGTCATAGTAAAATCACCTGATTGTAGTGTTATGCCATTTCTCTGATATAATATGTGCATGCTGCTACATACATACGTTTGCGTATATCGTCGACGTATCCAACTGCAATTTTAGTTCTAATCAATCATGTTCGATCACTGCATTCTATCTGTAATAACTCCAACGCTAATTTTGTACTAACTATGAGCAACAAGAGTTTTGTTAATCGATACTTCTATTATTTAATTCTTTAATGTGCTTGCTACTTTAACTTCTATCGTGTTATGTTGCATAGATCACTTTCGGAATAGAATTGATTTCATTTGTCAACAAACTCACCCTATTTATCTCTGGTGCAATACCCCAGAATCTACTTTTATCGTTATCTAGTTTGTGATCATTCTTTCTTGTTGGATTGTTCCGGTTATCGCCTAATACTTTTTGTTGACATTTGTTTAGATGCTACCATTATTCGTACTATTCACAATTAGTGATGAATAGCCACTGATGCTCGTTACAATATAAACATACACCGAATTTCTTGTACGTAAATGCGTTTTTAGTATAGTTCAGCAAGAATTGAATCGTCTTGCGTGCGACATTAAATATTTTTTTGACTTATACAGTGTTGTTACCATATGTGTCAGTGGTATAACAAGATTTAGATTCTAAGATGTTTAAATAGAGTTGATTTGATTTTTTGTTTTATTATTGTATTTGTATTCGTATTATTAACGTTGCTATTGAGGCAAACAAGAAGTGAAACCTAACGATGAAAATATAAGAAACGACAACGACAATAATGATAGTTACAATATGGCTAACGGTATTGAAGTCACTAAAGCAAGGGCGACTACAGATTACTGTATGCAGTGCAATGACGGTCAACAGTTTAATTCTATCTAATAAATATTCTTATTCTATTAATTCTCGCTACATTTTGTTCCCATAACACGATGCTAAGATGTCTAAATAGAATTGATTTTATTTTTTGTTTTATGTATAAATTTCAAGTAGAACATATTCTGAATATTTAAATAACGAAATATTGCAAAAATAATGAAATGATTATATTGCAAAATTATTACTTTTCTTTTTTTCTTAAAGATAACATATTTGGCGTTTAAATTAAAAGATATCGATAAGAAACAACTCTGTACAGTAGAAAAAATGAAAGTAATTGATAGCACTAAACTTAATCAACATGTACATGCAATTGGTACCTATAGTTATACGCGCTAGCACCTTTGTTATTGCTTCGCAATATACTCATATTTATTGGTGCTCTCTAAGTACGAGTGTGGAATAAAACGGCTAATGTTAATGATCTTACAATTTCTTAGTGATCGCACTCGACAAATCACAAGGAATATGGCTTCGTATTATTATTGTTGATATTGAGACAAACAAGAACAATTGAAACCTAACGAATTGAAACTAAACGACAAGGGCAATAACAATAGTAACATTATGGCTAACGGCATTGAAACGTCACAACGACAACAATGAAGACTTCAGATGACAGTATGTAGTATAATGACGGACAAGAAAGAATGGCAGCAGTAGCAGCAGTAGCAGCAGCAGCGTCACAAAGTCACTCAATAAGGATTCAAGTAGCATTTAAATTGAAATCACCACATTACAAGCGTAACCATCATCGCTCTATTCAACTCTATCATCACTGCTACAACAACCTACAACCAATAAAAGCCATCACCAGCGGCTAACTAAATAATAAAAATACTAGCAAATCGTAATTGTGGAAGAAACGGATAAGTTAAAAAATATAAGACCTCTAGCAATGCAAATGATTTTTTTCATGTCGCATGTCCAACTTGGGCCCATTTTCTTCTTCATTTTTCAATCTGTACTTGTGCTGCATTATCGACACGCAACCACAATAGCAGCATCGACTGCATATTCTACAACTACAAATATAAACGAAGCATACGGTAAGTGTCAGCTGATTATAAATTAGGTCTGCTTGCTACTACTACTACTCGATTTTTGTGTCATAAAATCAAAAAATCAGGTCGTAAAAATGCAAGAGAACTGAAAGTTAATGAAAGTAAAAATGTTCACCATCAATTTCTTTCACATATGGAAATTCAGCTGTCAATTGCGCACTGCGAAGGCGAATTTGCCAACTTCTTAGTAAAGCGTGATCCATTTCGAGGTTTCTAACTTTTTTGAAGAAAAAAACACAGAAAATTCAAATTGAATGGGGAATGTTTATTATCATTTGAAAGAACATTCTTTGGCATTTATTTTTTGAAGATTATGTCTTTCAAATGTTGGCCGCGGCTACGTCTCAGATGGTCCATCTGTTGAGTCCAATTTTCGATGACTTCTTCTTGCACAAGCTGTATTTTGTACGCTTTCAATTTAAGATGAGAATTTAATAAGAGAATATGATTCGTGTACATCTTTATCCCAGCATGTGCTCATACTTACAAACCTACACACACACACACACACACACACACACACACACACACAAATATGTACACAAATAATATGGTCTTATTAAATTCTCATCTTAAGTTGAAAGCGTACAAAATACAGCTTGTGCAAAAACAAGTCATCGAAAATTGGATTCAACGGATGGAACATCTGAGACGTAGCCGCGGCCAACATTTGAAAGACATAATCTTCAAAAAATAAATGTCAAAGAATGTTCTTTCAAATGATAATAAACATTCCCCATTCAATTTGAATTTTCTGTTTTTTTTTTTTCAAAAAAGTTGGGAACCTCGAAATGGATCACGCTTTATAATATCTCACATCTAGAGTGTAACAGTCACTCAGTGATAGCAATGTTAGCGAAGATAGTTATTATTTGAGTAAAAATATGGTTAGAAGGGTGTTCGATGACGAAATAAATTTACATCGTCGCATGAAACTAAATGTACCCTTTACTATCTGTTGGATTACCGTCGACTCAGCCTTGCTTTATACTGTACCGCAATTTTGTCGGATTTATATCGTTGTGTGAATAACTATTGTATTTACGCGGTATATCATGAACAAGAGCAGGAATAGTTTGTTTACGTTTGCTCTTTCTGGATTAAAAACGTCTGTGAGAGAAGTCTCAAATTATTCTCATTGTAGTATAAAATTACGGTTTATGAATATTATTTTAACTTACATTCTTTCTTGTTTAGAATACTTTCAAATGGAGCAACAACAGCATCCACAACGACAACAGCATCCTTATTTTGATGATGTTAGTCCACGTAATGCTACAACATTTTCCGATGAGACGGCCATACTGAAATGTCGTGTTAAAAATAAAGGCAATCGTACGGTATGTATGAAGGAATTGTTTGGACTTTCGGATATTTGTTGAATTCAATTTTGTAGGTATCGTGGATGCGTAAACGTGATTTGCACATATTAACCACAAATATCTATACATATACGGGCGATCAACGGTTTTCAGTTCTTCATGAGCCTGGTAGTGATGATTGGGATCTGAAAATCGGTTACGCACAGCAGCGTGACAGCGGCACTTACGAGTGCCAAGTAAATACAGAACCAAAAATTAATTTGGCAGTTATGCTTGATGTTAAAGGTAAGAGATTGTGTACTAATAAATGTAGATATATCTTGATCAAGCTGACGTAAACGTTTTTACCTTCAAATGTGGTTACATTGCTTTTCTCCTCTAATAAAACAATAAAAAAATTTTGTTTAAGGATCTTTTTTCTGCTTCTTATAGAGGGTCTTTTATGCAGTATATCTTGGGTTCTTTTTAGTCTGGGTTTAGATAAGAAACATTTTATCATATCTAATTTCTGATTGTGCTGAGACGGTCAATTTAACTTTAAAATTCCAAAAGTAAGAAAATAATTTAGTGATCTTAATATATAAGTACTTGTGGTACTGAAAGAATTTAAAAAATAAAAAAAAAATAAATATGTGGCACTTAAAGCCCCAAAGTGCTCATTGACCGAGCTTCTCTTCCATTACTCTTGTGCGTCTTTAATTTTGGACAATATTAGAAGGGACCTACTTATTTTAGCCGTTTCCGAACGGCAGAACACTTGTGACATTTTAAAAATACTAATTCGAATTTTTCGCCGCTAGATGGGGATTTTAAACTTTGAAGCCATGAAGCCATTTGTAAGCCATGAAAATAATAACAAAATACATTGAATTGCATTGAATAAAAAATACATTTTGTTAGAAAAATTATATTTTTTCCATTTTAATAAAATTCAAAATTTTAATTCTGTAGTAAATTAACGTAAAACTATCTATCCATAAAATGAATGATAAACCAAGTCAGGCAAGATTTTAAATTTTGGTTCCACTGCGTAATAAGTCTTAGGAATATAGAGTTTATCTAAACCTTGCATTTTTTAGATATCTTAAAGATTATTTTCTAATATAGTAAACAACACAAAAACCTAATCGGTATTTTTCATTTGCAGAAAAATTCGTGGTTAGAGAAAAAAATCCCGCCGAGCCATTATACCTCGATACTAAAGGTGAGTATCATTTTCAGGAATATTTGGATTTGCGATAGCGTCAGTATTCATTCAGGGTGGACTTCATTTGCTTACATTCTTATTTATGTAACCGAAAATAGATTTAAGCTGCATCCAGCACGCTTTGCCAGCCATATCTTACTTTCTTAGCTGGTGCCAGTTAGAAATTACAAGCCTAGTCAAGTTCTCTAGTACTTGCTCTTTCCACCGGAAATAGGTCTGCTTCTTCTGCATCGCCTGCCAGAAGATTCCGAATATAGCACCTTCTTAACTGAAGCGTGTTCTTGTATTCGCTCGACGTGACCTAGCCATCGCCGTCTTTGTATTTTAATGTGATTTACTGTGTCGGCCATTCAGTAACTTGGAAAAGTGTTCCCTCCATAAGCTCAGTACGCTCTGGACATCTGTAACCAGATTCCCGTTTTTTCACGACAGGAAGATACTCCGGGATTTTAATCGCCACTCAGGCGGATGATCTTCTCGATGAATTTTCGAGTCTCATTCCTGTCTCTACTTATTTATATTTCCTAACACTCGCGCCTTTCCTGCTTCCTCTTTTGCCTAAAAAGACGTCTCTTCGCACTCCCCATCTCTCTACAGCACTTCTTAGCAGCTCGTGTAGCACCTGCACGCAGGGTTTGTCTGTAGACGGCGTCTTTCAGTGTAGAGCGTCGCGATACTCCTGGTCAAACCACTCGTTCCTCAGAGACCGGTAGAAACCTTTTGCATCCTTGGCAGCAGTAGTCATAAAGCGAGATACATGTGTCAGTTGTGCGCATGTATCATCAAGAGAGCGAGTCTCGGATCTGCATAAGCAGATCCGAGATTCGAGTGACAAAAGCATTTGCTGCGTCTGGATATTGCAGCTTATTGACGTAATGCTTTATTTGTGGAACTTCGTTTGTTATTTACGGAACATAAACGCGTTCGCACCTTAGCTGGAACAAGGTAATGATCCGAGTCGGTATTGGCACCACAGGTCGATTTAACGTCCATCATATTGGAATCATGTCGTCCGTCGATCATCACGTAATCAATTTGGGTTTTCGTTCGTTCATCTGGAGACAGCCACGTCGCTTAATGGATGTCGAGATGTTGAAATCTGGTACTACTAATTACCATGTTCGTGTTGCGGCGAAGTTCTTGCCCACCCTGGCGTTAGAGTCGCCAAGTACGATTTTGATATCGTGGCGTGGACAGCGGTCATAAAATTCTTCGAGGCGCTGATAAAAAAGCTCTTTTTGGTCGAATCGTCCTTCTTATCCGTCGGCGCGTGGGCACATGTTAGGCTGATGTTGAAAACTTTCTCCTTAATGCGGATTGTTTGCAGTCTCTTACTGACAACAAATCCATATCCGAGTCTGTGCCTCTCCGTATAGCAACTGTAATATATATCACAGGATGCTCTTTTAGAGCAACCCTGTCCCGTCCATCACATTTCCTGCAGTGCGGTGATGTTAGCCTTATATTTTTCGAGGACATCAACCAGCTGGTTAGATGCACCTTCCCTATAGAGAGACCGTACATTCCAGGTGCATATCCGTAAATCGTGGTATTTATATCGTTTGCGGAGGTTGTCAACAAAAGGGGTAGTCCTTATCCGAGGCACGGTTTGATTTATCATTAGATTAGAGTTTTTATGTTGTGGGTCCCAAGCCCAACGCATAACCTCTGGCCTAGGAGGTTTTCGCCACCCACTTTATCCGCCTTCCAGCGGGTGCCAGGAAGACGTTGCCCGGTGGTCGCCAAATGGAGGACCCTCATTAAAAAATGAAGGCACCGTCTCTTAGCAAGCAGAACTAACTAGATGATGCCGCCCTCATTACAGAGTGAAGGTGCCATCATATAGCCTGCAGAACAAACACAAACACAACACAAACACACTGGATGTACATGTCATGTACATCCAGTGAGTTGACTTGCGATAAGTTCAACAAGGATTGCACTAGCCTCACCCGGTCGAGGTAGTTAGACACGTTACCTTGTGAAAACACCACCAAACCACAATATTAAGAGCGAATCCTCTAATTTATTTGACGGCCAGATAGGTGAATATAATGTTTGTGAAATTTCATTGACAATTGATGCTGAGGCCAATCCAGTATTTTGTAAACCTTGACCAATCCTCTTAGCCTGGAAAGCAAAAATTGAAAAACATTTGCGCGATCTAGTGAAAATAGGTGTATTTGAACAAATTGACAGTTCGAAGTAGGGTACCCTGTTTGTTCGTTTACCATTCGGTGTAAAAACAGCAGTTCCTATATTTCAAATGACCATGGAAAATCTTCTAAGAAACATTGACGGCATAGTCGTGTATCAAGACAATATAACCGTTACTGGCAAAGCCGTCTCACAAATTTAAAATCAGTATTAAAGAGACTAAATGATGCCGGATTGAAGTTGAATGGAAATAAATGTGACTTCTTTCTAAAACAAATTTATTATCTTGGTTTAAAAATTGATAAAATTGATATATATAAAAATAAAGATCGAATTACCAAAGAGACCAAATTCCAACCGACATTTCTGAGCTACGAGAATTCATAGGCATGGCAAATTATTATTCTCGACTTATTCCTGATTTCGGGAGAAAAATTAATCCTTCATACAAGCTTTTGCGGAAAAATTTTTAATTACGACTGTTAAGATGCGTATGATATGATAAAGCATAAAGTTACTTCTTATCAAGTGATGACACATTTTAACCTGAAGTTACCGATCATTCTTACGACAGGTACTTGTAAAACAGGCAGGCATTTTATCACACAAATTCCCTGATGGTAAATTAAAACCGGTTGCTTTCGTATCACGGTACCTAACCAAAAGTTAATTAAACTATCCTGATATTGCAAAAGACGCATTAGCTATTGTTTTTTCAGTTGTTAATTAAAACAGTATTTACTTGGACATTTCTTTACACTTTCAACTGATCACAAGTCCTTATTGACACTATTTGATTGCTTCAATTATGAAATTAAATTTGTCAAAAGTATTATCAACGAGGCTGATAATTTATCATGAATATCTCAACGTTCTTTCATATATGATTCTCAAGATGCATTATGTAAATATGATTCAAAAGGACAATTTTTTGCGAATCAATTTTAAAGATATCTCAGTCGAAGCACGTCGTGATCCCATTCTAAGCAAACTTGTTGAGGCTATTGAGAAAAGTTGTATAGAAACATTGGATTACAATATTGACGGTTACAAACCGGAAGCACTTGAACTACCAATTCAATGTAGGGACTGAGAACAATTATTCCATCGAAATTGCTACAATATATCCTAAACGAATTACATTCATCTCATATGGGTATAGTCAAAACAAAATCTTTAGCTCGTTCGTATGTTTTGTTGTCCAGAATTGATTTATATATTGGAAACTTAATAAAAAATGCTGTCCTTGTCAGCAAATACAATCTAATCCACCAAAGGCAGAATGGATACCGTGGAAACCAACTGATTCAGTTTGGAATCGTATTCACATTGATTTAGCAGGCCAAAAATTCAAGTTTTACTATCTGATGGTCATTGATTCATATTATAAATAAATTGGGCTGAAGTTTTCAAAACGAAGACAATTACTGCTGAATTCACTAAACAATCTGTGTGAAGAATTAGTCGCTACGGTCTAGTTGAAACGATTGTAAGCGATAATGGAACGCAATTTACTGCAGTTAACTTTAAAAAATTTGTAAAAAAAAAATTATATCAAACATAATTTGATAGCCCCAGGCCATCCCTATTGTAATAGTCAAGCAGAAAATTTTGTTAAAACCTTTAAAATGTTAACTGACGCCAGTGTAAATAGTTTGAAGCAATTTGACATTGATAATGTCATAAATAAAATTTTATTCGATTAACGTAATGTACTACTAATGAGACTCCATCAAAAATATTTTTTAGACGTTCTATACGAACTCGCTTTAGCAATTTAAAACCACTTACGGTACGTGAAGTCATTGTTAAAAAACAAAAACAACAATAACCCAATTACGAGGGAACTCGTTATGCATATTTCAAACATGGTCAAATGGTAATGATTAGAAGTTACAAAAACCAAATAACCTATCACGGTAACAAGCAACTATTAAGAAAAAGATTTGTGTCCACTCTCAAAACCAAAAGGAAATTAAACGTCATCTTGACCAGATTCGTGATTAAAGAATTGAATCAGATGAATCCATTTACGACACAGACATTTCGTGTAAAGAAAATAGTTTTCTAAATCAAAGGAACAAAGCAATAAACAAATAAATAAGATGTTTCAAGGAAGGCAAAGCTATCAAACCCCCTCTTTAAATTATCTCTTTTTTTTTTTACCATGAATTGAACATTATTAATTAAAATATAAATTAATTAAATTAAATTAAATTTATTTTTGTTAATAGCACATCACATTCACAATAAAAATGTAATTATAAAAAAAAGTTCAGGAGGAGCATGCATATATATATATATATATATATATATATATATATATATATATATATATATATATATATATATATATATATACACACACAATATATATATATATATATATATATATATATATATATACATACATATATATATATATATATATATATATATATATATATATATATATATAAAAATAAATAAATATGTGGCATTTAAAGCCCCGAAGGGCTCATTGGAGGAGCTTCTCTTCAATTACTGCTGTGCGTGTTAAATTCTGGACACTATTAGAAGGGACCTACTTATTTTAGCCGGCAGAACCCTTGCGACATCATATTTTCTGAGCTTTGTCACAGAGTTCTTTTAGAAGCTTTTTCATGGCAAGTTGTTACTGTCGGAAGAATTGCCAATTGCTTGCCGACAGGTGGGTACCGTACGAAAGAAAAATCTTTTCGATATTAAATTTGTTATGCATGAGCCGGGGATTGAACAACGACCTACAGATCAGATGGCCAACACACTAACCACTGAACCACGGTACCCGCATATACATATATATATATATATATATATATATATATATATATATATATATATATATATATATGTGTATATATATATATATATATATATATGTATATATATATGTATGTATATATATATGTATG
The DNA here is from genome assembly GCA_963854835.1 of Megamerina dolium. NCBI lineage: Eukaryota > Metazoa > Arthropoda > Insecta > Diptera > Megamerinidae > Megamerina > Megamerina dolium. The sequence continues at coordinate 38,066,980 of OY978530.1, forward strand.
TATATATATATATATATATATATATATATATATAACGGATTTCTCCAGGGAATTTCTTAAGTATATATCCAAAAGCCTTTCAAACGTCTTTAATGCAAATTAGGTAAGACTGATGGGTCTGAAATCCTTCGCTGATTCGTATGCTCTCTTGCCAGCCTTTGGTATGACGACCACTATTACTAGCCTCCAGCTAGTAGGTACATATTTCAGGTTCAAACACGCTTTGAAGATTTGCACCAGCCATGAGAGCACACAGTCCAATGTTACCTGCAACATTTTGCGCATGATCCCATCCGGACCTGGTGACTTGAAGGGTTGAAAACTTGTAATTGCCTATGTAATTTTTTCGTTCGTTGTGAGATGCAACGACAATTAAGGAGCGCTGCATCCCGGAAAATGAGTGTTAATGAGTAATTCTAAGGATTCTTCTGCCGTTTCCGCCCAAGTTTCATCTTGCTTCTTAATCCAAGAAGCACTAGAATGGTATTTGGATAGGATACGGCTCAGTCTCGCTGAATCTTTTGTAGATTCAATTGACGTGCAGAAGTCTCACCAGCCGTCCTTTTTGGTGTTCCTAATAGCTTTCTTGTACAGCCTCCGGCTTTCTTTGTACAATTGTTAATATGCAGTGGAGTAGCGGATGTTGTAATCTGCTCTTGTTTTCTTCCATAGTTCCGACAGTTCCTGGCTCCACCAAGGGGGAACGGTTATTGTGATATTTTTTTGCTATTTTTCCAATGTTTAGTTATCTATTCTATTTGTAACTAAATTTACAAACTCAGTTAGTTCTAAGGTGATTATGGTGTGCTAAAGATGGGTCTATCTTAAGATCCAAATCGTAGAGTATCCAGCTACGATCCGAGAAGGAGTTTTGCTGGAGACTCTCTAATTTCTAACCCCTATCATATCGCTATCTGATAATAAAGTGACATCCAACACTTCCGCCCAACCATCGTACTGCTCCGAGCTTGGAAAGGTTTGCGTTTGTTAAAAAGTTAAACAAAGACTCACCTCGTTCATTAATCTCGGAGCTGCCCATAATGCGTGCCTGGCATTGGCGTCGCACCCGAGAAGAAGGGTCCTGTCACCTCTTTCTTCCGCTAGTCTGCTAACCACTTCAGGCGACGCAGGTTTCCCATGTACTATAAAAGATATAGTAAAAAGAAATCCATTATGTGTGCATTAAATTGAAGGTTTTATTTAGCATAGTTAGAATGATCCAATTTAGGTCAAATATGCGCCGTTTTGTTCGATAACTTTTAGCCATTTTGAAAGTAATTTCATAATGCCACTCTCATAGAAACCCTGGTCTCTATTGGCCAAAAACTGGGACACTCGATTTTCACAAGCTTCTCTTGAGGCGAATTTTTCACAAGCAAAATCATTCGCCATAGACAGGAACAGTTAGTAATCACTTGGTGCCAGATCCGGAATAAGGTGGATGCATAAGAACCTCCCAACCAAGCTTCCGGAGCTTCTGGAGAGTCACAATCGATGTGTGCGGCCTGGCGATGTCCTGATGGAACACACCAGGCCGCGCCATAACCAAACACATAGCAAAACCTTCCTGACCGTCAAGCCTGGCTTGGTCACCGTTTGCGCCGCCTCCCCGCGATTCGACCACTACCGTTTTCACTTGACGTTGTCGTAAGTGACCCAATTTTCATCACCAGTAATTATCCTCTTCAGAAATGGATCGATTTTGTTGCGATTCAGCAGCGATTCGCAGATGGAAATTCGGTCCATGAAGTTTTTTTGTGTTAACTCGTGTGGCACCCATACATAGAGCTTCTTTTTGTATTCAGCCTTATTTAAATGGTTCCAAACGATTTTTTGTGGAATGTTTAGCTTCTGGGCAATAGAAATAGTGCTTACATGACGATCAGACCCGACGATTTTCATTATTTTATCGATATTTTCGACAATTGGCCTTCCAGAGCGTGGTGCATCTTTGACATCAAAATTACCAAAACGGAATCGACGAAAACAAAATTGCACGTGATTGGCTGTTACAGTATCAGGACCATAAACACTATTCATATTTTCAGCCAACTGGCTTGCGTTTTCGCCTTTATCGAAGAAAAACTGCAAAATATGGCATATTTTCTCTTTACTGATGTCCATCTTTGACGCGTGCTCAAATAATGCTGTGTCAAGCAATCACAAAACTGCCTGAAAAGTTTATTTAGTACGAAATCCTATCGTACTAGTGTAACCCCGCCATCTAGTGTAACCCGATTGCACTTACACAACGCGCGATACAGATTATCCATCTGTTCGGAAAATAATGGATTACTTATTACACCTCATATATAAAAAGTTGGATCCAATATCCATCTTTGTTTTATTTCCACTACATATGAGTAATCTACACCTGAAATATGGGTTCTAAAGTTCAAGATAATTAAGCGACTTTGTAGCCCATTTAGATTTGCTTGCGGATTTCATGCCGAATTTGTTCGTACTCTCACGTTACATAATGGTAATCAATTAACTTTACGGCTATTGCGTTTTCCGATTCTAGATTCCTCGTGCGAAAAACTTAATAAAACCCACAATTAGAAAGTGCAAAAGATGTGATATAGTAATAAAGTAGCAGAGAACACAATTGTTGGCAGCTTCACCAGCAGAACTCGCAGCCATCATTTTCTTCAACAGGTGCAGATTTCGCTAGTCTTTTCGACATAGATATCTTTCAGGATAGACTTTGCCTAACTATTAAGGGATATGGCAGAGTGTTAGTGTAGCAGCACAATGCTGCACACAGGCTAAATGGTAAAATTTGATTATGATGTAATCAAATTCAATTTATTACATTTTTATCCCCACGTAGGGATATTCTCAATTTACTTAGAAATTTACTTTTTACTTTAGTGTTCATCGTCTTTTCAATTCTCTCCTGAATTCTGAGAGTTTCTAGGGTATATCGTTTCTTTTATTTCATTTCTCTATCTAATATTTCAACGTTATCAAAATCAATTGTGTGGTTGATGTCTTGTATATGCTGAGAGAGCGCTGTTGTCGTTCTTTTATTTTTATGGCTGACTCGTCTCCTGATAACTTAGTTCTCTCTTCGTTCTACCGATATAGATGAGATCGCAAAGGTTCTTTGGAAACAACATCGTGTTGTTGTTTTTTTTTTCTATATTATCTTTAATATTGGTGAAAAGGGCTCGTGACGTTTGGTTGGGTTTATATGCGAAGCAGATGTTTTCCTTTTTATTTTCATAAAATGCTTTATTGTTCCCTTGGCTAATACACAGCAACATAAATGTTTTATCCACTCTGCTTGATTCTCTATAACTCGAGAGCAATGGCTAGGTACACTTTGGCTCAAATTTTGGAGTAGTTTGGGGGAAAAGTGCGCCATTGGCGTTGAATGTAAGCGCGCAGGTGTAACAAATTTCTAAATATTTTTCACCACAGCCTGGTCTTGATGATGGAAATTGTCACCATCGTTGTCTACCAATAAAAGCCAATCGCTGTTTCCTGTGCCGTAAAACTTATTCGCGGGAATGGGTTGATTGATCTGGCATTACCGATTTCTGCCAACTTGCCCATTTTGTCGATTTACTATTCTGTGTTCTCTTCTACGCTCTCTCTCTCTCTATTCTGTGTTCTCTTCTACGCTCTCTCTCTCTCTCTCTCTTTTCATATGCACTCTCTTTCCTGTTTTTCCCTTCATTTTTTTTAAACTAATTTTTCTACACAGGACAGTGTGCGCCTCTCCCTCTCGCTCTTATTAAACAAAAATAAAGAATATAAATACAAATAAACTTAAAATAAATGTAAAACATAAGTGTAAAATCGAAAATATAGAATAGAATACAAAGTGGAATCAATTAAAATAAAAGCAAACAAAGGTAATAAAATAAGTGAGTGTGATTTTGTGGTGGAAACAGCTAGTGCAAATAACAACAACGTCAACAGCAACTCCATCATTACCTGGCAAGCCTTGTCATTAAGCGGCCCACCGGCTTCTCTACCCGTCTCTTTATTTTTTGGTCCATCAGGCCGGATTTGAACCAACGACCTATGGAATAAGACAGCGCGTGCTTTCGTTCCACTCTTTCACATTTCTCTAAATTAACGTACGAGACAAGACCCCACAATCAAACTACATATATTAAATAACAAATTATTCAATGAGCTATACAAAAACATTTCTAGTATATCACACATCGGAAAATCAAAAAACTTTACAGCACCGCATCATCAGCACCCCGATTATATGGACTTCCAAAAATGCGTAAATACAACATACCTTTGCACACCATGTCTTCTTCATCTGATGTTCTCTATGCGGCAGACGCGCTAAACATATAGGAGAGATATGTATGAGCAATATAATATCGGACGCGCTAAACATATAGGAGAGATATGTATGAGCAATATAATATCGGATGAATATAACATTAAAAATTCATATAGATTGAAACAGAGACTTGAACACATAAGATGGATGAAGAAGACACAATAATATCCTTGGCTGTCATCTTATTATTAACAAATATTCCGAAATATGTAGCTATATAAATAATAATGAAAAATTCGGGCACGATTAAGCAACACACAATATTCCCAAGCCACCATTTTTGAAAATTTTAAAATTTTGTTTATAAGGTAATCATTATTTTTGATGTAATAAGCTTATCTATAACAAACATAAGGTATGTCAATGGGTAACCCGCTTCCGCCAGCGATTGCTGACATCGTTATGGAAAATCTAATGGGTAAAACACTATGTGACTTAAAACAACAAAATAAACTTCAAATTTATTGTCAAATATGTGGATGATTTTTTGGCAATAAATAATAAACGTGATATTCAGGCATTTTAAAAAACATTTAATCTATACCATATGAAATTTAAATTTACTTTAGAATTGGAATAATAGTCTACCATTCTTGGACGTAAAACTACTTAAAGGAAAAAATATTATTTTAAATTGGTATATGAAACCTTCAGGCAGACTTAAAGCAACTCATGCGTTACAAACTCAATATTTTACGCAAAGTTATGGAAATATCACAAATTTTAAGTAGAAAAATGAAAGAGACATACAAAGAATGAATAACTAATAACCATAAGAATCATTAACAACATGATTGATAACTTCTTACAACTACTAAAATCTCTCTCACACGTGTCAAAGAGGAATATATATAGCAAAACAATATATTAAAGCATTTCATATGTTCCAAAATTAACTGATATGAAAAAACTTAACAAAACAATAATAAACACTGACAGCAAGGAAAACATCTGCTTCGCATATAAACCCGACCAAATATCACGAGCTCTTTTCCTCAGCACTAAAGATAATATAGCGAAGAAAAACAAAAACAAAAACACTATGTTGTTTACGAAATTGGATGACAAGGGAAAGACGGAGAACCTTGCGACCTCATCTATATCGGTACAACGAAGAGAGAAGTAGGAACGAGGTTATCAGAACATGAGTCAGACATCAAAATAAAAGAACAACAGCTCTCGCTCAGCATATACAAAATACCAATCACACAGCTTTTTGATAGCGTTGAAATATTAGGCAGAGAAATGAAACAAAACAAACAGTTAAGCCTAGAAACTCTCAAAATTCAGGACAAAATTGAAAAGATGCTGAGCACTAAAGAGGACAAAGACAACATACTCTCTGTTTATGTTTTTGCAATAGGCTAAGTTTGGATTTTGTGTTCAATATCTATTTTTACATGTCTATTAAATATTTATATACGTGAATATAATGTAGAAAGTTATTTATATAAAATTTAATATATTTTAAAAGTGTTGTGAACTATTTTTGCACAATACTCACTAAATACCTAACGGCTAGACTCAAGGATGTAACGCACAAGATTCGCACCTAAACCTAAGCTCCTAAATATCCTTAGAGATTATGACACTGGTGAGCTGAAATAAAACAGGGTTCATTATATGATACTTGCGATTTTAGGTCTTCACTTTATTCCTGGTATTACTTTAAAATTTTACACGTTTGCACTAATACTGGAGGGCCTCGTAAGGATCGCAGTATTTTACAATTTCTTACACGCTAGCACTTCACAACTCAAGATCAAGACTCACAACTGAAAAGCGACTGCCTTCAGGAAGCTGGCAGCTTATATACCATTTTTCTAATACTAGCCATATATCAATCTACCCACATACCAATATTTAACATACAATTATATGTTCATAGCACATGTGTGTATGTGTGTATGTGTACGTATGTACACGATCGATGCACTCCACATGTGCGTATGTATGTACCCATTATGTGAGAAAGCAACTTTTTGATATTTACACACATGAGTAGTACACGTGATTTTAGTTATCATGGACTGTGTAAACATTGTTGGTATGCTTATGCACGTATAGAACTACGAATTGTGTGGGAAAGTGCTTTGTCAGCTTTTTCACACCCAACTGCAGCTCAATGTTCTGGCATTCCACAATTATAAGTAATATTAATATGGATTGTATATATCACAACTTCGAGCAATGTTGGTATGTGTATGGACAAATATGTATTTCACAATTTCGGGAAATATGTAGCGAGGCAAAATATGCATATGTGCATATTTCATATTTTGGCTCGCATCATCCCTCCCTTCTCTCAGGAAGAAAAAATTACCATTATGAAATAATAATAATTTTTTCTTATAAGGAAAAGTTAAAATTATGCTTATTTTGTAAAATTAAGTACAATTCATACCTATGAAACTTATACGGAATAAAATTCGAAGTTTTATATACATATTGTATATAGTAACTGGTAATTCGACGATTCTGGTGCCCATGATGACGATGTTCTTCTTGCTGGTTGTTGTCTGCTGTAATTAGCTTTTTTAATAGTTTTGTTGCAGCTTTTGTTGTTGAAGTCTAGTGATGAAAACAGTGACTTCCTCTTTATCAAAGTTCGGTTTCTGTTTCGGTAATGAGAGCGAGATTATTTACATTGCGTTGATCTTCTGGCTGTTTTGTCATGGAAGCGTGATCTGGATTATTATTGTGGTTTAAGTGAAAGTTGGTTTGGAGGTTCGATTCGACAGAATTTTTTTTATGAAATGGTATGAACAATAGCTTGCAAAGTGGTTTTTGTGTGCTAAGCAATATTGTCGATGTGAAACTCTTTACTCCTGGTGTAAGTGTTTAATGATTGGAGCAATAATGAATATGTAATTTTGGTTCTAAGTCGAAACGTGGATGCTGACCCTCCGTGTTTGCCATCACGTAATCGACGACGATTCGAGACAGCCGTGCCTCGATTTCGTCCCACTTGTCCAGCACAGGCTTCCAGCAGCCAGTGGTCTCATCCACCAACGTGATCTGCAAGTGATCACATGCTACTTCGTTGTAGTTACGTGGTTTGGGAGCAGTTTTTGGAGGACGGATAGCAACTCTGCTTCCGTCGGCCATTTTGCTTCTTTTAGGCGCCTCCCCGAATTCGTCATGAGACCGATTCCGCTTCGTTGCTTCGTTTACTCTGGGTTTTTTGGCCAAGTACTCCTTGTAATCTTGGACCACCTTTCCATACCTGACTTTGTCGACCTCATGCCTTGGATGAATAGTACCAGCGGCCTCGTTTTTGCTTATCCCACCAGGGATGTGTAGGACCTGCTGATACTGCTTATGCAATTATAGCTGTTTTAGTTTACGTTTTGGTCCCTTTGCCACAGCGGTTTTTTCTGTCTAATTGTTTCCCAGTGTGCTGTGACCCACGGCATCACCAGTAACCGTCTTCTGGCTAGAAGCCAAGAGATCTTCCTCTGATGTGGCACCCAACCCCTTCCGTCCGTCTGTCACGGTATCCGAATTTCGATAAAGACGATAATCGGGGAAATCTCCGGTCAACCATGGCAGCGCCCCATACCATGACAAGGCCACCGTTACATGCTGAGGAGGCCTGGTATCAGGATGACTCCGTGCAAAAACAGCCGAATGTAATCCCCTGGCTGCCTAACTCACCCACTGGGCACGGGTCGCATAACACCCTGCGTTAAGGGAGATTTTTATACTTAGAGGTTTACTCCCTCCGCCCGTCTTCTTACTCTCGTCTGTCTCCTACCAGACAATCCACTGGGGTTGATTACTCATTATCATGTAAGATTGCTAGGGGGCACCACGTGCAGCTGAGAGCAGAAAATTGATGAGGAGAGGGTAGAGATCCTAGCTGGAGACAACTACCTTATTAGTGTATAACACTTCTCCTCACTCAACCGTTTACCCCCCGTAGTTCTCTTAGTTTATATAGCCCAATTTTACAATGATCTTGAATATAGAATTGAATATTGAAATTTCTTCAGTAGGTCAATTTATTGCTATTTCTTCAGAAGGTCATCCATTTTATGCTTTAAATATAAACTCAATTTAGCCAAAGTAACACAATGATCATTACGTTATACAAAATACGGTAATGATCATTGTATCATCACAATAATTATTGTATTATTACAGTTTAGTATTAATTATATATAATTATATACCGTGCATAATATAATAATTAGAATAATTTTGTATTATAGTGAGCCAAATGCATAAATCAGTTACGTATAAGTTTTGCTCATAACATCCCTCCCCCCATTAAAAGAAAAAGTATCTATTTGAAAAATTGATAGTTTTTCTCTTGCAAATTTGTAGGTTCCATATGCTTATACTGTGTATTCATATTGTGTATCCTAATTAATTTTCATATTTAATTAGCTGCTACTGGCAATCTACCACCTTGGATGCTGGTTTTCTGGGTTGTTGGTATTGAGTTGTCTTCTGTTGCTGCACTGTGGTGAGTTGGACTCGATGTTTGCCGTTGTTTGATTAATTGCGTTCGATGTTGAAACTGTTGTTATGCTATTTGTGGTGGAATATAGTTCGCTGCATTTTATTCTTTAATCTTTGCGTGTGACGTTGATTGTTGCAATTGGTTGAGTTGTAGTTGTTGTATAAAAACTAGATTTCTTGCTCACCGTAATATTCCGTCGTGTCCAATGTCGAAATAGTTATTACGTTACTCCTTTATGGCATCAGTTGCTTATCTTTCCAATGTTTATACTTCAGCATGATTTACAAAATAGAGACAACCTCAGTGCACGTGTTATGTCTGGTATGTACATTTTCTCTAGACATACCGCATTCAATATATGCAAAACAGCAGTTTGATTTTTTTTGTATGCAACATTACCAAGGAATTTCCTATTCGCTACACCCTGTTACCTAGTGTCAAACGTGGAACAACTGAGTCAACAATAGGCGTTCACCATCCGGATAAAAACGTAACACATGAGTCTTGTAAATGCACACTGTATATTGCTGCTGTTATACCAAACGTCCAAGGATTTCATGACTTTGGTGCATGTTCTAGTGACATTATTTAACGCTGTACCACTTGGTATAGTAGATATTATAACTTATGAATATGTAATCTCACCTCGATTAGCTCTTTGGTCAGAGAGGCCATTTCTAGTCTGAAAAACAACAAAGCTGCAGGCGCTGGTAGCCAGATGCGGAGTGGTTTAAGACCGGATGCGGTGAGCTGCTCGCCTGCATGTACCAGCTCATAAGCAGAATATGGTCGGATGAAAACATTCCTGATGATTGGAGGCTCAGGTTCTCTGACCCGTACATAACAAAGGAGACCCCACAATTTGCGCCAACTACCGTGGAATAAGTCTCCTGAGCATAGCATACAAGGTTCTATCGGGCGTACTGTGTGAAAGACCATGTATATTGAAGACCATGCTCAGCAACCTGATTGGACCTTATCAGTGTGGCTACGGATCTGGTAAATCCACCATCTACCAGATTTTCCCACTGCACCAAATCATGGAAAAGACCCAAGAAAAACAGATCGACACAGACCATCTGTCTGTTGATTATAAAGCCCTTTGGGCGGTCAGGTAAGTGATTACCTCTATACAATAATGCCTAAGTTCGGTATTCCTCCGAAGCTCATTCGGCTTTGCAGAATGACACTGTGTAACTCCCGTTGTGAAGTGAAAATTGGAAAAGACCTCTCCCCACCGTTTAATACCGAACGGGGTTTCAGACAGGGTGATTCGTTATCGTGCGACTTTTTCAATCTTATAATGGAGAAAATAATACGAGCTGCTGATCTACGACATAACAGCCCTATCTTCAACAAAAGTGTCATGCTGTTAGCGTATGCCGACGATATTGACATAATCGGCATGAACACGCGAGCAGTTAGTGCAGCATTCTCAGAGTTGGAAAGAGAGTCGCGTCGGATGGGTCTCACGGTGAACGAGGGCAAGACGAAGTATCTAGTGTCAACAAAGAAAGAGTCCCGGCGTCTTGGACAGCACGTCACTGTTGACAACTACGCTTTTGAAGTAGTAAGGGACTTTGTCTATCTTGGAACCAGCATTAACAGCAGTAATGACGTCAGCTTGGAGATCATGCGTAGGATCACTCTTGCTAACAGGTGTTACTTTGGGCTGAGTAAGCAATTGAGAAGTCGAGCCCTCTCTCGAAGAACGAAAACTACACTCTACAAGTCTCTCATCATGCCTGTCCTAACATATGGCGTCGAAGCTTGGACACCTCAGATGAGAGAATGCTCAGAGTTTTCGAGAGAATCTTTGATCTTTGGACCTATTTGCGTTGGTGCCGAGTATCGAATAAGGTACAACCATGAGCTGTATGAGCTGTATGCCGGCACCGACATGGTAAAGCACATTAAAATTCAGCGGCTGCGCTGGCTAGGTCATGTCGAGCGAATGGAAGAACACGCTCCGGCTAAAAGGGTGTTATATTCGGAACCCACTGGTGGACGACCCAGAAGAGGAAGGTCCAAACACCAGTAGAAAGACCAGGTACTGGAGAACTTGTCAGTGCTTGAAATTTCTATCTGGCACCAACCAGCGAAGGAAAGAGCTGGCTGGCGAAGCATGCTAGATTCGGCTTAAATCGATTTTCTGTTGAAATGACCACATAAGTAAGAAAAGTAAACTATGCGACCGTTTTATATATAAATTTACAATTTATAAATGTTACCCTTTCCCTCTCCTCATAAATAACCAATTTAGTTATATATTCGGACTTAACTTATGGGAAGGTGTTTCTTTACATACCTGGTCTATGTTTCTGTCGTTGGCTGGTATAAAAAGATTCGAGTTTGGGGGAATCCCATTTGCGTTACATCAATACATCTGTTTAGGAGGGTAGAGTGTTGTGTATGTTGTGTACAGATAAAAGATAGTGAAGAATGAACACTTACGTTTGGTGTGAGTTCTTACTCACAGTACGGATGATTGTAATTACGCCACTGCTTGAGAATTGACATTCGTTGCCTTTATTCTATTTTATATTGGGCAACCAATTCGTTTGAATGTTCGGCAACTCTGATTTGCAAATTGTTTCGAAATTCACTGGTAAATAATTGTTGAAAAAATTCGTGAGTAGAACTAAAAAAAATTGTAATTTCACCATGTAAAGTGTAGAGTACGGCACGCATGCATTTATTAATACATATTGAGTAAATGAGACGGAAAAAGAATGCGTACAATCAACCAACGCCAAATTTGTTCTCTTATTTCATATAATTTATTTTACTTATGAATTTGATATTTTGCAAGAAAGGAAAGAAAAGGCGGATCTTTTTAAATACATTTTGCGCCCTTCCGTTTATATTCCGTTTTCATTTGTTCCACTTGATGACCATACGGCCGTTTCACGCATTAGAAAATTTCACAACAATAAAGGAATTTGAAGGAGTACACGACGTCGTCTGTGATGACAGCGTGTATTAAACATATATAAACATATATAAACATATTAAACGCACAGCAAAAGGAAACTTTCTAATATTCCGTGTATGGGTGTGTGAATATTTTATCGTGGTTTGCTCAGACGTTGGTAGGTTATCCAGATAGAAAAAAGCAGGTGCGACACCCGGCGTTGTGCTACTTTGTTAATTCTATGTGTGCATATGTTATACTCGCGGTTTCAATACTTTTCTCCTTTTTGTTGTTGTCGTTAATTCGTTTTCTTCATAGCAATTAATACACGATTATTTGCTTTCGTCTACTAACTATATGTATGTAATACACACTTCTTAATAATTTTGCGATAATAAAATAAAAATAAATATGTGGCACTTAAAGCCCTGAAGGGCTCATTGGTCGAGCTTCTATTCAATTACTGTTGTGCGTGTTAAATTTTGGATAGTATTAGAAGAGACCTACTTAGTTTAGCCGGATCCGAACGGCAGAACCCTTGCGACATCACTTTTTCTGAGCTTTGCCACAGAGTTCTTTTAGAAGCTTTTTTATTGCAAGTTGTTACTGCCGGAAGAATTGCCAATTGCTTGCCGACAGGTGGGTACCGTTCGAAAGAAAAATCTTTTCGATATTAAATTTGTTATGCATGAGCCGGGGATTGAACCACGACCTACAGATCAGAAGGCCAACACACGAACCACTGCCGTTCGGAACCGGTTAAAATAAGTAGGTCCCTTCTAATACTTTCCAAATTTAAGACGCACAACAGTAATGGAGTATTTTTCTTTTATTTTCACTTTTTGAGAAACAATTTATGCATATACTACTCATTTACACCCGAAATATGGTTGACGTTGATGAAGTACTTTGTATATTATGAGGGTTCTAAAAGGGATAATTTAAAGGAGGTTTTTAAGATAATTCCGAGGCTTAGTATGGGAGCTATATAAAAAGTGGGCGTGGCTTACCTCTTTCTTGTAAATTCCTTTAATTTTTCAATATTAATCCACACCTTAAATTTGGTTGTACTACGTTTAATAGTTCGTAAGTTATAGCGGTTTAAATTTTTTTAATTTTCGCAACTTTGTATGGTAGCCCCATTAAGAAGTGGGCGTGGCATGCTGATTTTTTGCCAGATTATCTACAACTACCATATTAACCTAAGTATTAATTATTATTGTTCTAGACAGAAAATTGCAGAAGCTGCAGCTATCTCAATTTAAAAGAAATTCAGTCATTCTGTATTAGAGCCACTATAAATAATGGTCGTTTCTGGCCCATTTCTTGTGAGTATATTTGCTTTTATAATATTAATCTACACCTTAAATCTGGTTGTTCTACGCTTAATAGTTTGTAAGTTATGGCAGTTAAAACTTTTATAATTTCCGCATTTCGTATGGGAGCCTCGATAAGAAGTGGGCGTGGTACGGTGATTTTTCGCCAGATTATTTCCGGCTATCATGTTAACCTAAGTTTTAATTATGATTTTTCTAGACGGAAGGATGCAGAAGTTACAGCTATTTCAATTTAAAAGAAATTCGGTCATTTTGTATGTATTTTCTGTGAGTTTAGTTGCTTTTACAATACTAATCCATACATTAAATCTGGTTGTTCTACGCTAAATAGTTTGCAAGTTATAACCGTTAACATTTTTTTTTCAATTTCCGCAACTTTGTATGGGAGACCCAAGAAGGAGTAAGCCAGATTATTTTCAACTACCATGTTAATCTAAGTGTCAATTATGGTTATTCTAGACAGAAGATTGTAGAAGTTACAGCTGTTTCAATTTAAAAGAAGTACAGACACTTTATATGGGAGCTTCTATAAAAAGTAGGCGTGGCTCGCCCATTTCTGGCAAGGTTATGTAGCAGTATAATGTAACTTCTTCTTCTTATGTGGCCATAACAACCGAATATCGATTTAGGCCGAAAATAACATGCTTCGCCAGCCATCTCTGTTCTTCGCTAGCTGGCGCCAGTTAGAAATTCCAAGCGCCGTCAGGTTCTCCAGTACTTGGTCTTTCCACCTGAGGTTTGGTCTTCCTCTTCTGCGTCGTCCTCCAGCGGGTTCCGAATATAACACCTTCTTAACTGGAGCGTGTTCTTCCATTCGCTCGACATGACCTAGCCAGCGCAGCCGCTGGATTTTGATGCGCTTTACTATGTCAATATCGGCATACAGCTCGTACAGCTCATGGTTGTACCTTATTCGGTACTCGCCACCAACGCAAATAGGTCCAAAGATCTTGCGTAGGACTTTTCTCTCGAAAACTCTAAGCATTCGCTCATCGGAGGTGGAAATTGTCCAGGATTCAGCGCCATATGTTAGGACAGGCATGATGAGAGACTTGTAGAGTGTAGTTTTCGTTCTTCGAGAGAGGGCTCGACTTCTCAATTGCTTACTCAGCCCAAAGTAACACCTGTTAGCAAGAGTTATCCTACGCATGATCTCCAAGCTGACGTCATTACTGCTGTTAATGCTGGTTCCAAGATAGACAAAGTCCCTTACTACTTCAAAAGCGTAGTTGTCAACAGTGACGTGCTGTCCAAGACGCCGGGACTCTTTGTTTGTTGACACTAGATACTTCGTCTTGCCCTCGTTCACCGTGAGACCCATCCGACGCTACTCTCTTTCCAACTCTGAGAATGCTGCACTGACTGCTCGCGTGTTCATGCCGATTATGTCAATATCGTCGGCATACGCTAACAGCATGACACTTTTGTTGAAGATAGTGCCATTATGTCGTAGATCAGCAGCTAGTATTATTTTCTCCATTATAAGATTGAAGAAGTCGCACGATAACGAATCACCTTGTCTGAAACCCCGTTCGGTATTAAACGGTGCGGAGAGGTCCTTCTCAATTTTCACTGCACAACGGGAGTTATGCAGTGTCATTCTACAAAGTCGAATGAGCTTTGCAGGAATACCGAACTCAGACATTGTTGCATAGAGGTAATCCCTTACCGGACTGTCGAAAGCGGCTTTATAATCAACAAATAGGTGGTGTGTGTCGATCTGTTTTTCTTGGGTCTTCTCCAGGATTTGGCGCAGTGTGAAAATCTGGTCGATGGTGGATTTACCAGGTCTGAAGCCACACTGATAAGGTCCAATCAGGTTGCTGAGCATAGGCTTCAACCTTTCACACAGTACGCTCGATAGAACCTTGTATGCGATGCTCAGGAGACTTATTCCACGGTAGTTGGCGCAAATTGTGGGGTCTCCTTTGTTATGTACGGGACAGAGAACACTTAGCCTCCAATCATCAGGCATGCTTTCATCCGACCATATTCTGCTTATGAGCTGGTGCATGCGGGTGAGCAGCTCATCGCCTCCGGTCTTAAACAACTCGGCAGGCAGGCCATCAGCACCTGCAGCTTTGTTGTTCTTCAGCTTTAAAATGGCCGTTTCAACCTCGTCATAGTCGGGTGGTGGAATATCAAGACCATCATCTGTAATTGGGGTTATCGGGCAAACTCCACCACTGGCGGAATTGTTCGTAGCATCGCCATTCAGTAACGTGGAGAAGTGTTCCCTCCATAGGCTCAGTACACTCTGGACATCCGTAACCAGATTCCCATTTCCATCACGACAAGAAGAGGCTCCGGCATTTAAACCTCCACTCAGGCGCTTGATCTTTTCAAAGAATTTTCGAGTCTCATTCTTGTCAGTACACATCTCTATCTCCTCACACTCGCGTTTTTCCAACTCCCTCTTCTTGCGCCTGAAAAGACGTCTCTCTGCACTCCTTTTCTCTCTATACCGCTCCTTAACAGCTCGCGTTGAGCCTGCACGCAGGGTTTTTCTGTAGGCGGCGTCTTTCTCTGCGGTAGCGTCGCGACACTCCTGATAATAGCACTCATTCCTTAGAGGCCGGTAGTAACCGATTACCTCCTCGGCAGCAGTAGTCATGGAGTGGCATATATGTGTCCACCGTGCGCATGTATCATCAAGTGGGGGAGTGTTCTGCATAAGCAGATCCGATAGTCGAATGGAAAATGCATCTGCTGTCTCTGGGGATCGCAGCTTACTGACGTCGAGCTTTCTCTGTGTGGGACTTCTCTTGTTATTTGCGACACATAGGCGTGTGCGCACCTTAGCTGCAACAAGGTAGTGATCCGAGTCGATGTTGGCACCACGGATCGAGTTCACGTCCATCACACTGGAAGCATGCCTTCCGTCAATCACCACATGATCAATTTGGTTTCTTGTTCTTTGATCTGGAGACAGCCATGTCGCTTTGTGGATGTCGAGATGCTGGAATCTGGTACCACCAATTACCATGTTACATGCTGCGGCGAAGTCGATCAACCTCATTCCGTTATCGGAGGTGTTCTGGTGGAGGCTGAATTTTCCGACAGTTGGACCAAAGGTACCTTCCTTGCCCACCTTGGCATTAAAGTCGCCAAGCACGATTTTGATATCGTGGCAGCAGTCATAAGCTTCTTCGAGGCGCTGAAAGAAGCTCTCCTTGGTCACATTGTCCTTCTCATCCGTCGGAGCGTGGGCACATATAAGGCTGATGTTGAAAAATTTTGCCTTGATGCGGATTGTGGCCAGCCGTTCGTTCACAGGCGTGAACTGTGAGACAAGATGTCGTAGTCTCTTGCTGACCAAAAATCCACATCCTAATTAGTGCCTTTCAGCATGGCAACTGTACTAGATGTCACAGGACGCTCTTTTGGAGCAGCCCTGTCCCGTCCATCGCATTTCCTGGAGAGCGGTGATGTCAGCTCTGTATTTTTCGAGGACATCAACCAGCTGGATAGAGGCACCCTCCCTATAAAGGGATCGGACATTCCAGGTGCATATCCGTAAATCGTGGTCCTTTTTTCGTTTGCGGGGGTCATCAACAAAAGCGGTAGTCCTTATCCGAGGCATATTTGTTTTTTTCATTGGGGGGGTTTTTTTATGTGGCGGGTCCCAAACCCAACGCACAACCTCTAACCGAGGAGATTTTTGCCACTCACTTCAGCCGCCTCCCAGCGGGTGCTAGGAAGACGTTGCCCGGTGGTCGCCACATGGAGGGCCCCCATTAATAATAATGAAAGCGCCATCACATAGTAAGCAGAGCAAGCTATATGACTATATAATAAATGATAAATGAAGGAAAATGAAGAAAACAGATGAGAGGGAAAGAGAGAGAAATGCACGAAGTCAGGGTACCATCGTACGTGTTATCTACAGCTTTCGATGCGAGGCGAGGCAAACACATAATGCATGCCGTATGACCAGGTCGTGCGTCGCACGCATAGACAACGCCAGATGGCAAGACTCTGATGTTGGTGTAAACAACCTCGCATAGCTACATTGTGAAAAAATTACACTTCATTATGTTTTGGAGAAATTGGAACCTTAAAGTTATATTTGTTTTTTTATTTAAAGAATAAACGGAACGGTGAAAATAAACAATTAGTAATATTGTCACAAAGAAGACACTTGTGTATAAAATTTCATTAATTTCTGACTATTAAAAGTTATTTTATTAAGCGCTGTAAAAATGTACCTAGTTAAATAGTTTGCAATATATATATGTATGTATATATATATATATATATATATATATATATATATATATATATATATATATATATATATATATATATATATATATATATAGTGGTGGCACTTACAAGCCTCAAAGGGCTCTTTGGCCGAGCTTCTCTTCCATTACTGTTGTGCTTGTTTAAATATTCGGATTTTTGGACAGTATTAGAAGGGACCTACTTATTTTAGCCGGTTCCTAACGGCAGAACCCTTGTAAATAGCCTTTTTCTGAGCTTTGTCACAGAATTCTTTCAGAAGCTTTTTCAATGCCAAATTCTTACTATTTATTTTTAACCACGCAATTGATTGCTTAAATTTCAAAATACGATGTATTTTTACAACTTTTAACCCATTCATAATACATTGTTTATGATTGCGATAATGAATGACATCTTCTTTTTTTGTTATTTAAATCGGGAATTAATTTTCTTGATTTACCAATTGGTGACTTTTTATTTTCAGCACAAAACGGTAAATAATTATGATTATGAGTAGATGTGAGATAATCTATATCAACTTTTAGAATATATCCTAGATTTGAAGTGCTACTTAGTGTGAAAATATTAAAATCTGTAATGTCCTCAAACCATTCAACTACACAATGTGGTAAGTACTCAGACATGGCCCAATCATATAAATTATTGGCATCTAAATACATAAGATATTCAGATGGTTCAGTGCAATCATATTCTGGTAGATATTTATTATTTGCTTTCGCATAGTGATTGCTGCATTGAACGATAACACCTATTATTACATTCTTTATGAAATTATACATGTTGATATCTTGGAAAAGATATAATACGATAATGACAAGGATCTAGTTGATAGATATCTTCACAAACTTTGCGAAAATTTTCAAATACACCCACCAGGAATAAAACATCAAATGTAGTCCAAACACTTACATCATATTCCTAATCAATATCTAAACACTCTGCATTATTTAAACTGGATAAGAATTGTTCTCGAGGAGGAAGATTATTTTCCTTCAAACGATCAACTGAATTTAAATATTCGTATGGAAATATTTTTTTTTTATGGAAATATAATTTTACGTTTCAATAAGTTAAGTTCTGTACCAGATTCATCTACTGATTTTAAAACATGAAAATCTTCGCTCTTCAGATTTTTAACTAAACTTTCTAAACCGGAGGACATAAATATGAATTAATCCAGAAACCGTAACTCTATATATTTTTGCTCTGTAATATTTATATATTTTGAAAGTGATATATACAATTCTTTTTTTAAAGGAATAATTTAATAGCACCAGGAACCGCTACTAATTCTTTAACAAAAATATGATAATTATATTCTTAAAAATAGTGGACAAATATTTTGCGCGTGTAACAGCGTACACGTGATAGAAGTAAGACTTCTTTAAAAACCAATATCAGCTATTAACACCACCTTGTATGAATTCACCTAGCAAATATTTCGTAAGTTGTTTAAGGATACCCAAGTTTTAGATCACCCACTTCAATTTATATATATTGGTCCTGTTTTAGACACAAAAACATTTGCATGAAATACATTTTGTTTGTGAGCGAAGGACACATGGGGAGGAGAGAGGAGTTTTTGTTTCAGGTATATAAGTAATCAGTGTTCGGACTATCCTACAATTGTGCCAAATCAACCACTTTTTTTAAATTTCTACCGCACAGTAAGCTTGAAACTTACCATATTTTATCATTTTTGGCCATTTTATATATATATATATATATATATATATATATATATATATATATATATATATATATATATATATGTGTGTGTGTGTGTGTGTATATATATATATATATATATATTACTTTTTTAATTGCATGATCTATTATTAATGTGCTAATCAGATTTTAATAAAACAAATATATGAAAGAAGAAAAATATTTGAGCCACCAAAAGAATTTTAAAATGATTGACTGGCATTTTGTTCCCATAACTAACTTGCAATATATAGATTAGTACATATAAGTGACCTCTGTATTTTAAATGCTGCTATAAATTTATATTTTAAGTTAACTATGTAGGTACATAAATATGTTCCCAAAAGTTTATCTTTTAAAGTGAGTACATACCTTTGTGATTAAATTTTGATAAGCGATTTTTTGAATGTTTTAACATGTGTGCCCTTTCTTATTTTCAAACTAGCTTTTTTAAGGATAATCCTCCACACATACAATACAAGGTATTGTATAAATTCAGTGCAACGCTGTAACACAGCGTTAAGAAACTTTTAAGCGAAGAAACTTTTTTATGGGAATTATCATCTAGCAGCATCACATTTGGTCCAACACATTGCCGCCATTATCGTTCTCTTATGATAAATAGTCAGCTGTGTTGTGCGGAATATTTGTTGTTTTACTTTAAAAACTGGAATAAACTTTGCAACTTGAAAATTTAAATTATAGTTTGAATGAACAGAACCCCGGTATTTTCCCGTTAAATGACAGTGATCGAAACTCTATCTTCTTTCAATTCCTTTCCTTGGCATATACTTGCTGACGTGTGTAGCTCTAATTCTTCTGGTCTAACTATACTTAAATAATATATATATAAATATTTGTGGCTTCAGTTACTAAATTACTTATAAATATTTTTGCCAATTGGAAATTTATCCAAGCTTTAGTAGAAAGTACACTTACAGGCTTACAACTACAGGCATATTCGTAACCACTTCGTTCCATAAGGTAATTGTACATCTATTCAGAGTTATTTGCGATCGTACTAGTATGTAAATAAGAACTAATGTATACAATATTTGAGGTATACTTGATAGCTTATATGTCTTGATCTTACCTTGAAATATGTTTAATCCAAACATAGTGAAAATTATCTCTTTGTTAGAGGTTTATGTGGACATCTTTAAACTTTTGGTACTGTGATAAGGACCAACAATAGCGTTGCCATTGTCGGAGCATCTAAATACATTAACACTAATGCTATTAATTTTTTTTCAAACTGAAACTTGGTCGATCGCCATAGGAAAGATTCCATCGAAATTTAATGTTTTATCACCCACAGTAATTACTCAATACTTATATTGAATCTGGTACATCTATAAAAAACATTAATATGTGCCACTTAAAGCCCCGAAGGGCTCATTGGAGGAGCTTCTCTTCAATTACTGCTGTGCGTGTTAAATTCTGGACAGTATTAGAAGGGACCTACTTATTTTAGCCGGCAGAACCCTTGCGACATCATATTTTCTGAGATTTGTCACAGAGTTCTTTTAGAAGCTTTTTCATTGCAAGTTGTTACTGTCGGAAGAATTGCCAGTTGCTTGCTGACAGATGGGTACCGTTCGAAAGAAAAATCTTTTCGATAATAAATTTTTTATGCATCAGCTGGGGATTGAACCACGACCTACAGATCAGAAGACCAACACACTAACCACTGAGCTACGGTACCCACGTACGTGACATTATACTACGTAGTAATTTCACAAAAAATAATAGAGTAATGTCTACATATTCTTGTAGCTCCCAAACGAAATCACAAATTTGTGAAAAGTATGAGCTCTTATATACAGTGACAAAGCTCAGAAAAAGTGATATCATAAGAATTCTGCATTCTAGAATAGGCTAAAATATCTAGGTTCCTTCTAATACTGTTCTAAATTTAACACGCACACCAGTAATGGAAGACATGCTCAGCCAAAGAACCCTTCGGGGCTTAAAGTGACACATATTTATTTATTTTTTGAGTATTCTTGAGTACTCTTCCATCTATTATTTAGGAAATAATTTAGCAATAAATTGGAGTACTATACCTGCTATTTTAATTCGCTTTACTATGCCGGTGTCTGCGTACATCTCATACAGCTTATGGTTGTACCTTATTCGATACTCTCCGTCAACGCAAATAGGTCCAAAATCTTATGCAAGACTTCTCTCTCGAAAACTTCGATCATTTTCTCGATCATTCTCTCATCTGAGGTGGAAATGGTCCAAGCCATATGTAATTACAGGCATGACGAGAGAAAGCTCGACTTCTCAATTGCCTACTTAGCCCAAAGTAGCACCTGTTAACAAGAGTGATCCATTGCAATATCTCCAGGCTGACGTCATTACTGGTGTTAAAGTCCTTCACTACTTCAAAAGCGTAGGTATGCTGGTAGATAAAGTCCTTCACTACTTCAAAAGGGTAGATATCAACAGTGACGAGCTGTCCAAGACACTGGGACTCTTTGTTTATGACACCAAGTACTTCGGTGAGCGGAGATGTTAGCCTTATACTTATTGATGACATCAACCAGCAATCACCTCTCCTATAGAGCAACCAGACATTACAGGTGGATATCCGTAAATCGTGGTCCGTATTTCGTTTGCGGTGGCCATCAACAAAGGGGGCACTCCTTGTATGAAGCATATTCTGATTTTTCATTGGGACAGAAATTTTATATGGTGCATCCCAAGCCCAACTCAGAACTTCTAACCGAAATAACAATAACAATAACCGAATAACAATCTCATATACCTTTTTCTTCTGTTCATATGAAGCAAATGCCTAGAAGTATTTATATGTTTTAGTTACGGCTGATTTTAGTATACACCACTCGCCAATTATCAGCGCTAATTTCGAATGCTAACTTATACGTAGGTTGTCTTTTATATTTTTTTTTAAAGTATGATCTAGTACGTTTTCGTCAAATCTGACATTTCCATTAGGAATTTTGAGCTATGATTTTTTACGATGTTCGAAGTAAATTATCTCAACAACGGTGCTTCGATCGTCTTCATGTGGCAGTTGGCGATGAAGCACCAGCCCTTCAGACAATTTATAACTGGTTCAACGAATTCAAGCGTGGTCGAATTTCATGAAGATTGTCCAAAATCGGTCATTGTGCCAGAAACCATCGATGCTGTGCGTGAACTGATAATGAAAAATCGTCATATGACATACCGTGAGATAGAGGCATTCTTAGTTCCACTGCCGTGCTTTCGATATTGCATGAACACTTATCTGTCTGAAAGATTTGTTTTCGTTGGATCCCGCATAATTTAACAATCGCTCAAAAATAAGCTCGTGTCGATTGGTGCAAAAAAATGATGAAAAATTCGATCACGGTGCTTCGAAAAACGTTTATAAGATCGTGACAGGTGACGAATCATGGATATATGCATATGAGCCCGAAGCAAAACAGGAATCGAACTTGTGGGTCTTCCAAGATGGGGCAAACCCAACAAAACCATATTTTGGCAAAAGTGCTTCGACAATTGGTTTGAGTGTATTAATCTTCTTGGAGAATATTTTGGAAAATAATAAAACCATTTTTGATGACCACATGTATTTTCATACTTTTTAAAAAAATATAAAAGGCAACCCTCGTATATAGCTTTATGAAGGATATAAATCGGTCAGCCCAGACAAGTACAAATTGAATTTATTATCTTACAAATAAAGCTAATACGTAAAATGGATTTTTTTTTTGCATTTAGGTAGCTGGAAATTAATTTCAGATTTTAAGTTTCAAGCTATAAGGGTTTTCTATTCAACAGAACAACTCTGAAAATTTCGGGTAGTTATACCGACTAACGTGGAGAAAAATAGAGTCTTACGAGGAAGGTCCTCGTTTTTGATTTTAACTCTATTTAAAAAAATCCAGTTTCAAAGATAATAAACTTGATAACTTATACTTCTTATCGTAACTCAGGTAGGGTTAGTGTTACAGAATTTAATTTACTGAATACTGCAATAGCAACTGATTCTGAATAGATGTACGTTCGCTTCGTATGGGCTATGTTTTTAAGTTTTCTTTTTCAAATCACTTGTATTATTATTATTTGTATATATTTTTTCGATTCATGTAATATTAATTGCATTCTTGTTACTGTTTCTATATTATTACAGCAGCACGTGCAAAAATCTTGGGCTCAACAGAAATACATGTTAAACGAGATAGTACAATTGCATTGGCATGTTCTGTAAATATTCACGCTTCATCAGTTTTATGGTAAAATGTTCTAATGATGTGTATCAAAAAAGTTGTGGAATTTTTGACTTTTAGCACAATTTTGTGTGTGTCGATATATATATATTATTACTCCACATTATGGTCCTTAAATGTAGGAAGAAAATATTTACATTAGATTTCCTAAGCCTCACCCCCTCAATCGGTTATACCACGGTCAAATATATCACATTTAAATTTTGGTCCCGATTTGAGATGGATAAGGGGTGTCGCACAGGGGCAAAATTCAAATTATCTTATGAAGAAAAAAAAGTACTTTTTTTTCTTCTATTTCCCAAAATCGATACTACTACAATATATTCGATTGGTAACGGTTGACACCCCTTAATCATCTCCAATCAGGACCAAAAATTTATATGTGATGTCGTCGACTATAGTAGTATCGATTTTGGGTATTAGATGAATATTAAATTAATTTTAATTCTTTGAGTCTCCATAGAGGAATCTGAAATTTGACCCCTGTGCGACACCCCTTAACCATCTTCAATCGGGATCAAAAATTATAAGTGATATCTTTGACACTGCTAATTTGATTTTAAGGAACACCCTGCTGAAAAAATTCAACCAGCTATAGGCTTTTTAAACTTAAGTAATGATCTGAATAAAAAGCTACAAGGTCTTAACGAAAGATAGGAATAATTTTATAGTTTTTTTGCCAAACTAAAAAGAAACAGCGTGTATTGTGGGCATTCTTCATTTTCCATTTAAAAAGTACAAGAAGTACAACGCATACGCATATGTTTAGTGAAACGCATTGAAGTGTAGTGTGTAGTATTTTTAGTGTAGTATCGGTTGGCTAGGCTAGTTAAATTATGGGCAGGGCTTGCCATATCTCGTAAGACTTGTTATCCTTGCAATTCTAATCTACACCTAAAATATGGTTATCCCACGCAGAATACTTTGCAAGTTATTGCGGTTAAAATTTGTTTTCAATGTTTGTATGGGAGCCACATTAAGGAGTGGAAGTGGTTTTTCGATTTCTACCCATATTATTTTTGACTACAATCTAAATTTTTAAGCCAAATATTCTAGGCAAAATACCGCTTAAGATAAAACCGTTTGAAGCTTTTCTAAATGCAGGCTGTTTGTATGGTAGCTACGATAAATAGTGTGCGTGGTGCGCCCAATTCTCGCAGAATTAATAGGAAGTGTAACATTATTTTACATTAAAATACAGTTGCTTTAAATGATATATTATGTAATTGAAAGTTAAAATTTTTTTTAATTCAGCGGTTACTATCTTTGGTTGTGGCAGATAGGCAGAAGAACGAATACACACATTGTTAAATGGACTATATCGCTAGAGCTTTTTTCAAATGGTAACAAACATATTGTTACGTTTTTATTCTGTGAACGTTTAATTCTATTTGAATTACCTTGTTCGATCACTGGATTCTGTTAATGATAACTGCAACACTTATTTTATACAACTATATACAGCAACAATTTATTTAATAAACTCTATTTACAATCAACTCTGTTTATAATCAACTATTTACAATAACACTTTAATGTACTAGCAACTTTTGCCTCTGTATCAATGTTTTCGCAGACACGTTCGGAATTCGATTGATTGTCAATTCTCAACACTGGCTCTATTTATACTCTGTTGGCAACACCCCAGAATCTTCCTTTATCGAGATTCTTCTCTTCCTTTCTCGTTGGCTTGTTCTGGTTATCGCTTATTTCTTTTTGTTGACATTCGTTTCGATGCTGCCAATAGAGTCAGTCACAATAGTGATGAGTAATCAACTATCGATACTCGTTACACTGCCCTCCTCTTAACCTTGTTCGTCCCGAACAAGTTTTTATACTTCCCCTCGATATGGCGCAAGTCGCTCCAAGTGCACTACTTTAAACTTTGCTCTTTTATTCCAGGCACGTTGAATGCGATACACTACGTCATTTATCTTTGCTATAATCTCATATGGTCCTTCCCAATGAGTCTGTAGTTTAGGGGACAGGCCTTTCTTTCGTTGTGGATTATGAAGCATTACAAGCTCTCCTTCATAGAACCCTTTTGAATTTGCTTTCAAGTCATACCTGGCCTTCATCTTATCGCTTATCATCTGCGACCGCTCTCTGATGAACTGATGTACTTCATCCAACTGTTCCCGCTTTTCGCTAGTATAATTTCCTTCGGTTGATCTCGTTGGTGTTACAACTCCAAATTTTAAATCAGCTGGAAGTCTTAACTCGTTTCCAAAAATTGCCATTGCCGGTGTAGTAGCCGTCGTATCATGTTGTGCGCATCGATATGCCATGAGGAACATTGGTATATATACATCCCAGTCTCTTTGGTATTTATCTACGACTTTTCTCAAATATTCCTCCAAGGTACGGTTAAATCGTTCTACCATGCCATCAGATTGTGGATGCAAAGGTGTTGTACGAGTTTTGTATATACCCAGCATACGGCATATCTCTTGGAATACAACTGATTCGAAATTTCGACCTTGGTCTGAGTGTAACTCCATCGGTACACCAAAACGAGTAACCCATTGGTTGACGAATACATCCACAACTGTACTAGCTTCCTGATTTGGAATGGGGTATACTTCAGGCCATTTACTGAAGTAATCTATAACCACCAGAACATACTTGTTTCCTGCGTTGCTTATTGGAAATGGTCCAGCTATGTCCATAGCAATTCGCTCGAATGGAGCACCCACGGTGTATTGGTGCATCTTACCTCGGCTTTTCTTAGTGGGACCTTTGGCCATTGTACATTGCTTACACTTCCGAATCCAATCAGCGACATGGTCATGGCATCCAACCCAATAAAATCGTTTCTTTATTTTCTCGACGGTTTTGGTGATTCCCAAATGCCCTCCACTGGAGGCATTGTGATACTCAGCTATCACTTCATTTATTCTTGCCTTGGGTACCACTAGCAGATCATAAGTGATTTTTCCATCTTCACTTTCCCATGTTCGGAATAAACATCCGTCTCGTAAGTGCAGGCTTTGCCACTGCGCCCAGTATGCCTTTGCTATTGGACTCTCATTAGCCATTTCTTGCCAATCTGGACGTATGCCCTGCTCCTTGTATTCCATAATCTTTACGAGATCTGGGTCGTTCCGCTGATCTTCTTGCACTCGTTCGGTGGTCCATGACTCCTCCGGCAATATATTCGTAAGTCGTATGTCGACAATGTGCTCCTTGCTTTCCACTCGAGAACAATGTTTACATTCCATTTTGCAAGGACGACGAGATAGAGCATCCGCGTTGCCGTGATGTCCTCCTTTACGATGTTCAATGGTAGTTCGACATTTGCATAACGTAGTATCCGTTGATTTAAATCTAACGTAAATCCGTTGTCAATCATAAAATCAACACCAATTATTACGTCATCGATGATGTCGGCCACAATGAATTCATGTTCCCATGTGCGATTTCCAATAGATACTCGTTTCTTTATCTTGCCCAGAATTTGTGCATCCTCACCCGTTGCTGTACGCAATTTTATTCCCATTAAAGGCTCAAACCTCTTTACCAAATCGCTCTTGATTATAGAATGTGATGCGCCAGTGTCCAGGGTTAACATGAATTCCATATTGTCCAATTTTCCATCAATAGTTAAGCTGCTTGGCACACGCTGTAGTTGTGAAATGTGAATGATGGGGCAACCCACTATTGGAGTCAGTTCACGCCCCGCTGAACTGACTCGATTTAGTTTAACGATGGATCTGTGTTAGTGGAGCGATCACTATCCACCTTATTCTCCTTCTTTTGTCTTCCTGGAGAACTCGATCTTGATCGCTTTCGTCGTAGACGGCAGTCACGCACCATGTGTCCTGGTTTGTCACAAATGAAGCACTTACCAGTAAATTTGTTTTCGCGTCGACCTGTTGTTCTTCCTTCAGGCTGCGCTACAGATTTGAATGCCTGACACACTGCTTCAACCAGATCTGCTGTTGGTCGACACATCAAACTGGCGGCTTCAAACGTCAATGCACTACTGACTGTTTCGGCATAAGTATTCCTGGGTGACATGACTAGGGCACGCTTTGTCTCTCCATCACGTATGCCATCTATGAATGACTCTATTTTGATTTTTTCGACGAACTCTTCCGAATTACCGGAGAACGCTAGATGACATAAGCGCTCAATATCGGAAGCGAATTCCTGCAGACTCTCATTACTCCGTTGCACTCGCGATCTCAATTCCACTCGATGTAATTGACTCTTGTATTCATTTCCATACTTTCGCTGGAGTGTGTCCATCAGTGACTGATAGCTACCACGATCTTTCTCTGGAATCATCTGTAACACCTCGGAAGCATTACCTTTTAATGCGACTATTAAAGCAGCAGTCTTGTCGCTATCATCCCATTGATTCTTCGAAGCTGTTGTCTCGAATTGAAGCTTGAAGATATTGAATGGCGTGCTTCCGTCAAATGTTGGTGGCTTTAATTTGATTGTACTTGAATCTCTAATCACTGATGTGGCTGGTCCATTTATTTTTAGTTGATTGAGTTCGTGCTGTAATTTCTCGAACTTATCTTCCAAATCATCTACATGTTCCTTCAGATCTGTAACTTTTTCATTAATGGCTCCGGAAATTTCATCTACATGCTCTTTTAGTTCTGCAACTTTCTCATTAATAGCCCCAGAAATTTCTTGTAGTTTGTAGTTAATTGTCTTCTGGAATTCTCCAATGAAGTTTTCTTGGCGAGACGAACCTTCTTGAATTTCCATACGCAATTCAGCCGAATGTTCTTGAAGCTTGGAGTCAATTTCCTTGAATTTCCGTACGTAATTCACTAATAACGCCCTCTTGTCGAGACGAACTTTCTTGTAACTGTTGCATCATGGTTTTCATGAAATCCATAAGTTGACCACTCGAATCTATTTTGCTCTCTTCCTCAGCGTGCACAACTGCTTGTATATCGGCTTCCTCGAAGAACTCATGTTCTTCTACATTAATTCCCTTAGCCTCCATAGCTTGCCTCAGCCTCACCAGCAGTTCCGCCTTTGCACCTGATGACGATAGATTCATCTCTACCAACAGCTTTTTAAGCTGGTCCACTTTTAGTTGGTCAATTTTCACCATCTTTACAGAATCCCACTTCTGACACCAATTGTTACGTTTTTATTCTGTGAACGTTTAATTCTATTTGAATTACCTTGTTCGATCACTGGATTCTGTTAATGATAACTGCAACACTTATTTTATACAACTATATACAGCAACAATTTATTTAATAAACTCTATTTACAATCAACTCTGTTTATAATCAACTATTTACAATAACACTTTAATGTACTAGCAACTTTTGCCTCTGTATCAATGTTTTCGCAGACACGTTCGGAATTCGATTGATTGTCAATTCTCAACACTGGCTCTATTTATACTCTGTTGGCAACACCCCAGAATCTTCCTTTATCGAGATTCTTCTCTTCCTTTCTCGTTGGCTTGTTCTGGTTATCGCTTATTTCTTTTTGTTGACATTCGTTTCGATGCTGCCAATAGAGTCAGTCACAATAGTGATGAGTAATCAACTATCGATACTCGTTACAATATAAAAAAAAAATAAATATGTGGCACTTAAAGCCCCGAAGGGCTCATTGGACGAGCTTCTTTTCCATTACTGTTGTGCGTCTTAAATTTTGGACAATATTAGAAGGGACCTACTTTTTTTAGCCGGTTCCGAACGGCAGAACACTTGTGACATCACTTTTTCTGAGCTTTTTCACAGAGTTCTTTTAGAAGCTTTTTCATCGCAAGTTGTTACTGTCGGAAGAATTGCCAGTTGCCTGCCGACTGGTGGGTACTGTTCGAAAGAAAAAACAACAACAACAAACATATAACAGAAATAAATATTCCATTCGTGCAGGGTATAAAACAAAAGTAGATATTACTATCCTGAAACGAATACACAAAAACTTGACAAAAACGTAATAATTTTTTAATTACGTTGCCCATATTTCGAAACGTAATTTTAATTTAAGTAAAGTATCTTTTATCTTTTTTATTTTTTTATCTTTTATCTGGTAAGAAGTTAATCAGTAATTAGCAGAATTTAATAAAGTGCTTACTAGCATTAAGTCTAATGAAAACCCCAAAGAAATGAATCAATCAATACCCTGCATTCAAATCAATCGCACGCGTTTATTGGGGGTATTGTCTATTGTGGGGAATTTACTTGCAACTCGCTCAGTTGACTTCAATAGCAAAAAGTTGGCAATCCTAGCAAAATTAAAATTTACTCATTAGCGCATAAAGCGCTTTATTTTACAATAAAAAAGTGTTACCACCAAAATAAACATTTGAAAAATATCCTAAACTCCCAAGTAATGTAACATTCCAAAATTGATCGAGCAAGCAGCGAAGCAGTACTCTAGATTTAGACAATAAAGTAAGACAATTGAAAGAAGATATCACTGAATATGTGGCCTGCGAAGAAAATTGCCAGACAATATTAGACATATTCGCGGTATACTCGTCCAAAAAGTTAAAGAATTAGTACTATGATATTATGGAAAAGTTTAAAGATTTAACAGAAATTAGAAAAATTATAAATGAATTTATAGGCCTAGGTAGCAAACTTTTTAACAATGGTTTTCAACAAAATAATGATTGGCACCAAAGCTGAAAATTTAACCAACATTTTGCTAACAATAGACGACAGACACAAAGCGGACAAGCAAATGCTCATAAACACAGAACTAGGCAGCAACAATATCCTGAGCCAATGGAAATAATGGTTCTACAATAAGCTTATTAAATAAAAAAATACCAATGCAAAATGTTAATAAGGTGAAGTGATTCAACAAAAAAAAGTATGTCCAAAACATTTCAATACCCCCGCAATACAATGCCTTGCTACGAAATTAAATAAGCCTTTTTTTTTTGCTACAAAGTATGGATTGGATAACTAAAAATGTTAAAAGAATAAACATTCAAATTCAACAAGTTAATTTGACAAATGGTGTAAGCCTTCTTTCGTATCGAAAAAATACGAAAAAGTCAATGCGCATAAAGTCACTGACCTACAAGTTTTTGAAAACGAAACGATAAATAAAAACATTTTGTTGAAAATTTGCTTAATAAGTTCACTTAATTATTATATAGAGAAGGCGGCACCCTTAAAATTTATGTCCGTTTATACGGTTGCACACATTTTATGCTATAAATTTAAAATTAATGAATTTTTTTGACGAATTATTTTTTACATTGGCTGCGTTCGTGAAGCCTTAGTTAGACTGGCCAATCATCAATACCCGCAAGAACCTCGTCCATTGGAAGATTGGGCATAGCACGAATCGAAGATGTCTTAAAAATTAACGTTGTGGTATTTGGTCTTCAATCCCCGGCTGAAACACAAATTAATATCTAAAAGATTTTTCTTTCGAGCGGTGTCCACCTGTCGGCAGATAATTGCCAATTCTTCCGGCAGTAACAATTTGCCACGGAAAAGCTTCTAAAAAACAAAGCTCAGAAAATTTTAACATATTTTACCATTTTTGGCCACTATGTATATATATAAAAAAAAACAAAAATATATATATATGTATATATATATATATATATATATATATATATATATATATATATATATATATATATATATATATATATATATATATATATATATATATATATATATATATATATATTTAATTTTTTTTTTCCTGTTTTAATTGCATGATCTATTGTGAACATGCTAATCACATTTTAATAAAACAAATATGAGAATGTAGTAAAATATTTGAACCATCAAAAGAATTTTAAAATGATTAACTGGCATTTTGTTGCCATAAGTTTAACTTGCAATATATAGATTAGTTCAGATAAGTATGTGATTTAGCTTTTATATGAAATGAGTGATCTCTGTATTTTACATGCTCCTATAAATTTATATTTTAGTTTAACTATGTAGGTATTTTCCCCAAAGTTTATCTTTTAATGTAAGTACATACATTTGTGATTTAATTTTGATAAACGATTTTTTAAATGTTTTGACATGTATAACAATGAAAAATGAAATGAACATTTTTGTTTATACATTAGTTTATACATTAGTAATATCGAAACATTACACTTTTTGCTGTATAATGAAAAACGACTCGATAAACAACATCATCTTTTACTTCATTAAAATCGACCACTAAATTTTAGAATCTACCACAATTTTTTATACTCATCTACCTCTAAAACTTTTTTACATTCCGAATATTGTTCGCGATGTCAAACATTAAGAAAACATACAAATGAGTTCATGTTTCAGCGAGGAACGAAGAGTGCCGGTCAAGCGCCTCAAGCCGCATGGTTGCACACTTGTCTGAATGTGTTGGGGTTATAGCTACATCTATAGATGTGGTTGTGCGAGTTGTTATTAATATTAAACACACACTTATATATCACTTTCTTTTTATAATTTCAAATAGTTTATTCTTTATTTATTAAATTCAAAATGTATTTATATATATTGGGAGTCGGAAAATGTTGCGCACTGCTCGGGATTTTAAGTTTTATTTTTTTTTTCCAAATTTTTAAATATTTTTGGTTTATAATTTGTAATTCTAATTAACTTCGGAAAACGCGTACTTCTACCATACGGAGTTTATATAAGCAATAATAGGAAAGGTAACTAAAACAGAAAGTGATGGGAAAAAGTAAGTAGAGCAGTTCAAGAAAACGAGAGAGAGTAAGAGCGGAATATAGCTGGACGAAATAGAATTAGAATACACGAGACACACGTCTTCTGGCGTAGACAGTTCACATGTCGCCGAGAAACACTTTTGCCTGTGTAAACACGAACGAAGCATCAAAAGTGAATTCAAAATGTTTTTGATGCAACTGCTTTTTTGTCTAAGTGCGGACTAAGACAAGAGCAAAACAGTATCATGCACGTCATAAGCACCTCACAAGATTTTTCTTGATGTGACGTCAAAATAATTTAGCTGTGAGAGAAGATGACAAAATGGCGAACAAATTGAAAAGAAAAATATAAAAAATGCGGAATAATGAATGAATAATTAAACTCTTGGAACTACTGTGACGTCACATTCTGTCAAATTCACTGAGAACCGAATAGAGGCAAAAGATTGGCGCAACCTTAATATTCTGTCGTCCGTGTGCTTTCGCATAATATGAGCATTAATTGTTATTATCAGTGTTGCCACTTTAGCCTTTTTAAGGCTAGATCGTTTTTTTGTCATTTAGTTTCGAAATTTAGGATTTAGCTTCGTGGCATTTTTCTAGCCATACACACAAAAAAAGATATCGTATAAATTCAGTGAAACGTTGTGTTACAAAACGAAAAGAATTTTTTTATGAGAATTATCATCCAGCAGCATCATATTTGTTTCAACATATTTGCCACCATTATCATTCTCTCCTGTTAAATACTCAGCTGTATTGCGCGAAATATTCGTTTCTATTACAGGATATATTTACAAGCAAAAAATTCGAGAAGATTCGAGATTGCAAATCGTAATCAAAACTTTGACCTTATTGCGTATTCGACACGGCTACAGTGCCTTTCAACATTGGAATGCAGCTCATAGGCTTTCGACTTTCGTGATATGCATATATTTAAACAGTAGTTCTTCCAATTCATCTGAAGAAGAGGAAATAGTCACATGTGAGATATAGTCCATTATGGAATAATATAAATTTGAATTTTCCGGCAATAAGCTGATTTTGTAGAATGTTTAAATAGTTTGCCGGTGTCTTCTTCTAAATTCACTTGTTATTTAGTTGTTAAAACGAAACGGCTTGATTTATTGTTTGTGATAATATACGAGGGCGGATTGATAAAGAAGCTACCTAAGTACGAATAAGGCAGCACAAACACAAAAACTTTTTTTTTTGAAATTGCGATCTGTCAAACGTCAGCTTAAAATTTCATCCAAATTCATCGATTAGTGTATTTGTTGTAGTCGTTTGAAGTAACCAACTTTTGTGTTTCTTGAAAAATGGAAAAAAGCGAATTTCGTGCAGTGATGAAACACTATTATTTGAAAGGGAAAACGGCGAAAGAGACAAAAGAAAAGCTCGATAAACATTACGGTGAGTCTGCTCCGACAGATTACATGGTAAAATATTGGATTGCTGAATTCAAACGCGGCCGAACAAGCACTGCAACAATACCATCAACAGGAAGGCCAAAAGAGGTGGTTACTGAAGAAAATATCAAGAAAATCCTCAATATCGTTATGAATGATCGCCGAGTCAAGTTGCGTGAGATTGTTGAAATGGTAAACATCTCATATGAACGTGTGTTCAACATTTTGCATGAACATTTGCATATGAAAAAGCTATCGGCAAGACGGGTGCCGCGTTTGCTCAGTGTCGAACAAAAACGAGTTCGAGAGACCACTTCACAGCGGTGTTTGGACATGATAAAGCGTAATACTGTTGATTTTTTGGCGTCGATTAATAACTGTTGATGAAACGTGGGTCTACCACTACACACTTGAAACCAAAAATAAATCGAAACAATGGGTGGAAGCTGGTGGAAGTGCTCCGAAGAAGGAGAAGGCAGTGAAATCGGCTGGCAAGGTTATGGCCACTGTATTTTGGGATGCACTTGGAATATTGCTTGTCGATTATCTTGAAAAAGGATCCACAATCACAGGAAAGTATTATAATGCATTATTGGATCAATTGAATGATGCACTCAAGAAAAAACGACCACATTAAAAGAAGAAAAAATTGCTATTTCTTCAACACAACGCACCGGTTCACACAGCATTAGATACGATGCTAAAATTACGTGAAATACACTTCGAATTGGTTGATCATCAACCTTATAGTCCAGATTTAGCTCCTAGTGACTTTTTCCTGTTTCCAAACTTGAACAAATTGCTCGCAGGAAAAAGATTCAGCTCAAACGAAGAAGTGATTACGGAAACTAACGCGTATTTTGAGGGGTTCCCGAAATCGTATAATTCAGATGGTATAAAAAAGTTGGAATATCGTCTTACTAAGTGTGTTGAAGTAAAAGGAGACTATGTTGAGAAATAAATGGTTGGTTTTTGAAAAAAAAAATGTTTTTTTCCTACTTAGGTAGCTTCATTATTAATCCGCCCTCGTATATTAATTAATTTTCTTATAGATTTGTACTTAATATATGCTTCGATTGTTGAACATATGTTGCATGCATGTTAAAAATAAAATATGAACTGTTTATGAAATGTTGAAAAGACTGGCAATATTCAACCTTTTCTTGGGCCATTTAGCTTTTTTAGTGTTTCTATTTGTCCGATCTAGCTTTTTTATTTTTGAAGTTCTGATAATACTGTATTGAAGCGAGCGCGTAATAACACTAAAACAATAAAATTTTAGTTTGTGGCAGACTGTGAGGCAAAGTATTTCATATCATGTTGTGTACATAACGCTTATTCATCATTTAATGAACTAGCAAATGCGTATTTACTTTGATGCAGAAGGCAGGAAAGTATTTATTTATGGCACGAAATATTTCTTTGATTTCTGTTTCTGTGATTTTTTAGCAACTTTCTTTTTGGCAGCTCAGTTGTTTTCGTGTAACATGTTACTGTAACACATGTTCAGTTTGGTCTATAATTTAACAATGAATCGACTTACAAACGAACAACGCTTGCAGATGATTGAATTTTATTATCAAAATTTATGTTCGGTTAATTCATTCATTCATTTTATGGTCAGTTTGGGCGACCTTTTGAGGTGGCTATTCGGAATCTTGTGACTAAATTGCGCACCAAATTTACATTATTGGACATTACACCACCAACACGCATACATAGAGTACGGACAGAGGAAAATATCGTAGCTATATCCACCAGTGTTGTTGATGACCGTGAATTATCAATTTATTCGTGAGATACCGGCCGATATGTTGGAGAGAGAGTATGCCAAAATTGGACACAGCGTATGAACCATTTGAGGTGCTGTCGAAAACAACATTTACATGTAATCATCTTTAAACATTGAATCGTTCTATTGACTCAAATTAAGATTTCATACATTTCTCTAATATTTATGTTTTTTTTTTTAATCAAACCCGAAGGCTCTTAAAAAATCACCCTATACAATGGTTACTTAATTTTAGTTCTTTAAGTGATTTATTTTCTTCAAACGTGTAAATTCTATTTTCATTTTTCATAATATTTTCTTAAATTTTTATAGCGAATACAATGATCTTACTAAAATATGCTGCTACATCTAATCATACAATATATTTAGAAGTTTTTGGATATCAATAGGTATTATATTTGTCAATTTCGTCGCTATTGAACATGCTAGAAAATGTTGCTTTGTTAATATCTTTTCTTGCTTCGTAATTTTTTTTTTCTAACAAGCTTTCTTTATTGGATCTTTCTAAATTACTTAGAAACTAACAATAAGTAATCAAATTTTACAAACTAACTAAAATTATGTGATATTCCCAACGTTCCATCACAATTTGTTGAGTCGCGAGGTATAGCAATTTCACAGCATATTCAGTGTGTCTTTTCTTTTTAATCGACGATGCCCCTTGCTCAGCAACAATTGCCTAGCAAGGGGATTCGGATGATTGTGTAATTTTTGAATGTAGCTTCTGCAGGACATTGCAGGATGGCTTTATATAATAGCACTTTGTATTCGAGATTCAACTTTGGGCTTTTGTGTAACAACCACCATAACTGATTAATTTTAAGCTTGATCTGAGTTTTCTTTGCCTCTATGTGATTTTTCCAGGTCAGCCTTCTGTCGAGGTGAATACCCAAGTACTTTGTTGAGGAACATTGTGGAACTGATTGGCCATTTAAGTGGCGTACATATATCTAGCATTTGTGTGAAGGTTACATGTACGCTCTTTGATTCATTAACTTTTATGCGCCATTTTTCTAACCAGATTTCGAGAGAATCGAGATGAGTCTGCAGGAGTTTAGTAGCTTCTATGGGGTTAGATCATAATATTGCCGTATAATCTGCAAAGGTCGCTATGAATGTATAGTTATTGTTGCGCATATCTGAAGTGTATAAGAGATACAGTAAGGGGCTCAAAACGCTTCCTTGAGGAACGCCAGCGTGAATATCCAATGAATTTGTCGTGTAATCCTTGTGATGTACGAGAAATTGTCTTTTCGTGAGATAGCTACTACACAATGAGGAGACATTTGCAGGCAGTAATAGTTTGAGTTTGTAAATAAGGCCATCGTGCCATACTTTATCGAAAGCTTGAGTGATATCAAGAAAGACAGCTGAGCAATACTTTTTTTCTTCAAAAGTGTTCCTTATCAGAGTTACAATGCGGTGGACTTGTTCTATTGTGCCGTGCTATTTTTTAAATCCAAACTGATGTTGAGGATTCAGTTGGTTGAGATTAATAAATGGAGTTATATTCATAACAAGTAGCTTTTCGAATACTTTTGAGAGTAGAGGCAGGAGGCTGATAGGTCTGTACGATGCAACTTTTGTAGGATCTTTTCCTGGTTTTGCTATCATTATAATTTTTCAGCTTTCCAGCATTTGGGATAGTGTTTAATACGAAGGATAGCATTGAAAATGTGCATGAGATGAATTACTGAAGCCGGAGGTAGCTCTTTTATAATTTTACCGGTAATTTTATCTGGACCAGGTGATTTTTTTGGGTTTAAATCTTTATAATTGCTTTGAATTTTTCTTTTTTCTTAATTTTGAGCGTTATTGAGCAAGGTTGAGAAGTTAATATTGGTAATGAGGACTGTGAAGAGGGTGGATTGGGTGTAAACACACTTTTTAGGTGGTTTGCAAAAGCCAAACCCTTCTCACAGTTGCTTCTAGCCCAATTAATGTCACTCAAACGGATGGGGGAATCAGTGAGAATTGGCCGATTTGAGTTTTTTGCTTATTTCCACAAAGAGTAGTCTGACGCTTCTCCAGGTGTTAATTTCGCTATGTGCTCTTCTAACTCTTTGTTGTTTTTATTTTTTAAGGCTTGCTTTAACTTTCGAGTGCAGTGCTGTAGCTGTGTTTTCAGATTCGGTGATCTGAATTCTTGCCATTGTCTTCGGAGTCTTCTTTTTTGTCTTACTAGCAATTCAATATCGGCTGGTGTGTATGGGCTATAGTTTGATTGCTTGCATACCTTTGTGCAGGTGGCTGAGCTGAGAGCTAATGAGAGCAGCTGGTTGAATTTTTCGAGTGCTGAGTCTACATCGTGTCCATTTCTTAATACACTACTTAGAGGAAGATGGGAATTTATATATTTCTTAAATTTCAACCAGTCTATTTTCTTTCTAACGCAATTGCCTTGGGGGCTTGGTGAATTTATAGATATTACCGTGGGTAAGTGGTCAGATGATAGATCTTAATTACACTTTGTGGAGATATTTTCCATCTGCAAACCTTTGGCGACTCCAAAGTCTATGAGATCGGGTATTCTCCTCTTGCCCGTGGGCCAATATGTCGGTAGACCATTTGAAATAACATCGTAGCCGTGGTTAGTGATGATTGAACATAGTCTTCTGCCTTTTGAAGTTATTAAGCGGGAGCCCCAGTGAGTGTGTTTGGCGTTGAAATCGCCAGCAACCAATAATTTGCTACCAAGAGTTGAGAAAAATTCTTTATATTGCTGTTCGGTAATACTGTATCTTGGGGGACAGTATATCACAGATATTACTAGCTTAGAGATGTATTCTTCCAGACATATAGATGTTGCTTGCAAGTAGACGCTACTGAAATCTTCGAGAACATGATGTTTTATTCTGATTTTTATCAATATGGCAGTTCCTCCGCGTGCCTTACCATGCGGATGATTTGTGGTGTACAGTTTGTAATATGGTATTTGGTAGCAATTTTTTTCAGCAAAATGGGTCTCAGATATCTTCATTATGCCTATCTGGCTGGATTCAAGGAATTGAATTAGCTCCAAACGGCGCTGGCTTAAGCCGTTGGCGTTCCAGTGGCATATCTTGAGACAACTCATGGTCTGGATAGCAATGTTTGGAGTAACATCGATTGATTTTTCATCATTTCTTGCATCATTGTTTGCATTGAGTTCATGAATTGGTTCATATTCTGAATTAATGTTTGAAGCAAATGTTCAAGGGTACTTGGCTGTTGGGTGGGCAGTGAGTGCTTTTACACATTATTTACATTGCTTTGTTGGTGTGGGTTTTGTTTTAACACGCTAGCGTATGAATTGTTTTGATTCTTGTTTGGAATTGCAGAGAAGAATTGTGTTGCATCAATATTTTGTCTCTTACTTGAGTTGGCTATCTGTGTTTGCTCAACTGGTTTTAGAGGTTGATTGCTAACTGAGAAATTTAGCTTTAGGGTTGTATATACTGGGCAACCTCTATAATTTGCAGTGTGATTACCTCCACAATTGCTGCATTTTTTCATGCTAGCATTGCCTTTAGATTTTGGGCATATGTTTGATTTATGGAGTTCTCCACAAATCACACAAACAGCTGGCAGGGTACAATATGTCTTAGTATGTCCATATTCTTGGCAGTTACTGCACTGAGGAGGTCCAGTTCTCTTATGGGGTTCTTCGATTGTGATTTTGCGATGCAATAAATATCGAATTTTATATATGGGGTGTACTTCACCTTTTTTTAGGGGTTTTGTTTCAGGCTGAAGCTCAATACTTTATAACGGTTGAGGTATATTGCTCTTGTTGAGAATGTTGAATACTGTTTTGGCTTGAAACCCTTCTTCCTGAAGGGCAAGTTTGATTTCGTTAATATCAGCTTTGGGTTCGACGCCTTTGAGTACAACGATTAAGCCCTTACTACTTTTTAGCTGATATGTGAAGTAATTCTTTTTTACAGCATCAAATTCCGCTATTACTTTGCGATAATGAGTTTCGCTGTAGATTTGCACTTTCGTTTCCTCAATTTGGCCTTTGCGAATAGAAACAACGTGGAAATTCTTTGGTCCTATAAGACTTGTAATTCTAGAAATCAACTTATCTGAGTTGCGTTCTCTTAAGAAAATGGGTGGGGGTTTGAAATTTTTCTTGGAGATAATATTTTCGTCACTTTCATCACCTGGAAGCAGGGCGTATCTATTTTCCGAACTAATAGGGGCAGTGTTCTATTTTTAATTTTTGTTGAATTCATTTGTTTTGAATTTTGTGGACTTCTTTTTCGCTTTACTACAGTAATGTAGCGATTAATTCCAGTTTGAACAGCAACTGGTTCTTCATTAGTCATCGCACTAGTTGCTTTTACTACTGGGTCACGCACTTCAGTAGAAAGGCCGTTATTTGTTTGCTTTGATGTTATAGCTGTTGGTGTTACAGCAGGAGAAGCGCATTGTACACTCCACGGTATAGAGGGAGATAGTATATCACGAGAGAACAAATTATTTTTTTGTCTGTATTTGTTGTTGTTGCAAAATTTGATGTAGTGTTATAGTGAGGAATATGTGCAGGCAAAAGATTTGCACTGTTACTTTCACTTGTGCAGTGTGTATCAACTGTTTTTTTTTGATAATGCACTTATCGGGGGGCTTTGCGCGGGTGATTGCAAATTATTGTTTACACACACATTAACAGGCGATTGCCGTTGCCGGAGAGGAGAGCGCTGAACACTCATATTACAAACAAAATGTTTGCAAACGATATTATTATTTTTTTTTTCTTTGATTTTATTGTTCTTTTTGCTTATTTGTATAAGCAATAAAGAACCACAGAAATAACTCGTTGAGTTTACTTAGCGTCTTTTCGCAATATATTTAATTTTTTTTAACGGAATCAATCACTTTTTCGACTCTATCAAAGGAGAGATGCAAAACACGACCACTCTTATTGGTGACTTTCCACTACTTCCTAATTGATTTAGGTTTTCCAGTTATTATGGATTGATCTGCTTCTATAGTCTTTTTAATTAAAGTAAAAGTTTTATTAAAATTGTTGTTAGTTTTAATTTGTTGATTGACAATTTCTATTATATTGTGGTTATTTTGATCAAAAACAGATAAATGATTTTCTATTTCTATCTATCGTCATCTCCTCTTCGCAAATGCCAGTGATTAGATAAAGATGAAACATCAGAACCAACCCAAAGAGATGTCCTCCTGTTGGTGGGATATGGCCGGTATCATTTATTTTGATCTGCTGAAAGCAAACTAGACGATCACATCAGATTATCATTGTTATCAACTATCGAAACTAAATAAAGCACTTGG
Source organism: Megamerina dolium (assembly GCA_963854835.1). Classification (NCBI taxonomy): domain Eukaryota; kingdom Metazoa; phylum Arthropoda; class Insecta; order Diptera; family Megamerinidae; genus Megamerina; species Megamerina dolium. Next base: position 38,107,332 of record OY978530.1, read on the forward strand.
AAAAAATCGCCCGTCTTTAGTCAATAGATGCAAAATTTTGTTTCACCACGACAACGCAATACCGCATACAGCAAGACAGACCTTAGGCACTCGAACGAGCTCGTGGATTTTAAGTAATAAGAACTGCACATCAAAAGAAGCTTTAAAAAGGGATATAGACACGTATTTTGGCTCCAAGGACAAACAATTTTTTGATCAGGAAATTGAAAATTTGCCTAAACGTTGGGAAGACATTATAAATAATACAGAAAAATATATTATTGATTAATAAATACAGAAAACTTCTTTTTTATTTATTTTAAAACCACCTAAGAAAAACGCACGAACTTATGGATTGACCTGATATACGGCCGAAAATATTTAACATTTTAAACTATTGCCAACAATTCTTTTTCAATTGTTGGGTAGTTGGTTTCGTGTTTATTCAGCGTTCTTGATGCATATGCTACTGGGTGGTCATCTTGTGTCAAGACCTCTCCAACAGCGAAGTTACTGGAATCAGTAGTAATTTTAAAACGCTTCTCAAAGTTTGGATAGGACAAAATTGGCGTATGAGTCAGAATATCTTTCAACTTTTCAAAACAATTAATATATTTAGGATCATTTGTATTGACTTGTACCGATTTCTTTAGAAATCTGGTCATAGGATTTGCAATCTTTAATAAACTTCCTATAAAATCCAATCATACCTAGAAAAGATTTAATCTGTTTTGAGTAGTCGAAAGAATTATTGTTATTGCGGTTGTTTGAGGTATTTTCGTTTGCTTTTGTTTGAATAAATTTTCTATTTTTTCTGTGGCTGTGTTCTATACAATCTGAATCACTCAAAAGTCTTAAATTAGAGTATCTTCTATAAGTTTCGTTTAAAAAGTCGCTTTTGTCTAGTTGCACCCTAACATGTCCCTTATTTTTTCTTTTAAGATTTCTATAAAATCTCTTTCCACACGTTGTGGCTTATATAAATTAGATTTAAAATCATCGAAACCGTATATTTAATTTATTTCGTATTTAATTTTATTGAATTTTAAAAATAATTCATCTAAACTACTAACCTTTGACATTCTCGCCTGATTGAACAGCTCGCCATATGTTTTGGTTGGCTTAAATGGTTTTTAAGGCTGTTTTTGAGGACCCCCCATTTTGGAACGTTTCCCAAACCTCTGATGCATTTAGATGCATTTTCGTTGACTATAATTGCAATCCGTATGTATATATGTATGTGGGTGCCGTGGCTCAGTGGTTAGTGTGTTGGCCTTCTGATCTGTAGGTCGTGGTTCAATCCCCGGCTCACGCATAACAAATTTAATATCGAAAAAAAGATTTTTCTTTCGAACGGTACCCACCTGTCGGCAAGCAATTGGCAATTCTTCCGACAGTAACAACTTGCCATGAAAAAGCTTCTAAAAGAACTCTGTGACAAAGCCCAGAAAAAGTGATGTCACAAGGGTTCTGCCGTTCGGATCCGGCTAAAATAAGTAGGTCCCTTCTAATACTGTCCAAATTTAAGACGCACAACAGCAATGGAAGAGAAGCTCGGCCAATGAGCCCTTCGGGGCTTTTAGTGCCACATATATATATATATATATATATATATATATATATATATATATATATATATATATATATATATATATATATATATATGTATATAGCTCCGCATTTGTTCCGCAAAGCAATACGGCATCCTCTACTGATTGGATGAATGACAACAAACTATAGTTTTTGTTGTCGCTGAACCATCGAAGGTGCCTGAACTGCTCCAGCACCTGTTGTGGTTTTAATGCCATTTGTTGTGGTGGTTGCTTTTAATGTTGCTGTGATTGTTGGTGTTGTTGTTGCTCTTGCGCTGCAATTTATTGTTGCTACTGAGTTGCAAGCGATCATCACCTCCTCACTGCGACAATCAGGCTCAGACTGGCTGCGGCTGGGAAGAGCTATAATCATAAAGCGCAAAAAAAGTTCGACGTTGAGAAGCTAAAATGTCCTGTCACGCGCGAAAGATTTTCTGAATCGCTGGCGTCCGCTCTTTCTGTGCATGCTGACATTGACGATTGGCCGTACATAAAACAAACCTTTGTAAAGGCTGCGGAAGAACACGTTGGTCACATGATGAATAAACGAAAATGCTGGATATCGGATCGCACATGGGACTTTATAAGCGAACGTCGGATGGTGAAAAATCAGCTTAATTGCGCGAAGACTAGACAACGCAAAGCTCTTTTGCAGCAACGATACAGCTCGGTCGACAAGCAAATAAAGAAGTGTGCACGAGAAGATAGGAGAAAATGGAGCGATCACTTAGCGGCCACAGCGCAGGCTGCAGCAGAGACGTATCGCACCCGAGATCTATACCACACTATACGTCAGCTAACAAACACCGCCTTTAAAACTTCCAAGCCGCTTAAAGACGAAAATGGAGTACTAACAACGTCCAAAGACAAGCAAATCAACATATGGGAGCGCTATTATGAGAAGTTATTGTCAGCGCCATCCGCTCAATCAATCGAGCCCTGTAGTTGCCAACGTCACACAGTTAGACGTGATATCCCCACCACATGCCCGGATGAGTTTGAGATAATATGCGCGATCAAGACACTAAAAATTAACAAAGCTCCTGGACCTGACAACATCAATCCGGAATTACTAAAAGCTGACCCCAAGCTTAGTGCTCGTATCCTGATGCCCCTATTAAAAAACATTTGGAGCTCAGAAAAAATACCATCCGAGTTGAAAGAAGGTACCATCATTCTTCTCCCGAAGAAAGGTAATTTATCCGAGTGTAAAAATTGGAGAGGTATCACGCTGTTTAGCATGATAAACAAAGTAGTAGCACACATAATTCACAGAAGGCTATCCAATTCACTGTTGCAGGGATTACGCCGGCTTTCGCCCACGGTGCTCGTGCGTAGATCATGTAAACACCCTGAGAGTAATCGTGGAACAGTCAGTGGAGTAGCGGACACCCCTCTACATGTGTTTTATCGACTTCGAGAAAGCTTTCGATACTCTTAAACACGAAGCGAAAAAATTATTAACATCATCAAAGAGCTGTACGCGGGCGCTAGTTGCCGCGTAAAACACGAAAATGCTTTAAGCAATGGGATCAAGGTGCAAGCCGAAGTGAGGCAGGGCTGCGTACTATCTCCACTGTTGTTCAACCTAGTATTGGACTTAGTTACGCGGCAAGCTTGTGCAGTGAACAGAGGCATCTCCTGGAGTATGGGCGGCCACCTGGAAGATCTAGACTATGCTGACGATATTTGTCTGCTGGCGCATAAATTTTCGCACATATCAGCAAAATTGCAAGCGGTAAGTGACGCTGCAGCACAAACAGGACTTAAAATCAATATCGCGAAGACCAAAGTTATGCGAATCAACACCACCGAAACACAAGCTCTTCAGATTGCTGGCCCACCTTTGGAAGATGTAGACGAATTCTGTTACCTTGGGAGTATTATTTCCAAGACTGGCGGGTCATCAGTTGACATACGCAACCGTATATCGAAGAGTAGTGCTGCATTTGGCATGCTAGATAAGGTATGGAGAGCGTCTTACATATCCAGGCATACGAAACTTAACTTATCGCTGTCTACGTAGAATTATACGTGTATTTTGGCCCCAGGTCATAAGCAACACTGAACTCTGGAATCTGACCAAACAAACACCAATCCACATCGAAATCCAACGTCGTAAGTGGAAATGGATCGGCCACACATTGCGGAAACCCCACGGTGACATAACGAGAACAGCGCTGGATTGGAACCCCCAAGGCAGCCGCAGGCGTGGGAGGGAAGGGAAATATATATATATATATATATATATATATATATATATATATATATATATATATATATATATATATATATATATATACTGAGTAATGATTGATTCCTGTTGTAGAATCACCGCTTCCAATTGTGTTATATTTTTCATCAGTGCTTCCATGGCTTTATACTCGGTTTTTAAAATCGTAAATGTTTTTACTTTTTCGTCAATTAATTTTTTTACAGTTTTTTTGTAACTTTTTTTTTTCTTTTTAATTTCTATTAATTTTAAAAGATTTAACTTTATTGATAAATTTTATAGTTTTTCCCACAGTAAAATCGCTTTAGCGTTTAACGCCAATTTGTTTTTTTCTTTTTAGTCATTTTTTGCAGAGTTTCTCGACTGCGCCACTTATGGTTTTGTGTCTTCGGACACAAATTTTATAAGTATAAAAGAATAATAACTTCAGTTTTTATGAATTTATTTATTTTCATCAATTTCAACCTTTCTGGTTGACACGAATCTTAAGACTTAATCTTAATATTAACTTAATACTAAGAGAAGCATTCATATATATGATCTACAAGTATGTTAGCGTATTTAAGAATGCAAATATGGAATTTGTAAACAATATGGTTTTGGGTTAAGTCTGGGTTTGTCTTTACTTTTGTAAATACTTTGGTGCAGAAGTCAGCAAAGTATTTCTTATCCTGTTGTGTACATAACGCTTATTAATCATTTAATGAACTAGCGAATGTGTATTTACTTTGATGCAGAAGGCATGGTTACTCTCTCTCTCCCTCTCTCAACACACACACTATCTATTGCCATGAACCACTGAATCATGATCTACTGCTTTGTATCGTCGTGTATACGTTGCTTTTTTTCTTTTTCTCCCTTTCTCCACGCTATATATTCCTTCCTACTCATGGAACGAAATTTTCTTTAAAAATTTCACACTCCATTTGCGATACCACTGCCTATGAAGTTTTACTTCAAAAATTATTAGTTGCAACAGTTTTTTACAAGTTCAGAAGGTTTTTATCTTACTTACGACTTATGTGGCCACTGCAACCCAAAATCGATTTTGGCCGAACCAGCTCTTTCCTTCGCTAGCTGGCGCCAGTTAGAAATTTCAGGCGCTGACAAGTTCTTCAGTATTTTATTTTTTCATCGGAAGTTAGGTCTTCCTCTTCTGCGTCGTCCACCAGTGGATTCCAAATATAACACCTTCTTAGCCGGAGCATGCTGGTTTCAAGATAGATGAAGTCCTTCACTACTTCAAAAGCGTAATTATCAACAGTGACATGATGGGTCTCTTTGTTTGTTGATTCTAGGTACTTCGTTTTGCCGTCGTTAACCGTAAGACCCATTCGACGTGACTCTTTTTTCAACTCTAAGAATGCTGCACTGACTGCTCGCGTATTCATGCCTATTATGTCAATATCATCGGCATACGCCAACAGCATGACACTTTTGTTGAAGATATTGTCACTATGTCGTAAATAAGCAGTTCGTAATATTTTATCTATAATAAGATCGAAGAAGTCCCACTATAACGAATCACCTTGTTTGAAACCCCGTTCGGTATTAAATAATGGAGAGGTCCTTCCCAATTTTCACTGCACAACCGGAGTTATACAGTGTCGTTCTGCAAAGCCGAATGAGCTCCGGAGGAATACCGAACTCAGGCATTATTGTATAGAGGTAATCATTTACCAGACTGTCCAAAGGGCTTTATAATCAACAGACAGATGGTCTGTGTCGATCTGTGTTTCTTGGGTGTTTTCCATGATTTGGTGCAGTGTGAAAATCTGGTCGATGGTGGATTTACCGAGTCTAAAGCCACACTGATAAGGTCCAATCACCGCTCACCGCCTCCGGTCTTAAACAACTCCGCAAGCAGGCCATCAGCACCTGCAGCTTTGTTGTTTTTCAGCCTTAAAATGGCTGTTTCAACATCGTCATGGTCGATTGGTGTAACATCTGTACCATCATCCGTGATTGAGGAGTTCGAGAGATCTCCTCCACAGTAACGCAGAGAAGTGTTCCCTTAATAAGCTCAGTACACTATGGACATCTGTAACCAGATTTCCATTATTGTCAAGACAGGAAGAGTCTCCAGGGTTTAAACCGCCACTCAGGCGCTTGATCTTCTCGAAAAATGTTCTAGTCCCATTCCTGCTTCTACTCATCGCTATATCCTTACACTCGCGTCTTTTCTGATCTCTTTTCATATACCTGAAAAGATGTTTCTCCGCACTCCTCACGTCTCTGTACCGCTTCTTAATAGCTCGTTTTTTATATGAGGTGTCTTTCTCTGCGGTAGCGTCGCAATACTCCTGATAAAACCACTAATTCCTTAGAGGCTGTTAGAAATCAATTACCTCTTAGGCAGCAGTAGTCATGGAATGGGATATATGTGTCCACTGAGCACATGTATCATGAAAAGGGGGAGTGTTCTGCATAAGCAGATCCGATAATCGGGTGGTAAAAGCATTTGCTATCTCTGGTGATTGCAGCTTATTGACGTCAAGCTTTTTCTGTGTGAAACTTCGCTTGTTCTTTGCGACACATAAACGTGTTCGCACCTTTGCTGCAATAAGGTAATGATCTGAGTCGATGTTGGCACCACGGACCGATTTCACGACCATCACACTGAAAGCATGCCTTCCGTCGATCATTATGTGATCAATTTGGTTTTTCGTTCGTTTATCTGGAGACAGCCATGTCGCTTTTTGTATGTTGAGATGCTGAAATCTGGTAGTACTAATTACCATGTTTCGTGCTGCGATGAAGTCGATCAGACTCATTCCGTTATCGGAGGTGTTCTGATGGAGGCTAAATTTTCCGACGAACCAAAGGTACCTTTCTTGACCATCCTGGCATTAAAGTTGCCCAGCGCGATTTTGATATATTGGCGGGGCAGCGGTCATAAACTGCTTCGAGGCACACATCGTTAATTATAAAAATGTAACACATGAGTCTTGTATATACAAATTGTGTATTGCTGCTGTTATGACAAACAGTCACAGTATTTCATGACATTGCTGTTCATTCTGTTGACTTTATATAACGCTGTACCACTTGATTCAGTAGAGATTGGAATTGATGTATATGTAAGTTGATCTCAATTAGCTCTTTGGTCTCTGTTAACATCGCTGTCTGAATCTTTTCCGGTCTGTCTAAACCTTGATGGAAAAGTTGTCATTCCACCGTACAACCGTTCTCCTATGGTCCAGATAGCGAGAATACCAATAATATTCCTATTAAATTATTTTCTACAAACTCTACAACTACATCTACATAATAGTTCTAGTTCTTTTAGACAAATGTTTTTCGGGTATATTGTATATACAATTTGAGTTTGATATATTAATTTATTTTTCCCAAAAATATTATAAAAGAAATTATGAAAATGCATCATTGTTTTACACATAATTTTATAATAACGTTGCAATTTCCTTCTGTTGCAATAGCCGCACTCACCCAACCGCATCCGACCCCGTGAAAGACGGAAGGTTATCCCGCTATGTTTACTCCCTAGTTTATTACCTTTATTTATTCTGTAAAATATGTCTCTTGCTGTTATAGCTTACTTTTGATCTATCTTTCAAAATGATTTCCTAAACCTATTTCTACACTAACTTGAATTTGGTTATATGGTTGTTTAAAATGCCTTGATTCTATATCTTTTTCTTATTTAATTATGTTTCGCACGGCATCTACACATTGAATGACAATTCAAAGCGATGGATTGCAACAGCTGTGGTTATACGCATGATCATGATAACTTGCTCTGTTCTATGTTCTGAAGCTTAACAATAGATATCTAGCTTTATTATTTTTTTTGAATTCGTCTCATCTCTGGCCTGATATTGTCTTAGATTAAAGGAAATCTAGTACCATCCTAATTGTTGCCTAGCGTCTAGACGTTCAATTACTGGTGCAATAATGACTGTTCATTATTTGACTTTGTCGACCGCCTGTATTTGTTTAATCAATTGGTGATCGTCGTTATCATCATACTTCGACAAGCCTGTAAAACCTTTTGAAGTTACGGTATTATTTCACCAGAAGCACTATTAATTCATCGTTGTGGTCCAATTTCAAGTTAATACGATAACAGATATATTTGTTAAGTTAAGATTACTTGATGATGACGAAAATGTGTTAGTAAATTATTATGGTATCAAATAAATTTATTGTAACAAATGATACAACAACAAGAATTAAACTCACAAACAAAATATAATTTTGAAAGATTCGAAACCTAGTCAAAATTACATATTTAAAAGAAGAATTAAACTGATGTAACAAAAATTGAAGAAATTGATGACGAAAATTTAACAATACAGAACGCTATAATTGATGAATAATACCGAAATTGTGACGAAAGAAATTTAAATCTTACAACAAATTACTTTCAAATTGTGAAATAACATTTTAACAAAAACGTTTTTGTAATAGAAAACACGAAATTCATAATTCATACTTGTATTCAGTCTTACTGACACAACCAAAGTTATAATAAAACATTAACTTTCAAAAGTTTTGTAAGAACAACGTAAAAAGTTTAGAAGAAATTAAAGAACTAAAATTTAATAAAAGTTTAATAGCATATAACTTGAAAGACGTGCATTATTTTTGCTCAATGTAAATTCGTGATTTCTTTTTAAGATACAATAGCTTTTAATGACAAAAAATCAGTGCATACATATATTAGTAACTTCATGTAGTAGCAAAATGTAAAAAATTTTAACTTGAATTATTGCGTTTTGTTATGGAACTCCTCAAATATGTTCAATGTACGAGTACATTTTTATTTGATTTATATTGTAATTTCTAATTTAAATTATACAAAAAAATATTTACTTTTCTACAAATACGTTTTTTATATCAATATTAAACCTAAAACACTTGATATAAATCTAAATAATCGTCAAAAGCTATATTTGACATGAAATTAATTTATGTTTTCTTTGACACCAAGCAGAAGTACTTCTTGTGCTTCTACTGCTAATTTTTTATGCTTTTTTTTCTTGTTTGATATGCATACTACTAATAAATATTGTTATCACTTATATATATTATTAAGATGTACTAACATAAAATTAAATTGAATTTTTTTTATTGAAGAAGATTTTCTATCTAATATAAAAATGAAAATTTTCGATATATAAAAATAAGATCATATTGATCTTCTATAAAAATATTTAAAAGTACAAACATTACAAGTTGACTGAATATCAACATAATAATAATAATAATAATAATAATAATAATAATAATATTTTTTTTTTTTTTTTTTTGGTGTGAGGAGGTAACAAAATGGCTGACCCACTGACCCGTAACTATCGTCACAATTACAGAGTGTGTCGTCGCAGACACTAAAAAACTTCCCCATCCATCAAGGACCTTTGAACCTACCCCGGAACCACGGTAGTATTACTTCGGGGTAGGGCCCTAGTGAGTCTTTATTAGACTTCACTCGTTTTGACCTGCGTCCAGGTCCCGCTTTTTTCTTCTGAGTACGCATTCCGTATACCGCGAAATAGCGTTCCAGTTTTCTTCGCTGTGTAACAGTTTTTCGACCAGGTTTTCAACTGTCCATAACCCGATTTGCTGCTCCAATACGATCCTTTCATTACTCCATCTTTCGCAACTGAAGAAAGTATGCTCTACGTCGTCTTCTTCCGCATCATCGTATACGCATCTAGCATGCGCTCTCTTCCCCATTCTATGTAAATATTTACAGAAATAGCCGTGGCCAGATAACAACTGGGTTAGGTAATAATTAACCTCTCCGTGTCTTCGCCCAATCCATTCACATATGCTTGGTATAATTTTTATGGTCCATCTGCCATACGTGTCGTTCTCCCATTTCTCTTGCCAGATATTAATTGTCTGCTCTCTTATTTGCTTTTCAGCTTGTGGTGTATAGCCTCCAGATTTTTTTAGTAGGCAGAACTTTTTTCGCTCTTCTGCTAGCAGGTCAATTGGTGTTACACCCGCTATTGCCAGCACCGCACTATACGACACTGTGCGATAGGCACATGTTATTCGTAGGGCCATAGTCCTTTGTACAGCTGATATAATTTTCCTTCTGCAACCCGTTTTGAGTGTGTCGGCCCATAGTTCACATCCATATAGTAGGATGGAATGGTTTACCGCCATTAAGACTTTACGCTTGCTGGTAACGGTCCACCGATGTTTGCCATCAGTCTGCTTAGTGATGCTGTAACTTTAGCTGCTTTGTTTGTAGCATACTGCAATTGTGCCGTATATGTGAGCTTGGAGTCCAATCTAACTCCTAGATATTTAACCACCTTCTGTGTAGTTATTTGTTCGTCGTTTATGTACATATCTACCTCCAAAGGAATTTGACGCCCCGTTATGAGCAGCAGTTCAGTTTTCTGCGTTGCTAACTGAAGTCCGTGGAAATTTAGCCATTCTTGCGTGCGTATCATCACCTGATTGAGTTTTCTTTGTGCTTCTACTGTATTTCTCGCAGTTATAACAGCTGCTATATCATCTGCAAAGCCCACTAGGAATGTGTCGTCTGGCATTTCTATGCGTAGTATTTCATCGTAACTTATATTCCAGAGATCTGGACCGAGGATTGAACCTTGGGCTGCACCAGCCGTTATTTTTTTCGTCTTTGGTCCAGCGTTTGTATTGTATGTGAGTACGCGGTCACATAAATAGCTGCGTATCATTCTACTCAAGTATGCAGGTATCCGGAAGCGTTGTTCTAAGGCTTCTATCATGTCCGACCATTTCACGCTGTTGAACGCGTTTCTAACATCTAGGGTCGCTAGCAAGACTACTGGTCTAGAATAGTGGTTACCTTTTTTGTTATCGAGGCTGCTTCCACCACTTCTTGAATCGCTCCCACGGTAGACCTCCCTTTTCTAAAACCATGCTGTCTGTCACTGAGCCCACCGGCTGCTTGTATTGCAGCTGTGATACGAGGTTTAAGAAGCTTCTCTAATAATTTCCCAGCTGTATCAAGCATGCAGAGTGGGCGATATGCACCTGGTGTCATTGGGTCACCTTTGCCTTTGCTTACCAGAATTAGTTGTTGGTTCTTCCACACCTCTTTAAATATCCCTTCTTTGAGACATGCGTTGTACATATTTAACAGTACCTGCGGCTGGTGGTGTACAAGTTCCTTTAATACTTCTCCTGGGATTTTGTCGGGGCCTGGTGTATTCTTATTTTTAAGCGTACTTGCTGCATATTCTAGTTCTTCTTCGCTGAAAAGCAGAATTTCTCCTGGTTCTCTAACTGGATCCTCCGGCCGTAAGGGATGTTGTGGAAACAAGGTCGAGACTATATTCTCCATTGTTTCTTCATCCATATCATTTGTCACAACTTTGCTACCTGGTTTCTTCATAACGATTTTGTATCCTAGTCCCCAGGGATTTGGGGTTTACGTTGTTTACGTCTTTGCTTAGTTCAGCCCACTTTTCATTTTTGCTGCGGAAAATAGCAGACTTGAGTTCTGCCTTTGCATTCTTGTATGCTGCACGCTCTATAATAAAGTTTTCTCTACGTCTGGCCCTTGTTAGAATGCGTCTATACTGCATGCAGATTCGTCTCAGTTTTGCAACTTTTTCATTCCACCAGTATACCGATTTGTGTCGCCTGTATCCCGTTTTCGGCTTGGAAGCATCACAAGCCTTTTTAATCGCGCTCATTGTTTGAGTAACTATTTCCCTAGCGGCATGGGTTTGGTCAACCATATTTGCTTGTCTATTGAACTCCGTCCGCAATACGTCTCTGTTCAATCTATCCACATTCCATTTGCGCGGTATTTTGACGCCATCCACTAGAGCATCTTTTTGGCCTTGAAACTGATAAGAGTAGGAGATGTACTGATGGTCACTGGCCGTGAAATCCTCTAGTACCCTCCAGCAAATAATTTTCCCAGCTATTGATTCTGTAGCAAACGTTATGTCTGGTGTGGTGCTCTCGCAGCCTGGCCGTCTAAACGTCCTTGCTGTGCCCGTGTTTATAGCAATAAGGCTAAGCCTTGAAGCCATGTCCACTACCCTACGACCTCGGGCGTCCATAGTTGGCATACCCCACTCCGGAGCACGGGAGTTAAAATCACCTGCTACAACTAAAGCTCCTTCGAGTTCTAGAGCCTTGCCTTCGATGTCATTCAGTTTATCCTGGAAGGTCATTATATCATCGCTCGGAGTAAGATAACAGCTCACCAATGTAACACCCTTAATACGTACATAAACGTAACAAGATCCTCTGCCGCTGTCAGTGACCTGAATGCTGCTGGTTATAGGTTATTATAATAATAATAATAATAATAATAATAATAATAATAATAATAATACGAATAATAATAATAATACGAATAATAATAATAATAAGAATAATAATAATAATAATAACAATAATAATAAAATAACACTACAAATACCCCCCTTCTCTAAATTAAGTAACAGTCAATAAATTAAAAGTTACTTTTTATTTAGAGTTTGCATTTTGTAGAGTTTTCGTTTGTATATCATTATCTAAAAAAACCGGTTTAATTCTATCTATCAATATGTTTTGATGCACGTTATTTATGTTGACCGTGAACCATTTTGCAATATTTTCTACCACCTCAAACGGAACCTCGTATGGTTCCTGTATTTCTGTGCTTTTCCTATCTACCCTTACAAATACCATTTACAGTCTTATAAACTTTTGGGAACATAGACTGGTGAGTCACAATTATGTGCCATGTTGGAACGTGAGTTTCGAAATTTTTCTTTAAATCTAGCTAAAATTTCTGTCGGATCGAAAATTCTTTCTGACTCAACCACCATTTGACCAAGTAACCTAAAAATTTGTCCGTATATCATTTTTAATGGCGTTGCATTGATGTTTTCCTTGAAGGTAGATCGTAAGAGTATGATCGGTAATGGATCGTTTCATTGTCTTCTTTGGCCATTATTGATGATTTTAATTGGCTATGTAAACGTTCTGTCACTCCATTAGATTGTGGATGGTATGAAGTGGTATTTATCGTTTGCCTTCCTAAAAATTTTGCTAATTCACTGAATAATTTAGACATAAATTGAGTTCCTTGATCAGTTGTTATTGTATGAGGTACCTCAAGACGAGAAATTGTTCACGAAAAAAGGCTTCTGCTATAGTAAGAGCCAATATATTTTTAATCGGATAAACTTCTGGCTTACGATATCTATGTGAATATGTTCGAAACGACCTTTTAGAATGCTAATTTTCGAAATTGGTAATTTAGTATGTCTAATTACTGTTTTTGACAATTTACACATTCTTTTAACCATTGATTAATAATTTTATCCAGTCTTGGCCAAAAGTAACGACTTGCTATTAATCGACGCATTGCTCTTACTCCAGTATGTGCTATGACATGAAGTTTGGTAAAATAAATTTACGCCAACTTACAGGGATATAAGGTCTGGTAATATCTAATGATATTTCGCACCATATACTAATTTTGAGAATTGGAACTCCTATTAATTGTAATTTATATCTACTGTCCGAAATTTCTATAAGTAATTTTAATTTATTGTGTTTTTGTTGTTCTTGATAAAGCACTTTTAAATTTATATTATCAATGTCAATAGTTTCTATATTAGGGTTTCTAGATAATGTATCTGCTACAATGTTTGTTTCACCACTAATATGCCTAATGTCACTCGTAAATTGTGATATATATTCTAAATGTCTAGTTTGCCGTGGACTTATTTCGGTTTTCGAATTTATGGTTTGTGGTCTGTATACTTACTTACTTACTTATGTGGCCATAACAACCGAGTATCGATTTAGGCCGAAAATAACATGCTTCGCCAGCCATCTCTGTTCTTCGCTAACTGGCGCCAGTTAGAAATTCCAAGCGCCGTTAGGTTCTCCAGTACTTGGTCTTTCCACCGGAGGTTAGGTCTTCCTCTTCTGCGTCGTCCTCCAGCAGGTTCCGAATATAACACCTTCTTAGCTGGAGCGTGTTCTTTACTATGTCAATATCAGCATACAGCTCATACAGCTCATGATTGTACCTTATTCGGTACTCGCCACCAACGCAAATAGGTCCAAAGATCTTGCGTAGGATTTTTCTCTCGAAAACTCCAAGCATTCGCTCATCCGAGGTGGAAATTGTCCAGGCTTCAGCGCCATATGTTAGGACGGGCATAATGAGAGACTTGTAGAGTGTAGTTTTCGTTCTTCGAGAGAGGGCTCGACTTCTCAATTGTTTACTCAGCCCAAAGTAACACCTGTTAGCAAGAGTTATCCTACGCATGATCTCCAAGCTGACGTCATTACTGCTGTTAATGCTGGTTCCAAGATAGACAAAGTCCCTTACTACTTCAAAAGCGTAGTTGTCAACAGTGACGTGCTGTCCAAGACGCCGGGACTCTTTGTTTGTTGACACTAGATACTTCGTCTTGCCCTCGTTCACCGTGAGACCCATCCGACGCTACTCTCTTTCCAACTCTGAGAATGCTGCACTGACTGCTCGCGTGTTCATGCCGATTATGTCAATATCGTCGGCATACGCTAACAGCATGACACTTTTGTTGAAGATAGTGCCGTTATGTCGTAGATCAGCAGCTCGTATTATTTTCTCCATAATAAGATTGAAGAAGTCGCACGATAACGAATCACCTTGTTTGAAACCCCGTTCGGTATTAAACGGTGCGGAGAGGTCCTTCCCAATTTTCACTGCACAACGGGAGTTATGCAGTGTCATTCTACAAAGTCGAATGAGCTTTGCAGGAATACCGAACTCAGACATTGTTGCGTAGAGGTAATCCCTTACCGGACTGTCGAAAGCGGCTTTATAATCAACAAATAGGTGGTGTGTGTCGATCTGTTTTTCTTGGGTCTTCTCCAGGATTTGGCGCAGTGTGAAAATCTGGTCGATGGTGGATTTACCAGGTCTGAAGCCACACTGATAAGGTCCAATCAGGTTGCTGAGCATAGGCTTCAACCTTTCACACAGTACGCTCGATAGAACCTTGTATGCGATGCTCAGGAGACTTATTCCACGGTAGTTGGCGCAAATTGTGGGGTCTCCTTTGTTATGTACGGGACAGAGAACACTGAGCCTCCAATCATCAGGCATGCTTTCATCCGACCATATTCTGCTTATGAGCTGGTGCATGCGGGTGAGCAGCTCATCGCCTCCGCTCTTAAACAACTCGGCAGGCAGGCCATCGGCACCTGCAGCTTTGTTGTTCTTCAGCCTTAAAATGGCCTCGTCATAGTCGGGTGGTGGAAAATCAACACCATCATCTGTAATTGGGGTTATCGGGCAATTTCCTCCACTGGCGGACTTGTTCGTAGCATCGCCATTCAGTAACGTGGAGAAGTGTTCCCTCCATAGGCTCAGTACACTCTGGACATCCGTAACCATAGTCCCATTTACATCACGACAAGAAGAGGCTCCGGGATTTAAACCTCCACTTAGGCGCTTGATCTTTTCTAAGAATTTTCGAGTCTCATTCTTGTCGGTACACATTTCTATCTCCTCACACTCGCGTCGTTCCAACTCCATCTTCTTGCGCCTGAAAAGATGTCTCTCTGCTCTCCTTTTCTCTCTGTACTGCTCCTCAACATCTCGCGTTGCGCTGCACTCAGGGTTTTTCTGTAGGCGGCGTCTTTCTCTGCGGTAGCGTCGCGACACTCCTGATCATACCACTCATTCCTCAGAGGCCGGTAGTAACCGATTACCTCCTCGGCAGCACTAGTCATGGAGTGGGATATATGTGTCCACCGTGCGCATGTATCATCAAGTGGGGGAGTGTTCTGCATAAGCAGATCCGATAGTCGAGTGGCAAATGCATCTGCTGTCTCTGGTGATCGCAGCTTACTGACATCGAGCTTTTTCTGTGTGGGACTTCTCTTGTTATTTGCGACACATAAACGTGTGCGCACCTTAGCTGCAACAAGGTAGTGATCCGAGTCGATGTTGGCTCCACGGATCGATTTCACGTCCATCACACTGGAAGCATGCCTTCCTTCAATCACCACATGATCAATTTGGTTTCTTGTACGTTGATCTGGAGACAGCCATGTCGCTTTGTGGATGTCGAGATGCTGGAATCTGGTACCACCAATTACCATGTTTCGTGCTGCGGCGAAGTCGATCAGCCTCATTCCGTTATTGGAGGTGTTATGGTGGAGGCTGAATTTTCCGACAGGTGGACCAAAGGTACCTTCCTTGCCCACCCTGGCATTAAAGTCGCCAAGCACGATTTTGATATCGTGGCGGGGGCAGCGGACATAAGCTTCTTCGAGGCGCTGAAAGAAGCTCTCCTTGGTCACATTGTCCTTCTCATTCGTCCGAGCGTGGGGACATATAAGGCTGATGTTAAAGAATTTTGCCTTGATGCGGATTGTGGCCAGCCGCTCGTTCACAGGCGTGAAGTGATGTCGTAGTCTCTTGCTGACCAAAACTCCACATCCTAATTCGTGCCTTTCAGCATGGCAACTGTAGTAAATATCACAGGACGTTCTTTTGGAGCAGCCCTGTTCCGTCCATCGCATGTCCTAGAGAGCGGTGATGTCAGCTCTCTATTTTTCGAGGACATCAACCAGCTGGATAGAGGCACCCTCTCTATAAAGGGACCGGACATTCCAGGTGTATATCCGTAAATCATTGTCCTTTTTTCGTTTGCAGGCGTCATCAACAAAAGCGGTAGTCCTTATCCGAGGCATATCTGTTTTTTTCATTGGGGGATTTTTTGGGTGGCGGGTCCCTAACCCAATGCACAACCTCTAGTCGAGGAGATTTTCGCCACTCACTTCAGCCGCCTCCCAGCGGGTGCCAGGAGGACGTTGCCCGGTAGTCGCTACGTGGAGGGCCTACTATACACAGACGACATGAAGCTGTACTCGTCTGCACAACCACACCTAAAAGCACTACTAAATATTACAGAACAATTAACAACTGATATTAAAATGAAATTTGGAATTAGCAAGTGTAAAGCACATAGAGAAAGGAAAATGGATTGAAACGCAGACTGAAACGCTAGATATCGAAACTCTAGACAGCATCGAATAATGCGATATATACAAATACCGTTCCAACAAAGTACGAAAATAGATCACATATTAATAAAAAAACAGCTTGCAAATATTAAAAACCCAACTCCAAAATTCTTTGTAAAGCCGGTAACACATTCGCTATTCTGATACTCACATACTCTTTTGGAATAATAAACTGGACTAACACCGATATTAATAACTTAGAAATAGCCACCCGGAAGAAACTGACGAAATAGAAAGCTACACCCCAACTCATGCATACAATAACAATACCAAGATCAGAAGGAGGAAGAGGATATATATACATTCGCAACTTATACAATAGCCAAATAGTTAAATTAAGAAGATTAAGAACATCTGGCAGAAAACTCGAACATCGATAAGAAGAACAGCTATACTTGGCGAACTTCATCGTAAAACGGAAGGATTTATAATCGCCATTCAGGATCAAGCAATTCTCACTGAAAACTATCAAAAATATATAAAGAAAGAACCTAATGTAATTAACGACAAATGCCGCAGGTGCCAAATATATACAGAAACAATAGGCCATATAATAGCAGGTTGCCAAATCCTACCAGGTACCGACTATACACAAAGACATGATATAGTTGCACAAATAGTACACCAAAAATCGCACATAAGCTCAATCTAATAGAAAACAACGACCCCTATTACAAATACATACCATCTAATATTCTAGAAAATAACACCTATACCCTATATTGGGATATAACAATACACACCCATAAAACCATAATCAACAATAGACCGGTTATCACACTTACTTATTAATAAAGAAAACAAGATAACATACTTCATTGAAATAAGCACACCCAACGACACAAACATTCACATGAAATACACTGAAAACATTGAAAAGTACACTGAACTAATACAAGAAATAAAAGGCATATGGAAACAAAACACAATAAGAACAATTTGTGATCTCTACAACAGGAATACTACACAAAACATTCATCCCAAACGTAAAACAACTCGACATCGAAGAAATAACACACTACAAGATACAGAAAGTAGTTATTTTGAAAATATACATATAACAACAACATAAAGAAAAATGTGCCAATACGACTTGCAGCCCGAAACTGCCGTCGTGCTCGGTGAAAATGGACCACGCCTCACGCGGTATGCGGGGGTTTGGTTGGTTGGTTGGTTGAAGTGGTGACTCATTCATAAGTCAAAATAGCGCTTACGCACCGTTTTGTTACCTTCTGCTCTTCTGCTAGCAGGTCAATTGGTGTTACACCCGCTATTGCCAGCACCGCACTATACGACACTGTGCGATAGGCACATGTTATTCGTAGGGCCATAGTCCTTTGTACAGCTGATATAATTTTCCTTCTGCAACCCGTTTTGAGTGTGTCGGCCCATAGTTCACATCCATATAGTAGGATGGAATGGTTTACCGCCATTAAGACTTTACGCTTGCTGGTAACGGTCCACCGATGTTTGCCATCAGTCTGCTTAGTGATGCTGTAACTTTAGCTGCTTTGTTTGTAGCATACTGCAATTGTGCCGTATATGTGAGCTTGGAGTCCAATCTAACTCCTAGATATTTAACCACCTTCTGTGTAGTTATTTGTTCGTCGTTTATGTACATATCTACCTCCAAAGGAATTTGACGCCCCGTTATGAGCAGCAGTTCAGTTTTCTGCGTTGCTAACTGAAGTCCGTGGAAATTTAGCCATTCTTGAGTGCGTATCATCACCTGATTGAGTTTTCTTTGTGCTTCTACTGTATTTCTCGCAGTTATAACAGCTGCTATATCATCTGCAAAGCCCACTAGGAATGTGTCGTCTGGCATTTCTATGCGTAGTATTTCATCGTAACTTATATTCCAGAGATCTGGACCGAGGATTGAACCTTGGGCTGCACCAGCCGTTATTTTTTTCGTCTTTGGTCCAGCGTTTGTATTGTATGTGAGTACGCGGTCACATAAATAGCTGCGTATCATTCTACTCAAGTATGCAGGTATCCGGAAGCGTTGTTCTAAGGCTTCTATCATGTCCGACCATTTCACGCTGTTGAACGCGTTTCTAACATCTAGGGTCGCTAGCAAGACTACTGGTCTAGAATAGTGGTTACCTCTTTTTGTTATCGAGGCTGCTTCCACCACTTCTTGAATCGCTCCCACGGTAGACCTCCCTTTTCTAAAACCATGCTGTCTGTCACTGAGCCCACCGGCTGCTTGTATTGCAGCTGTGATACGAGGTTTAAGAAGCTTCTCTAATAATTTCCCAGCTGTATCAAGCATGCAGAGTGGGCGATATGCACCTGGTGTCATTGGGTCACCTTTGCCTTTGCTTACCAGAATTAGTTGTTGGTTCTTCCACACCTCTGGAAATGTCCCTTCTTTGAGACATGCGTTGTACATATTTAACAGTACCTGCGGCTGGTGGTGTACAAGTTCCTTTAATACTTCTCCTGGGATTTTGTCGGGGCCTGGTGCCTTCTTATTTTTAAGCGTACTTGCTGCATATTCTAGTTCTTCTTCGCTGAAAAGCAGAATTTCTCCTGGTTCTCTAACTGGATCCTCCGGCCGTAAGGGATGTTGTGGAAACAAGGTCGAGACTATATTCTCCATTGTTTCTTCATCCATATCATTTGTCACAACTTTGCTACCTGGTTTCTTCATAACTATTTTGTATCCTAGTCCCCAGGGATTTGGGGTTTACGTTGTTTACGTCTTTGCTTAGTTCAGCCCACTTTTCATTTTTGCTGCGGAAAATAGCAGACTTGAGTTCTGCCTTTGCATTCTTGTATGCTGCACGCTCTATAATAAAGTTTTCTCTACGTCTGGCCCTTGTTAGAATGCGTCTACACTGCATGCAGATTCGTCTCAGTTTTGCAACTTTTTCATTCCACCAGTATACCGATTTGTGTCGCCTGTATCCCGTTTTCGGCTTGGAAGCATCACAAGCCTTTTTAATCGCGCTCATTGTTTGAGTAACTATTTCCCTAGCGGCATGGGTTTGGTCAACCATATTTGCTTGTCTATTGAACTCCGTCCGCAATACGTCTCTGTTCAATCTATCCACATTCCATTTGCGCGGTATTTTGACGCCATCCACTAGAGCATCTTTTTGGCCTTGAAACTGATAAGAGTAGGAGATGTACTGATGGTCACTGGCCGTGAAATCCTCTAGTACCCTCCAGCAAATAATTTTCCCAGCTATTGATTCTGTAGCAAACGTTATGTCTGGTGTGGTGCTCTCGCAGCCTGGCCGTCTAAACGTCCTTGCTGTGCCCGTGTTTATAGCAATAAGGCTAAGCCTTGAAGCCATGTCCACTACCCTACGACCTCGGGCGTCCATAGTTGGCATACCCCACTCCGGAGCACGGGAGTTAAAATCACCTGCTACAACTAAAGCTCCTTCGAGTTCTAGAGCCTTGCCTTCGATGTCATTCAGTTTATCCTGGAAGGTCATTATATCATCGCTCGGAGTAAGATAACAGCTCACCAATGTAACACCCTTAATACGTACATAAACGTAACAAGATCCTCTGCCGCTGTCAGTGACCTGAATGCTGCTGGTTATAGGTTATTATAATAATAATAATAATAATAATAATAATAATACGAATAATAATAATAATACGAATAATAATAATAATAAGAATAATAATAATAATAATAACAATAATAATAAAATAACACTACAAATACCCCCCTTCTCTAAATTAAGTAACAGTCAATAAATTAAAAGTTACTTTTTATTTAGAGTTTGCATTTTGTAGAGTTTTCGTTTGTATATCATTATCTAAAAAAACCGGTTTAATTCTATCTATCAATATGTTTTGATGCACGTTATTTATGTTGACCGTGAACCATTTTGCAATATTTTCTACCACCTCAAACGGAACCTCGTATGGTTCCTGTATTTCTGTGCTTTTCCTATCTACCCTTACAAATACCATTTACAGTCTTATAAACTTTTGGGAACATAGACTGGCGAGTCACAATTATGTGCCATGTTGGAACGTGAGTTTCGAAATTTTTCTTTAAATCTAGTTAAAATTTCTGTCGGATCGAAAATTCTTTCTGACTCAACCACCATTTGACCAAGTAACCTAAAAATTTGTCCGTATATCATTTTTAATGGCGTTGCATTGATGTTTTCCTTGAAGGTAGATCGTAAGAGTATGATCGGTAATGGATCGTTTCATTGTCTTCTTTGGCCATTATTGATGATTTTAATTGGCTATGTAAACGTTCTGTCACTCCATTAGATTGTGGATGGTATGAAGTGGTATTTATCGTTTGCCTTCCTAAAAATTTTGCTAATTCACTGAATAATTTAGACATAAATTGAGTTCCTTGATCAGTTGTTATTGTATGAGGTACCTCAAGACGAGAAATTGTTCACGAAAAAAGGCTTCTGCTATAGTAAGAGCCAATATATTTTTAATCGGATAAACTTCTGGCTTACGATATCTATGTGAATATGTTCGAAACGACCTTTTAGAATGCTAATTTTCGAAATTGGTAATTTAGTATGTCTAATTACTGTTTTTGACAATTTACACATTCTTTTAACCATTGATTAATAATTTTATCCAGTCTTGGCCAAAAGTAACGACTTGCTATTAATCGACGCATTGCTCTTACTCCAGTATGTGCTATGACATGAAGTTTGGTAAAATAAATTTACGCCAACTTACAGGGATATAAGGTCTGGTAATATCTAATGATATTTCGCACCATATACTAATTTTGAGAATTGGAACTCCTATTAATTGTAATTTATATCTACTGTCCGAAATTTCTATAAGTAATTTAAATTTATTGTGTTTTTGTTGTTCTTGATAAAGCACTTTTAAATTTATATTATCAATGTCAATAGTTTCTATATTAGGGTTTCTAGATAATGTATCTGCTACAATGTTTGTTTCACCACTAATATGCCTAATGTCACTCGTAAATTGTGATATATATTCTAAATGTCTAGTTTGCCGTGGACTTATTTCGGTTTTCGAATTTATGGTTTGTGGTCTGTATACTTACTTACTTACTTATGTGGCCATAACAACCGAGTATCGATTTAGGCCGAAAATAACATGCTTCGCCAGCCATCTCTGTTCTTCGCTAACTGGCGCCAGTTAGAAATTCCAAGCGCCGTTAGGTTCTCCAGTACTTGGTCTTTCCACCGGAGGTTAGGTCTTCCTCTTCTGCGTCGTCCTCCAGCAGGTTCCGAATATAACACCTTCTTAGCTGGAGCGTGTTCTTTACTATGTCAATATCAGCATACAGCTCATACAGCTCATGGTTGTACCTTATTCGGTACTCGCCACCAACGCAAATAGGTCCAAAGATCTTGCGTAGGATTTTTCTCTCGAAAACTCCAAGCATTCGCTCATCCGAGGTGGAAATTGTCCAGGCTTCAGCGCCATATGTTAGGACGGGCATAATGAGAGACTTGTAGAGTGTAGTTTTCGTTCTTCGAGAGAGGGCTCGACTTCTCAATTGTTTACTCAGCCCAAAGTAACACCTGTTAGCAAGAGTTATCCTACGCATGATCTCCAAGCTGACGTCATTACTGCTGTTAATGCTGGTTCCAAGATAGACAAAGTCCCTTACTACTTCAAAAGCGTAGTTGTCAACAGTGACGTGCTGTCCAAGACGCCGGGACTCTTTGTTTGTTGACACTAGATACTTCGTCTTGCCCTCGTTCACCGTGAGACCCATCCGACGCTACTCTCTTTCCAACTCTGAGAATGCTGCACTGACTGCTCGCGTGTTCATGCCGATTATGTCAATATCGTCGGCATACGCTAACAGCATGACACTTTTGTTGAAGATAGTGCCGTTATGTCGTAGATCAGCAGCTCGTATTATTTTCTCCATAATAAGATTGAAGAAGTTGCACGATAACGAATCACCTTGTCTGAAACCCCGTTCGGTATTAAACGGTGCGGAGAGGTCCTTCCCAATTTTCACTGCACAACGGGAGTTATGCAGTGTCATTCTACAAAGTCGAATGAGCTTTGCAGGAATACCGAACTCAGACATTGTTGCGTAGAGGTAATCCCTTACCGGACTGTCGAAAGCGGCTTTATAATCAACAAATAGGTGGTGTGTGTCGATCTGTTTTTCTTGGGTCTTCTCCAGGATTTGGCGCAGTGTGAAAATCTGGTCGATGGTGGATTTACCAGGTCTGAAGCCACACTGATAAGGTCCAATCAGGTTGCTGAGCATAGGCTTCAACCTTTCACACAGTAGGCTCGATAGAACCTTGTATGCGATGCTCAGGAGACTTATTCCACGGTAGTTGGCGCAAATTGTGGGGTCTCCTTTGTTATGTACGGGACAGAGAACACTGAGCCTCCAATCATCAGGCATGCTTTCATCCGACCATATTCTGCTTATGAGCTGGTGCATGCGGGTGAGCAGCTCATCGCCTCCGCTCTTAAACAACTCGGCAGGCAGGCCATCGGCACCTGCAGCTTTGTTGTTCTTCAGCCTTAAAATGGCCTCGTCATAGTCGGGTGGTGGAAAATCAACACCATCATCTGTAATTGGGGTTATCGGGCAATTTCCTCCACTGGCGGACTTGTTCGTAGCATCGCCATTCAGTAACGTGGAGAAGTGTTCCCTCCATAGGCTCAGTACACTCTGGACATCCGTAACCATAGTCCCATTTACATCACGACAAGAAGAGGCTCCGGGATTTAAACCTCCACTTAGGCGCTTGATCTTTTCTAAGAATTTTCGAGTCTCATTCTTGTCGGTACACATTTCTATCTCCTCACACTCGCGTCGTTCCAACTCCATCTTCTTGCGCCTGAAAAGATGTCTCTCTGCTCTCCTTTTCTCTCTGTACTGCTCCTCAACATCTCGCGTTGCGCTGCACTCAGGGTTTTTCTGTAGGCGGCGTCTTTCTCTGCGGTAGCGTCGCGACACTCCTGATCATACCACTCATTCCTCAGAGGCCGGTAGTAACCGATTACCTCCTCGGCAGCACTAGTCATGGAGTGGGATATATGTGTCCACCGTGCGCATGTATCATCAAGTGGGGGAGTGTTCTGCATAAGCAGATCCGATAGTCGAGTGGCAAATGCATCTGCTGTCTCTGGTGATCGCAGCTTACTGACATCGAGCTTTTTCTGTGTGGGACTTCTCTTGTTATTTGCGACACATAAACGTGTGCGCACCTTAGCTGCAACAAGGTAGTGATCCGAGTCGATGTTGGCTCCACGGATCGATTTCACGTCCATCACACTGGAAGCATGCCTTCCTTCAATCACCACATGATCAATTTGGTTTCTTGTACGTTGATCTGGAGACAGCCATGTCGCTTTGTGGATGTCGAGATGCTGGAATCTGGTACCACCAATTACCATGTTTCGTGCTGCGGCGAAGTCGATCAGCCTCATTCCGTTATTGGAGGTGTTCTGGTGGAGGCTGAATTTTCCGACAGTTGGACCAAAGGTACCTTCCTTGCCCACCCTGGCATTAAAGTCGCCAAGCACGATTTTGATATCGTGGCGGGGGCAGCGGACATAAGCTTCTTCGAGGCGCTGAAAGAAGCTCTCCTTGGTCACATTGTCCTTCTCATTCGTCCGAGCGTGGGGACATATAAGGCTGATGTTAAAGAATTTTGCCTTGATGCGGATTGTGGCCAGCCGCTCGTTCACAGGCGTGAAGTGATGTCGTAGTCTCTTGCTGACCAAAACTCCACATCCTAATTCGTGCCTTTCAGCATGGCAACTGTAGTAAATATCACAGGACGTTCTTTTGGAGCAGCCCTGTTCCGTCCATCGCATGTCCTAGAGAGCGGTGATGTCAGCTCTCTATTTTTCTAGGACATCAACCAGCTGGATAGAGGCACCCTCTCTATAAAGGGACCGGACATTCCAGGTGTATATCCGTAAATCATTGTCCTTTTTTCGTTTGCAGGCGTCATCAACAAAAGCGGTAGTCCTTATCCGAGGCATATCTGTTTTTTTCATTGGGGGATTTTTTGGGTGGCGGGTCCCTAACCCAATGCACAACCTCTAGTCGAGGAGATTTTCGCCACTCACTTCAGCCGCCTCCCAGCGGGTGCCAGGAGGACGTTGCCCGGTAGTCGCTACGTGGAGGGCCTACTATACACAGACGACATGAAGCTGTACTCGTCTGCACAACCACACCTAAAAGCACTACTAAATATTACAGAACAATTAACAACTGATATTAAAATGAAATTTGGAATTAGCAAGTGTAAAGCACATAGAGAAAGGAAAATGGATTGAAACGCAGACTGAAACGCTAGATATCGAAACTCTAGACAGCATCGAATAATGCGATATATACAAATACCGTTCCAACAAAGTACGAAAATAGATCACATATTAATAAAAAAACAGCTTGCAAATATTAAAAACCCAACTCCAAAATTCTTTGTAAAGCCGGTAACACATTCGCTATTCTGATACTCACATACTCTTTTGGAATAATAAACTGGACTAACACCGATATTAATAACTTAGAAATAGCCACCCGGAAGAAACTGACGAAATAGAAAGCTACACCCCAACTCATGCATACAATAACAATACCAAGATCAGAAGGAGGAAGAGGATATATATACATTCGCAACTTATACAATAGCCAAATAGTTAAATTAAGAAGATTAAGAACATCTGGCAGAAAACCCGAACATCGATAAGAAGAACAGCTATACTTGGCGAACTTCATCGTAAAACGGAAGGATTTATAATCGCCATTCAGGATCAAGCAATTCTCACTAAAAACTATCAAAAATATATAAAGAAAGAACCTAATGTAATTAACGACAAATGCCGCAGGTGCCAAATATATACAGAAACAATAGGCCATATAATAGCAGGTTGCCAAATCCTACCAGGTACCGACTATACACAAAGACATGATATAGTTGCACAAATAGTACACCAAAAATCGCACATAAGCTCAATCTAATAGAAAACAACGACCCCTATTACAAATACATACCATCTAATATTCTAGAAAATAACACCTATACCCTATATTGGGATATAACAATACACACCCATAAAACCATAATCAACAATAGACCGGTTATCACACTTACTTATTAATAAAGAAAACAAGATAACATACTTCATTGAAATAAGCACACCCAACGACACAAACATTCACATGAAATACACTGAAAACATTGAAAAGTACACTGAACTAATACAAGAAATAAAAGGCATATGGAAACAAAACACAATAAGAACAATTTGTGATCTCTACAACAGGAATACTACACAAAACATTCATCCCAAACGTAAAACAACTCGACATCGAAGAAATAACACACTACAAGATACAGAAAGTAGTTATTTTGAAAATATACATATAACAACAACATAAAGAAAAATGTGCCAATACGACTTGCAGTCCGAAACTGCCGTCGTGCTCGGTGAAAATGGACCACGCCTCACGCGGTATGCGGGGGTTTGGTTGGTTGGTTGGTTGAAGTGGTGACTCATTCATAAGTCAAAATAGCGCTTACGCACCGTTTTGTTACCTTCTGCTCTTCTGCTAGCAGGTCAATTGGTGTTACACCCGCTATTGCCAGCACCACACTATACGACACTGTGCGATAGGCACATGTTATTCGTAGGGCCATAGTCCTTTGTACAGCTGATATAATTTTCCTTCTGCAACCCGTTTTGAGTGTGTCGGCCCATAGTTCACATCCATATAGTAGGATGGAATGGTTTACCGCCATTAAGACTTTACGCTTGCTGGTAACGGTCCACCGATGTTTGCCATCAGTCTGCTTAGTGATGCTGTAACTTTAGCTGCTTTGTTTGTAGCATACTGCAATTGTGCCGTATATGTGAGCTTGGAGTCCAATCTAACTCCTAGATATTTAACCACCTTCTGTGTAGTTATTTGTTCGTCGTTTATGTACATATCTACCTCCAAAGGAATTTGACGCCCCGTTATGAGCAGCAGTTCAGTTTTCTGCGTTGCTAACTGAAGTCCGTGGAAATTTAGCCATTATTGCGTGCGTATCATCACCTGATTGAGTTTTCTTTGTGCTTCTACTGTATTTCTCGCAGTTATAACAGCTGCTATATCATCTGCAAAGCCCACTAGGAATGTATCGTCTGGCATTTCTATGCGTAGTATTTCATCGTAACTTATATTCCAGAGATCTGGACCGAGGATTGAACCTTGGGCTGCACCAGCCGTTATTTTTTTCGTCTTTGGTCCAGCGTTTGTATTGTATGTGAGTACGCGGTCACATAAATAGCTGCGTATCATTCTACTCAAGTATGCAGGTATCCGGAAGCGTTGTTCTAAGGCTTCTATCATGTCCGACCATTTCACGCTGTTGAACGCGTTTCTAACATCTAGGGTCGCTAGCAAGACTACTGGTCTAGAATAGTGGTTACCTCTTTTTGTTATCGAGGCTGCTTCCACCACTTCTTGAATCGCTCCCACGGTAGACCTCCCTTTTCTAAAACCATGCTGTCTGTCACTGAGCCCACCGGCTGCTTGTATTGCAGCTGTGATACGAGGTTTAAGAAGCTTCTCTAATAATTTCCCAGCTGTATCAAGCATGCAGAGTGGGCGATATGCACCTGGTGTCATTGGGTCACCTTTGCCTTTGCTTACCAGAATTAGTTGTTGGTTCTTCCACACCTCTGGAAATATCCCTTCTTTGAGACATGCGTTGTACATATTTAACAGTACCTGCGGCTGGTGGTGTACAAGTTCCTTTAATACTTCTCCTGGGATTTTGTCGGGGCCTGGTGCCTTCTTATTTTTAAGCGTACTTGCTGCATATTCTAGTTCTTCTTCGCTGAAAAGCAGAATTTCTCCTGGTTCTCTAACTGGATCCTCCGGCCGTAAGGGATGTTGTGGAAACAAGGTCGAGACTATATTCTCCATTGTTTCTTCATCCATATCATTTGTCACAACTTTGCTACCTGGTTTCTTCATAACGATTTTGTATCCTAGTCCCCAGGGATTTGGGGTTTACGTTGTTTACGTCTTTGCTTAGTTCAGCCCACTTTTCATTTTTGCTGCGGAAAATAGCAGACTTGAGTTCTGCCTTTGCATTCTTGTATGCTGCACGCTCTATAATAAAGTTTTCTCTACGTCTGGCCCTTGTTAGAATGCGTCTACACTGCATGCAGATTCGTCTCAGTTTTGCAACTTTTTCATTCCACCAGTATACCGATTTGTGTCGCCTGTATCCCGTTTTCGGCTTGGAAGCATCACAAGCCTTTTTAATCGCGCTCATTGTTTGAGTAACTATTTCCCTAGCGGCATGGGTTTGGTCAACCATATTTGCTCGTCTATTGAACTCCGTCCGCAATACGTCTCTGTTCAATCTATCCACATTCCATTTGCGCGGTATTTTGACGCCATCCACTAGAGCATCTTTTTGGCCTTGAAACTGATAAGAGTAGGAGATGTACTGATGGTCACTGGCCGTGAAATCCTCTAGTACCCTCCAGCAAATAATTTTCCCAGCTATTGATTCTGTAGCAAACATTATGTCTGGTGTGGTGCTCTCGCAGCCTGGCCGTCTAAACGTCCTTGCTGTGCCCGTGTTTATAGCAATAAGGCTAAGCCTTGAAGCCATGTCCACTACCCTACGACCTCGGGCGTCCATAGTTGGCATACCCCACTCCGGAGCACGGGAGTTAAAATCACCTGCTACAACTAAAGCTCCTTCGAGTTCTAGAGCCTTGCCTTCGATGTCATTCAGTTTATCCTGGAAGGTCATTATATCATCGCTCGGAGTAAGATAACAGCTCACCAATGTAACACCCTTAATACGTACATAAACGTAACAAGATCCTCTGCCGCTGTCAGTGACCTGAATGCTGCTGGTTATAGGTTATTATAATAATAATAATAAGAATAATAATAATAATAATAATAATACGAATAATAATAATAATACGAATAATAATAATAATAAGAATAATAATAATAATAATAACAATAATAATAAAATAACACTACAAATACCCCCCTTCTCTAAATTAAGTAACAGTCAATAAATTAAAAGTTACTTTTTATTTAGAGTTTGCATTTTGTAGAGTTTTCGTTTGTATATCATTATCTAAAAAAACCGGTTTAATTCTATCTATCAATATGTTTTGATGCACGTTATTTATGTTGACCGTGAACCATTTTGCAATATTTTCTACCACCTCAAACGGAACCTCGTATGGTTCCTGTATTTCTGTGCTTTTCCTATCTACCCTTACAAATACCATTTACAGTCTTATAAACTTTTGGGAACATAGTCTGGTGAGTCACAATTATGTGCCATGTTGGAACGTGAGTTTCGAAATTTTTCTTTAAATCTAGCTAAAATTTCTGTCGGATCGAAAATTCTTTCTGACTCAACCACCATTTGACCAAGTAACCTAAAAATTTGTCCGTATATCATTTTTAATGGCGTTGCATTGATGTTTTCCTTGAAGGTAGATCGTAAGAGTATGATCGGTAATGGATCGTTTCATTGTCTTCTTTGGCCATTATTGATGATTTTAATTGGCTATGTAAACGTTCTGTCACTCCATTAGATTGTGGATGGTATGAAGTGGTATTTATCGTTTGCCTTCCTAAAAATTTTGCTAATTCACTGAATAATTTAGACATAAATTGAGTTCCTTGATCAGTTGTTATTGTATGAGGTACCTCAAGACGAGAAATTGTTCACGAAAAAAGGCTTCTGCTATAGTAAGAGCCAATATATTTTTAATCGGATAAACTTCTGGCTTACGATATCTATGTGAATATGTTCGAAACGACCTTTTAGAATGCTAATTTTCGAAATTGGTAATTTAGTATGTCTAATTACTGTTTTTGACAATTTACACATTCTTTTAACCATTGATTAATAATTTTATCCAGTCTTGGCCAAAAGTAACGACTTGCTATTAATCGACGAATTGCTCTTACTCCAGTATGTGCTATGACATGAAGTTTGGTAAAATTAATTTACGCCAACTTACAGGGATATAAGGTCTGGTAATATCTAATGATATTTCGCACCATATACAGTGGCTCCCATCTTATTTCGTACAGTGACAGTTTAAAAATTGCTGCAGTCGTAATTCCTAATATAGCAAAAATTTGAACAAAATATAAATGCCATTTTTGAAAGGAAGGTTTGTTTTTCATTTTCCAAAATTTACTTTTTCAAAATTTTAGTGTTTGACACTATAAAAAAATAAAATAAGAAAAAAATAGGAAAATTCATGTCACAGCTTATTTCGTACAGTCTCTTTAAGTTCAAACTAAAAACAAAGTAAGTTGATTTTAATATTTAGTATGACATCCCTTAGCGTTAATGACAGCCTGGAGTCTATTTGGCATTGAATCCACCAATTTTTGAGTGATGTCTGGTGTGATTTTTTTCCATTCTTCCATCAGTACCTTCTTTAGGTCTTGCTTATTAGAAATCTTGTGTGTTCTTATTTTATTGTCCAAAATAGACCAAAGATTTTCAATCACATTCATGTCAGGTGACTGTGGTGGTGGAGACATCAAGTGTGGGCAGTTCCAAATAAGCCAAGATTGCACAATCCCAGATTTATGTTTTGGGTCATTATCTTGGTAGTACCGAAATTCTTCCCGCAAACCCAGTTTGTCTGCACTTTGAAGTAAATTGTTTTTCAGAATCTCGAGGTACTTCATTTTGTCCATTGTTTCCTCAATAAAAACCAATTCACCTACTCCGGCTGCTGACATAGAGGCCCAAACCATCACGCTACAGCCACCATGCTTCACTGTGGGCTTAAGGTTCTCCTTGTTTAGCTCGGTATTCGCTTTACGCCAAACATATGACATTCCGTCCTAGCCAAAAATATTAAACTTAGACTCATCCGCGAAAATAACGGTATTCCAGAACGCAGGAGTATTAATAATATGCTCTTTGGCGAAGTCAAGTCGGCGTTGTATATTCATTTTCGAAATGAATGGTTTCTTTCGGGCTACTCGACCGTTCAAGTCATGATTGCGCAGCACACGTCGGACAGTTTCAGCACTGGATGATTTTCCTATTTCACGCTGAACCTCTGCAGCCAACTTCGGAGCGGATAACTTTGGATTTTTCTTAATTTTTCGTACAATATAACGCTCGTCTGAAGCGTTGAAAATCTTATTAGGTGCTTCTCTGCCCTTGTTCTCCAACCGATTTTCGCGAACGAAGCGTTGAATGATGTATTGGACAGTTGAGGCACTTAAATTTGTCATTTCAGCAATTTTTCGCACACTCTGACCTTTCCTAAAATGGTTAATTACCAGTTTACGCTGTTCCATCGTTGTACGACGACCCATAACGCTAAATGTTTAATTTACAGCACTTTAACTATTTAAAATAATAATAATAAAAATTGTTATAATAGTTAAAAAGGTCCAAAAACTCATACAATTCAAAAAAACTTTGTAACTGCGCGGCAGAATGAAACTTACTTACATTGAAGTTTGTGTACGAAATAAGATGTGAGCTGAAAATCAGCTGATCAATAGTTTTTCTCTCTTGCATGACAAAAAGAACAATTTTTGGGGTTCCCCGTTTTCTTATTAGGTTTACTAAACACATACACAGACATCTACATTCAAAACTTATCGATAAGTTTTTTAGTTTCGATGTTACAGCCATTTACATAAAAATATATACACTGTACGAAATAAGCTGTGAGCCACTGTACAAATTTGGAGAATTGGAACTCCTATTAATTGTAATTTATATCTACTGTCCGAAATTTCTATAAGTAATTTTAATTTATTGTGTTTTTGTTGTTCTTGATAAAGCACTTTTAAATTTATATTATAAATGTCAATAGTTTCTATATTAGGGTTTCTAGATAATGTATCTGCTACAATGTTTGTTTCACCACTAATATGCCTAATGTCACTCGTAAATTGTGATATATATTCTAAATGTCTAGTTTGCCGTGGACTTATTTCGGTTTTCGAATTTATGGTTTGTGGTCTGTATACTTACTTACTTACTTATGTGGCCATAACAACCGAGTATCGATTTAGGCCGAAAATAACATGCTTCGCCAGCCATCTCTGTTCTTCGCTAACTGGCGCCAGTTAGAAATTCCAAGCGCCGTTAGGTTCTCCAGTACTTGGTCTTTCCACCGGAGGTTAGGTCTTCCTCTTCTGCGTCGTCCTCCAGCAGGTTCCGAATATAACACCTTCTTAGCTGGAGCGTGTTCTTTACTATGTCAATATCAGCATACAGCTCATACAGCTCATGGTTGTACCTTATTCGGTACTCGCCACCAACGCAAATAGGTCCAAAGATCTTGCGTAGGATTTTTCTCTCGAAAACTCCAAGCATTCGCTCATCCGAGGTGGAAATTGTCCAGGCTTCAGCGCCATATGTTAGGACGGGCATAATGAGAGACTTGTAGAGTGTAGTTTTCGTTCTTCGAGAGAGGGCTCGACTTCTCAATTGCTTACTCAGCCCAAAGTAACACCTGTTAGCAAGAGTTATCCTACGCATGATCTCCAAGCTGACGTCATTACTGCTGTTAATGCTGGTTCCAAGATAGACAAAGTCCCTTACTACTTCAAAAGCGTAGTTGTCAGCAGTGACGTGCTGTCCAAGACGCCGGGACTCTTTGTTTGTTGACACTAGATACTTCGTCTTGCCCTCGTTCACCGTGAGACCCATCCGACGCTACTCTCTTTCCAACTCTGAGAATGCTGCACTCACTGCTCGCGTGTTCATGCCGAATATGTCAATATCGTCGGCATACGCTAACAGCATGACACTTTTGTTGCCGTTATGTCGTAGATCAGCAGCTCGTATTATTTTCTCCATAATAAGATTGAAGAAGTTGCACGATAACGAATCACCTTGTCTGAAACCCCGTTCGGTATTAAACGGTGCGGAGAGGTCCTTCCCAATTTTCACTGCACAACGGGAGTTATGCAGTGTCATTCTACAAAGTCGAATGAGCTTTGCAGGAATACCGAACTCAGACATTGTTGCGTAGAGGTAATCCCTTACCGGACTGTCGAAAGCGGCTTTATAATCAACAAATAGGTGGTGTGTGTCGATCTGTTTTTCTTGGGTCTTCACCAGGATTTGGCGCAGTGTGAAAATCTGGTCGATGGTGGATTTACCAGGTCTGAAGCCACACTGATAAGGTCCAATCAGGTTGCTGAGCATAGGCTTCAACCTTTCACACAGTACGCTCGATAGAACCTTGTATGCGATGCTCAGGAGACTTATTCCACGGTAGTTGGCGCAAATTGTGGGGTCTCCTTTGTTATGTACGGGACAGAGAACACTGAGCCTCCAATCATCAGGCATGCTTTCATCCGACCATATTCTGCTTATGAGCTGGTGCATGCGGGTGAGCAGCTCATCGCCTCCGCTCTTAAACAACTCGGCAGGCAGGCCATCGGCACCTGCAGCTTTGTTGTTCTTCAGCCTTAAAATGGCCTCATCATAGTCGGGTGGTGGAAAATCAACACCATCATCTGTAATTGGGGTTATCGGGCAATTTCCTCCACTGGCGGACTTGTTCGTAGCATCGCCATTCAGTAACGTGGAGAAGTGTTCCCTCCATAGGCTCAGTACACTCTGGACATCCGTAACCAGAGTCCCATTTCCATCACGACAAGAAGAGGCTCCGGGATTTAAACCTCCACTTAGGCGCTTGATCTTTTCTAAGAATTTTCGAGTCTCATTCTTGTCGGTACACATTTCTATCTCCTCACACTCGCGTCGTTCCAACTCCATCTTCTTGCGCCTGAAAAGACGTCTCTCTGCTCTCCTTTTCTCTCTGTACTGCTCCTCAACATCTCGCGTTGCGCCTGCACTCAGGGTTTTTCTGTAGGCGGCGTCTTTCTCTGCGGTAGCGTCGCGACACTCCTGATCATACCACTCATTCCTCAGAGGCCGGTAGTAACCGATTACCTCCTCGGCAGCACTAGTCATGGAGTGGGATATATGTGTCCACCGTGCGCATGTATCATCAAGTGGGGGAGTGTTCTGCATAAGCAGATCCGATAGTCGAGTGGCAAATGCATCTGCTGTCTCTGGTGATCGCAGCTTACTGACATCGAGCTTTTTCTGTGTGGGACTTCTCTTGTTATTTGCGACACATAAACGTGTGCGCACCTTAGCTGCAACAAGGTAGTGATCCGAGTCGATGTTGGCTCCACGGATCGATTTCACGTCCATCACACTGGAAGCATGCCTTCCTTCAATCACCACATGATCAATTTGGTTTCTTGTACGTTGATCTGGAGACAGCCATGTCGCTTTGTGGATGTCGAGATGCTGGAATCTGGTACCACCAATTACCATGTTTCGTGCTGCGGCGAAGTCGATCAGCCTCATTCCGTTATTGGAGGTGTTCTGGTGGAGGCTGAATTTTCCGACAGTTGGACCAAAGGTACCTTCCTTGCCCACCCTGGCATTAAAGTCGCCAAGCACGCTGAAAGAAGCTCTCCTTGGTCACATTGTCCTTCTCATTCGTCCGAGCGTGGGGACATATAAGGCTGATGTTAAAGAATTTTGCCTTGATGCGGATTGTGGCCAGCCGCTCGTTCACAGGCGTGAAGTGATGTCGTAGTCTCTTGCTGACCAAAACTCCACATCCTAATTCGTGCCTTTCAGCATGGCAACTGTAGTAAATATCACAGGACGTTCTTTTGGAGCAGCCCTGTTCCGTCAACAGCTGGATAGAGGCACCCTCTCTATAAAGGGACCGGACATTCCAGGTGTATATCCGTAAATCATTGTCCTTTTTTCGTTTGCAGGCGTCATCAACAAAAGCGGTAGTCCTTATCCGAGGCATATCTGTTTTTTTCATTGGGGGGATTTTTTGGGTGGCGGGTCCCTAACCCAATGCACAACCTCTAGTCGAGGAGATTTTCGCCACTCACTTCAGCCGCCTCCCAGCGGGTGCCAGGAGGACGTTGCCCGGTAGTCGCTACGTGGAGGGCCTACTATACACAGACGACATGAAGCTGTACTCGTCTGCACAACCACACCTAAAAGCACTACTAAATATTACAGAACAATTAACAACTGATATTAAAATGAAATTTGGAATTAGCAAGTGTAAAGCACATAGAGAAAGGAAAATGGATTGAAACGCAGACTGAAACGCTAGATATCGAAACTCTAGACAGCATCGAATAATGCGATATATACAAATACCGTTCCAACAAAGTACGAAAATAGATCACATATTAATAAAAAAACAGCTTGCAAATATTAAAAACCCAACTCCAAAATTCTTTGTAAAGCCGGTAACACATTCGCTATTCTGATACTCACATACTCTTTTGGAATAATAAACTGGACTAACACCGATATTAATAAC
Source organism: Megamerina dolium (assembly GCA_963854835.1). Taxonomy (NCBI): domain Eukaryota; kingdom Metazoa; phylum Arthropoda; class Insecta; order Diptera; family Megamerinidae; genus Megamerina; species Megamerina dolium. The sequence goes on from OY978530.1 coordinate 38,142,471, forward strand.
TTAGAAATAGCCACCCGGAAGAAACTGACGAAATAGAAAGCTACACCCCAACTCATGCATACAATAACAATACCAAGATCAGAAGGAGGAAGAGGATATATATACATTCGCAACTTATACAATAGCCAAATAGTTAAATTAAGAAGATTAAGAACATCTGGCAGAAAACCCGAACATCGATAAGAAGAACAGCTATACTTGGCGAACTTCATCGTAAAACGGAAGGATTTATAATCGCCATTCAGGATCAAGCAATTCTCACTAAAAACTATCAAAAATATATAAAGAAAGAACCTAATGTAATTAACGACAAATGCCGCAGGTGCCAAATATATACAGAAACAATAGGCCATATAATAGCAGGTTGCCAAATCCTACCAGGTACCGACTATACACAAAAACATGATATAGTTGCACAAATAGTACACCAAAAATCGCACATAAGCTCAATCTAATAGAAAACAACGACCCCTATTACAAATACATACCATCTAATATTCTAGAAAATAACACCTATACCCTATATTGGGATATAACAATACACACCCATAAAACCATAATCAACAATAGACCGGTTATCACACTTACTTATTAATAAAGAAAACAAGATAACATACTTCATTGAAATAAGCACACCCAACGACACAAACATTCACATGAAATACACTGAAAACATTGAAAAGTACACTGAACTAATACAAGAAATAAAAGGCATATGGAAACAAAACACAATAAGAACAATTTGTGATCTCTACAACAGGAATACTACACAAAACATTCATCCCAAACGTAAAACAACTCGACATCGAAGAAATAACACACTACAAGATACAGAAAGTAGTTATTTTGAAAATATACATATAACAACAACATAAAGAAAAATGTGCCAATACGACTTGCAGCCCGAAACTGCCGTCGTGCTCGGTGAAAATGGACCACGCCTCACGCGGTATGCGGGGGTTTGGTTGGTTGGTTGGTTGAAGTGGTGACTCATTCATAAGTCAAAATAGCGCTTACGCACCGTTTTGTTACCTTCTGCTCTTCTGCTAGCAGGTCAATTGGTGTTACACCCGCTATTGCCAGCACCACACTATACGACACTGTGCGATAGGCACATGTTATTCGTAGGGCCATAGTCATTTGTACAGCTGATATAATTTTCCTTCTGCAACCCGTTTTGAGTGTGTCGGCCCATAGTTCACATCCATATAGTAGGATGGAATGGTTTACCGCCATTAAGACTTTACGCTTGCTGGTAACGGTCCACCGATGTTTGCCATCAGTCTGCTTAGTGATGCTGTAACTTTAGCTGCTTTGTTTGTAGCATACTGCAATTGTGCCGTATATGTGAGCTTGGAGTCCAATCTAACTCCTAGATATTTAACCACCTTCTGTGTAGTTATTTGTTCGTCGTTTATGTACATATCTACCTCCAAAGGAATTTGACGCCTCGTTATGAGCAGCAGTTCAGTTTTCTGCGTTGCTAACTGAAGTCCGTGGAAATTTAGCCATTCTTGCGTGCGTATCATCACCTGATTGAGTTTTCTTTGTGCTTCTACTGTATTTCTCGCAGTTATAACAGCTGCTATATCATCTGCAAAGCCCACTAGGAATGTATCGTCTGGCATTTCTATGCGTAGTATTTCATCGTAACTTATATTCCAGAGATCTGGACCGAGGATTGAACCTTGGGCTGCACCAGCCGTTATTTTTTTCGACTTTGGTCCAGCGTTTGTATTGTATGTGAGTACGCGGTCACATAAATAGCTGCGTATCATTCTACTCAAGTATGCAGGTATCCGGAAGCGTTGTTCTAAGGCTTCTATCATGTCCGACCATTTCACGCTGTTGAACGCGTTTCTAACATCTAGGGTCGCTAGCAAGACTACTGGTCTAGAATAGTGGTTACCTCTTTTTGTTATCGAGGCTGCTTCCACCACTTCTTTAATCGCTCCCACGGTAGACCTCCCTTTTCTAAAACCATGCTGTCTGTCACTGAGCCCACCGGCTGCTTGTATTGCAGCTGTGATACGAGGTTTAAGAAGCTTCTCTAATAATTTCCCAGCTGTATCAAGCATGCAGAGTGGGCGATATGCACCTGGTGTCATTGGGTCACCTTTGCCTTTGCTTACCAGAATTAGTTGTTGGTTCTTCCACACCTCTGGAAATATCCCTTCTTTGAGACATGTGTTGTACATATTTAACAGTACCTGCGGCTGGTGGTGTACAAGTTCCTTTAATACTTCTCCTGGGATTTTGTCGGGGCCTGGTGCCTTCTTATTTTTAAGCGTACTTGCTGCATATTCTAGTTCTTCTTCGCTGAAAAGCAGAATTTCTCCTGGTTCTCTAACTGGATCCTCCGGCCGTAAGGGATGTTGTGGAAACAAGGTCGAGACTATATTCTCCATTGTTTCTTCATCCATATCATTTGTCACAACTTTGCTACCTGGTTTCATCATAACGATTTTGTATCCTAGTCCCCAGGGATTTGGGGTTTACGTTGTTTACGTCTTTGCTTAGTTCAGCCCACTTTTCATTTTTGTTGCGGAAAATAGCAGACTTGAGTTCTGCCTTTGCATTCTTGTATGCTGCACGCTCTATAATAAAGTTTTCTCTACGTCTGGCCCTTGTTAGAATGCGTCTACACTGCATGCAGATTCGTCTCAGTTTTGCAACTTTTTCATTCCACCAGTATACCGATTTGTGTCGCCTGTATCCCGTTTTCGGCTTGGAAGCATCACAAGCCTTTTTAATCGCGCTCATTGTTTGAGTAACTATTTCCCTAGCGGCATGGGTTTGGTCAAACATATTTGCTCGTCTATTGAACTCCGTCCGCAATACGTCTCTGTTCAATCTATCCACATTCCATTTGCGCGGTATTTTGACGCCATCCACTAGAGCATCTTTTTGGCCTTGAAACTGATAAGAGTAGGAGATGTACTGATGGTCACTGGCCGTGAAATCCTCTAGTACCCTCCAGCAAATAATTTTCCCAGCTATTGATTCTGTAGCAAACGTTATGTCTGGTGTGGTGCTCTCGCAGCCTGGCCGTCTAAACGTCCTTGCTGTGCCCGTGTTTATAGCAATAAGGCTAAGCCTTGAAGCCATGTCCACTACCCTACGACCTCGGGCGTCCATAGTTGGCATACCCCACTCCGGAGCACGGGAGTTAAAATCACCAGCTACAACTAAAGCTCTTTCGAGTTCTAGAGCCTTGCCTTCGATGTCATTCAGTTTATCCTGGAAGGTCATTATATCATCGCTCGGAGTAAGATAACAGCTCACCAATGTAACACTCTTAATTCGTACATAAACGTAACAAGATCCTCTGCCGCTGTCAGTGACCTGAATGCTGCTGGTTATAGGTTATTATAATAATAATAATAATAATACGAATAATAATAATAATACGAATAATAATAATAATAATAATAATAATAATAATAATAATAATAATAACAATAATAATAAAATAACACTACAAATACCCCCCTTCTCTAAATTAAGTAACAGTCAATAAATTAAAAGTTACTTTTTATTTAGAGTTTGCATTTTGTAGAGTTTTCGTTTGTATATCATTATCTAAAAAAACCGGTTTAATTCTATCTATCAATATGTTTTGATGCACGTTATTTATGTTGACCGTGAACCATTTTGCAATATTTTCTACCACCTCAAACGGAACCTCGTATGGTTCCTGTATTTCTGTGCTTTTCCTATCTACCCTTACAAATACCATTTACAGTCTTATAAACTTTTGGGAACATAGACTGGTGAGTCACAATTATGTGCCATGTTGGAACGTGAGTTTCGAAATTTTTCTTTAAATCTAGCTAAAATTTCTGTCGGATCGAAAATTCTTTCTGACTCAACCACCATTTGACCAAGTAACCTAAAAATTTGTCCGTATATCATTTTTAATGGCGTTGCATTGATGTTTTCCTTGAAGGTAGATCGTAAGAGTATGATCGGTAATGGATCGTTTCATTGTCTTCTTTGGCCATTATTGATGATTTTAATTGGCTATGTAAACGTTCTGTCACTCCATTAGATTGTGGATGGTATGAAGTGGTATTTATCGTTTTCCTTCCTAAAAATTTTGCTAATTCACTGAATAATTTAGACATAAATTGAGTTCCTTGATCAGTTGTTATTGTATGAGGTACCTCAAGACGAGAAATTGTTCACGAAAAATGGCTTCTGCTATAGTAAGAGCCAATATATTTTTAATCGGATAAACTTCTGGCTTACGATATCTATGTGAATATGTTCGAAACGACCTTTTAGAATGCTAATTTTCGAAATTGGTAATTTAGTATGTCTAATTACTGTTTTTGACAATTTACACATTCTTTTAACCATTGATTAATAATTTTATCCAGTCTTGGCCAAAAGTAACGACTTGCTATTAATCGACGCATTGCTCTTACTCCAGTATGTGCTATGACATGAAGTTTGGTAAAATAAATTTACGCCAACTTACAGGGATATAAGGTCTGGTAATATCTAATGATATTTCGCACCATATACTAATTTTGAGAATTGGAACTCCTATTAATTGTAATTTATATCTACTGTCCGAAATTTCTATAAGTAATTTTAATTTATTGTGTTTTTGTTGTTCTTGATAAAGCACTTTTAAATTTATATTATCAATGTCAATAGTTTCTATATTAGGGTTTCTAGATAATGTATCTGCTACAATGTTTGTTTCACCACTAATATGCCTAATGTCACTCGTAAATTGTGATATATATTCTAAATGTCTAGTTTGCCGTGGACTTATTTCGGTTTTCGAATTTATGGTTTGTGGTCTGTATACTTACTTACTTACTTATGTGGCCATAACAACCGAGTATCGATTTAGGCCGAAAATAACATGCTTCGCCAGCCATCTCTGTTCTTCGCTAACTGGCGCCAGTTAGAAATTCCAAGCGCCGTTAGGTTCTCCAGTACTTGGTCTTTCCACCGGAGGTTAGGTCTTCCTCTTCTGCGTCGTCCTCCAGCAGGTTCCGAATATAACACCTTCTTAGCTGGAGCGTGTTCTTTACTATGTCAATATCAGCATACAGCTCATACAGCTCATGGTTGTACCTTATTCGGTACTCGCCACCAACGCAAATAGGTCCAAAGATCTTGCGTAGGATTTTTCTCTCGAAAACTCCAAGTATTCGCTCATCCGAGGTGGAAATTGTCCAGGCTTCAGCGCCATATGTTAGGACGGGCATGATGAGAGACTTGTAGAGTGTAGTTTTCGTTCTTCGAGAGAGGGCTCGACTTCTCAATTGCTTACTCAGCCCAAAGTAACACCTGTTAGCAAGAGTTATCCTACGCATGATCTCCAAGCTGACGTCGTTAATGCTGGTTCCAAGATAGACAAAGTCCCTTACTACTTCAAAAGCGTAGTTGTCAACAGTGAAGTGCTGTCCAAGACGCCGGGACTCTTTGTTTGTTGACACTAGATACTTCGTCTTGCCCTCGTTCACCGTGAGACCCATCCGACGCTACTCTCTTTCCAACTCTGAGAATGCTGCACTGACTGCTCGCGTGTTCATGCCGATTATGTCAATATCGTCGGCATACGCTAACAGCATGACACTTTTGTTGAAGATAGTGCCGTTATGTCGTAGATCAGCAGCTCGTATTATTTTCTCCATAATAAGATTGAAGAAGTCGCACGATAACGAATCACCTTGTCTGAAACCCCGTTCGGTATTAAACGGTGCGGAGAGGTCCTTCCCAATTTTCACTGCACAACGGGAGTTATGCAGTGTCATTCTACAAAGTCGAATGAGCTTTGCAGGAATACCGAACTCAGACATTGTTGCGTAGAGGTAATCCCTTACCGGACTGTCGAAAACGGCTTTATAATCAACAAATAGGTGGTGTGTGTCGATCTGTTTTTCTTGGGTCTTCTCCAGGATTTGGCGCAGTGTGAAAATCTGGTCGATGGTGGATTTACCAGGTCTGAAGCCACACTGATAAGGTCCAATCAGGTTGCTGAGCATAGGCTTCAACCTTTCACACAGTACGCTCGATAGAACCTTGTATGCGATGCTCAGGAGACTTATTCCACGGTAGTTGGCGCAAATTGTGGGGTCTCCTTTGTTATGTACGGGACAGAGAACACTGAGCCTCCAATCATCAGGCATGCTTTCATCCGACCATATTCTGCTTATGAGCTGGTGCATGCGGGTGAGCAGCTCATCGCCTCCGCTCTTAAACAACTCGGCAGGCAGGCCATCGGCACCTGCAGCTTTGTTGTTCTTCAGCCTTAAAATGGCCTCGTCATAGTCGGGTGGTGGAAAATCAACACCATCATCTGTAATTGGGGTTATCGGGCAATTTCCTCCACTGGCGGACTTGTTCGTAGCATCGCCATTCAGTAACGTGGAGAAGTGTTCCCTCCATAGGCTCAGTACACTCTGGACATCCGTAACCAGAGTCCCATTTCCATCACGACAAGAAGAGGCTCCGGGATTTAAACCTCCACTTAGGCGCTTGATCTTTTCTAAGAATTTTCGAGTCTCATTCTTGTCGGTACACATTTCTATCTCCTCACACTCGCGTCGTTCCAACTCCATCTTCTTGCGCCTGAAAAGACGTCTCTCTGCTCTCCTTTTCTCTCTGCACTGCTCCTCAACATCTCGCGTTGCGCCTGCACTCAGGGTTTTTCTGTAGGCGGCGTCTTTCTCTGCGGTAGCGTCGCGACACTCCTGATCATACCACTCATTCCTCAGAGGCCGGTAGTAACCGATTACCTCCTCGGCAGCACTAGTCATGGAGTGGGATATATGTGTCCACCGTGCGCATGTATCATCAAGTGGGGGAGTGTTCTGCATAAGCAGATCCGATAGTCGAGTGGCAAATGCATCTGCTGTCTCTGGTGATCGCAGCTTACTGACATCGAGCTTTTTCTGTGTGGGACTTCTCTTGTTATTTGCGACACATAAACGTGTGCGCACCTTAGCTGAAACAAGGTAGTGATCCGAGTCGATGTTGGCTCCACGGATCGATTTCACGTCCATCACACTGGAAGCATGCCTTCCTTCAATCACCACATGATCAATTTGGTTTCTTGTACGTTGATCTGGAGACAGCCATGTCGCTTTGTGGATGTCGAGATGCTGGAATCTGGTACCACCAATTACCATGTTTCGTGCTGCGGCGAAGTCGATCAGTCTCATTCTGTTATTGGAGGTGTTCTGGTGGAGGCTGAATTTTCCGACAGTTGGACCAAAGGTACCTTCCTTGCCCACCCTGGCATTAAAGTCGCCAAGCACGATTTTGATATCGTGGCGGGGGCAGCGGACATAAGCTTCTTCGAGGCGCTGAAAGAAGCTCTCCTTGGTCACATTGTCCTTCTCATTCGTCCGAGCGTGGGGACATATAAGGCTGATGTTAAAGAATTTTGCCTTGATGCGGATTGTGGCCAGCCGCTCGTTCACAGGCGTGAAGTGATGTCGTAGTCTCTTGCTGACCAAAACTCCACATCCTAATTCGTGCCTTTCAGCATGGCAACTGTAGTAAATGTCACAGGACGTTCTTTTGGAGCAGCCCTGTTCCGTCCATCGCATGTCCTAGAGAGCGGTGATGTCAGCTCTCTATTTTTCGAGGACATCAACCAGCTGGATAGAGGCACCCTCTCTATAAAGGGACCGGACATTCCAGGTGTATATCCGTAAATCATTGTCCTTTTTTCGTTTGCAGGCGTCATCAACAAAAGCGGTAGTCCTTATCCGAGGCATATCTGTTTTTTTCATTGGGGGGATTTTTTGGGTGGCGGGTCCCTAACCCAATGCACAACCTCTAGTCGAGGAGATTTTCGCCACTCACTTCAGCCGCCTCCCAGCGGGTGCCAGGAGGACGTTGCCCGGTAGTCGCTACGTGGAGGGCCTACTATACACAGACGACATGAAGCTGTACTCGTCTGCACAACCACACCTAAAAGCACTACTAAATATTACAGAACAATTAACAACTGATATTAAAATGAAATTTGGAATTAGCAAGTGTAAAGCACATAGAGAAAGGAAAATGGATTGAAACGCAGACTGAAACGCTAGATATCGAAACTCTAGACAGCATCGAATAATGCGATATATACAAATACCGTTCCAACAAAGTACGAAAATAGATCACATATTAATAAAAAAACAGCTTGCAAATATTAAAAACCCAACTCCAAAATTCTTTGTAAAGCCGGTAACACATTCGCTATTCTGATACTCACATACTCTTTTGGAATAATAAACTGGACTAACACCGATATTAATAACTTAGAAATAGCCACCCGGAAGAAACTGACGAAATAGAAAGCTACACCCCAACTCATGCATACAATAACAATACCAAGATCAGAAGGAGGAAGAGGATATATATACATTCGCAACTTATACAATAGCCAAATAGTTAAATTAAGAAGATTAAGAACATCTGGCAGAAAACCCGAACATCGATAAGAAGAACAGCTATACTTGGCGAACTTCATCGTAAAACGGAAGGATTTATAATCGCCATTCAGGATCAAGCAATTCTCACTAAAAACTATCAAAAATATATAAAGAAAGAACCTAATGTAATTAACGACAAATGCCGCAGGTGCCAAATATATACAGAAACAATAGGCCATATAATAGCAGGTTGCCAAATCCTACCAGGTACCGACTATACACAAAGACATGATATAGTTGCACAAATAGTACACCAAAAATCGCACATAAGCTCAATCTAATAGAAAACAACGACCCCTATTACAAATACATACCATCTAATATTCTAGAAAATAACACCTATACCCTATATTGGGATATAACAATACACACCCATAAAACCATAATCAACAATAGACCGGTTATCACACTTACTTATTAATAAAGAAAACAAGATAACATACTTCATTGAAATAAGCACACCCAACGACACAAACATTCACATGAAATACACTGAAAACATTGAAAAGTACACTGAACTAATACAAGAAATAAAAGGCATATGGAAACAAAACACAATAAGAACAATTTGTGATCTCTACAACAGGAATACTACACAAAACATTCATCCCAAACGTAAAACAACTCGACATCGAAGAAATAACACACTACAAGATACAGAAAGTAGTTATTTTGAAAATATACATATAACAACAACATAAAGAAAAATGTGCCAATACGACTTGCAGCCCGAAACTGCCGTCGTGCTCGGTGAAAATGGACCACGCCTCACGCGGTATGCGGGGGTTTGGTTGGTTGGTTGGTTGAAGTGGTGACTCATTCATAAGTCAAAATAGCGCTTACGCACCGTTTTGTTACCACATCTTTGCTTCCAACTGTTCGTTAGGTTGTTTGTGTGGGCAGCACGGTTAGATACAGTTCGTACTGTTTCGAAACCTCAAGAGGTCGCTGATGCTTATTTCCGCCAACTCCTCGATGTTATTGAAGAGTGGCTTACCCAGGGTGTTCATTCTCTGCTTCCAAAGATCAGGACATTTACAAAGGAATTGGAAGACCGTTTCCTTTTCTTCCACTTAGTTATAACTGTGGCAGAAATCGTTATGGGACATCCCCATTTCGGCCGCCTGTTCTCCGATGAGCCAGAAGCCAGTAATGACTGCCGTCAGTCTAAAACCGTCTTTTCGGTTCCTGTTTATCAGTAATGTTGTTTATTTAGGATTGTATCTAGGCCATAGTGACCTACTAGTCTTACACTTCGTGCGACTTTTCGACCCACAATCCGCTATTTGTAGATATTTGATTTTGATAGCTCTTTTAGCTACTCTCAGCGGTATGAACACCGGTTCTGCCAAAGCCTCTTGCATGGCAGATCCGCTTCTTGCCAGTTCGTCGGCTTTTTCGTTTCCTTCTATGTTCCGGTGTTCCAGAACCCAGATCAGTAAAACGTTGTGGCGTTCGGTGAGTGTATTGAGACTCCTACTGCTAGACAGGTTAGGGAGTCGCACGGACTCGTCCACTTTCAATCTCTCGGAATATATTCCTGCCGCTACGCCATAATCCATTTTGGAGCCGTCCGTGTAAATTGGGGTGTTCAAGCTGTTTAACAAAAATCCCTTAGTCGAATCCTTCCTCGAAGGAAAAACTATTGTGAAGTTTCTATTGAAATTCATCTTCGGGATGATGTAGTCTGTCCTGTCAGACGTATATTGGGTTTCCTCTGTTAGTATGCATCCATGGCCGTAGGTTCTCTCCTTCCAGTGACCCGCTTCCTATAGCCTCACTGCAGTCATGGTTGCTGTTTTCTTAATGTTTAGATCAATATGAAGCATGTGTGTCAGAACGTTAAGAGCATCCTCGGGACACGACTTTATAGCTCCGACTGCCGCTGCACATGCTGACCTTTGTATACTTCCAAGTTTATTAATAGTGTAGGCCTTATCCAAAGCTTTCCACCAAAAACCGAGCCATACGATAAAATTGAACGTACAACTGCCTTGTACATCCACAAGGTAAGTTTTGGTTGGACACCCCATTTCCTTCCAATTAGTCTTTTGCAGGTATAGAGGGCAATGCAAGCCTTCTTTACCCGGTGTTCAGTAATCTCCAGCTAAGCGTTTAGTCCAAAATAACCATCAAGTATTTAGAACTGGAAGAAAGAGTTAAGGTTTGATGGTTTAATTTAGGCAAGTCAAAATGGTATTTTGATTCTTTTGGTGAAAAGCATCAGCTCTCTTTTATGCGGGTTCAATCTTATGCCACACCTGATAGCACAAGAGCTGAGCTCGTCTAACGCCCTTTGTGTGATCCCACTGATCGTGCTAGTGCACAGTCCTGACACCATTAACACCACATCATCGGCGTACGCCATCTTCTTTAAAACCCCCTCTATTCAGTTTTATAAGGATGTTGTTTATTACGCATAGCCAAAGAAGAGAGGAAATCACCCCCCTTTAAGGGGTTCCCCTTTTGACTAGCTTTGTTATCGTGATATTGGCCATGTTAGCACTTATGACCCTAGTCACTAGCATACAAATTATCCAATCTGTAACACAGTTGTCCACTCCTATTTCCATCAACGCTCGTTTGATAGATTCTGTGATAACATTGTTGAATGCACCCTCTATGTCCAAGAAGGTAGCCATGGTGTACTGTTTGTTGCTTGTTTGCACTACCTCATGGAGAGCCATTTCTGTCGATTTCCCCTTTTGGTATGCATGTTGGGCAGTGGATATAACGACATTCTCCAGAGATTTTCTTAAGTATATATCCAAAAGCCTTTCAAACGTCTTTAATACAAATTAGGTGAGACTGATGGGTCTGAAATCCTTCGCTGATTCGTGTCCTCTCATGCCAGCCTTTGGTATAAAGACCACTATTACAAGCCTTCAGCTAGTAGGTACATATTTCAGGTTCAAACACACTTTGAAGATTAACACCAGCCACGGGAGCACACAGTCCAATGTTATCTGCAACATTTTCGGCATGATCCCATCCGGACCTGGTGACTTCAAGGGTGAAAAATTTGTAATTGCCCATGCAATTTTTTCGTTCGTTACTATCTCATTTGTGAGATGCAGTGACTCGTAAGAGCGCCGCTCGGTCATACTACTTCCGCTTTCGTATTGACTGCATCCCGGAAAATGAGTGTTTATGAGTAATTCTCCGCCCAAGAATCCATCTTGCTTCCTAATCCAAGAAGCACTCGAATAACATTTGGATAGGATACGGCTTAGTCTCGCTGAATCTTTGGTAGATTCAATAGACGTGCAAAATTCTCTCCAGCCCTCCTTTTTGGGTCTCCTAATAGCTTTCTTGTACAGCCTCCGGCTCTCTTTGTACAGTTGCCGATTTCCAATGAAGTAGCTGATGTTGTAATCCGCTCTTCCTTTCTTCATTAGTTCCGAGAGTTCGTGGCTTCACCAAGGAAAAAGGTTTTCTTGCTATATTTAAGTGCGCACGACATGTTAAAGGCCTTACCGAAAGCTTTTTCCAATGTTTCGACTCTACTGTTGTCAATGGATGTTATTCTATGAAGCCTCTCCTATTCTATCTCTAACTAAATTTTTCGAACTGCGTTCAGTTAGTTCTATGGGGATTACCGTGTGACAAGTGTGGGTCTACCTTAAGATCCAAATCGTAGAGTAACCAGCTATGATCCGAGAAGGAGTTTTCGCTGGAGACTCTCCAATTTTTGACCCTTATCACATCGCTGTCTGATAATAAAGTGACATCCAGCACTTCCGCCCAACAATCGTACTGCTAAAAAGTTAAACAAAGACTCATCTAGTTCATTAATCTCGGAGCTGCCCATAATGCGTGCCTGGCATTGGCGTCGCACCCGAGAAGAAGGGTCCTGTCACCGCTTTCTTCCGCTAGTCTGCCAACCACTTCAGGCGACGCAGGTTTCTCATGTACTATAAAAGATATAGTAAAAAGAAATCCATTATGTGTGCATTAAATTGAAGGTTTTATTTAGCATAGTTAGAATGATCCAATTTAGGTCAAATATGCGCCGTTTTGTTCGATAACTTTTAGCCATTTTGAAGGTAATTTAATAATGCCACTCTCATAGAAACCCTGGTCTCTATTGGCCAAAAACTGGGACACTCGATTTTCACAAGCTTCTCTTGAGGCGAATTTTTCACAAGCAAAATCATTCGCCATAGACAGGAACAGGTAGTAATCACTTTGTGCCAGATTCGGACTATAAGGTGGATGCATAAGAACCTCCCAACCAAGCTTCCGGAGCTTCTGGAGAGTCACAATTGATGTGTGAGGCCTGGCGATGTCCTGATGGAACACACCAGGCCGCGCCATAACCAAACACATAGCAAAACCTTCCTGACCGTCAAGCCTGGCTTGGTCACCGTTTGCGCCGCCTCCCCGCGATTCGACCACTACCGTTTTCACTTGACGTTGTCGTAAGTGACCCAATTTTCATCACCAGTAGTTATCCGCTTCAGAAATGGATCGATTTTGTTGCGATTCAGCAGCAATTTGCAGATGGAAATTCGGTCCATGAAGTTTTTTTGTGTTAACTCGTGTGGCACCCATACATCGAGCTTCTTTTTGTATTCAGCCTTATTTAAATGGTTCCCAACGGTTTTTTGTGGAATGTTTAGCTTCTGGGCAATAGAAATAGTGCTTACATGACGATCAGACCCGACGATTTTCATTATTTTATCGATATTTTCGACAATTGGCCTTCCAGAGCGTGGTGCATCTTTGACATCAAAATTACCAAAACGGAATCGACGAAAACAAAATTGCACGTCATTGGCTGTTACAGTATCAGGACCATAAACACTATTCATATTTTCAGCCATCTGGCTTGCGTTTTCGCCTTTATCGAAGAAAAACTGCAAAATATGGCGTATTTTCTCTTTACTGGTGTCCATCTTTGACGCGTGCTCAAATAATACAGTGTCAAGCAATCACAAAACTGCCTGAAAAGTTTATTTAGTACGAAATCCTATCGTACTAGTGTAACCCCGCCATCTAGTGTAACCCGATTGCACTTACACAACGCGCGATACAGATTATCCATTATTTTCCGAACAGATGGCTTTCTATTCGGAAAATAATGGATTACTTTTTTTTACACCTTATATATAAAAATTTGGATCCAATATCCATCTTTGTTTTATTTCCGCTACATATGAATAATCTACACCTGAAATATGGGTTCTAAGTTCAAGATAATTAAGCGACTTTGTAGCCCATTTAGATTTGCTTGCGGATTTCATGCCGAATTTGTTCGTACTCTCACGTTACATAATGGTAATCAATTAACTTTACGGCTATTGCGTTTTCCGATTCTAGATTACTCGTGCGATAAACTTAATAAAACCCACAATTAGAAAGTGCAAAAGATGTGATATAGTATTAAAGTAGCAGAGAACATCATTTCCTCTATCTAATATTTCAACGTTATCAAAATCAATTGTGTGGTTGATGTCTTGTATATGCTGAGAGAGCGCTGTTGTCGTTCTTTTATTTTTATGGCTGACTCGTCTCCTGATAACTTAGTTCTGTCTTCGTTCTACCGATATAGATGAGATCGCAAAGGTTCTTTGGAAACAACATCGTGTTGTTGTTTTTTTTTTTTTTCTATATTATCTTTAATATTGGTGAAAAGGGCTCGTGACGTTTGGTTGGGTTTATATGCGAAGCAGATGTTTTCCTTTTTATTTTCATAAAATGCTTTATTGTTCCCTTGGCTAATACACAGCAACATAAATGTTTTATCCACTCTGCTTGATTCTCTATAACTCGAGAGCAATGGCTAGGTACACTTTGGCTCAAATTTTGGAGTAGTTTGGGGGAAAAGTGCGCCATTGGCGTTGAATGTAAGCGCGCAGGTGTAACAAATTTCTAAATATTTTTCACCACAGCCTGGTCTTGATGATGGAAATTGTCACCATCGTTGTCTACCAATAGAAGCCAATCGCTGTTTCCTGTGCCGTAAAACTTATTCGCGGTTAATAGTACACTTTGATACTTTCCCTGTGTGTCTTTTCTAAATTGAGGGAATGGGTTGATTGATCTGGCATTACCGATTTCTGCCAACTTGCCCATTTTGTCGATTTACTATTCTGTGTTCTCTTCTACGCTCTCTCTCTCTCTCTCTCTCTTTTCATATGCACTCTCTTTCCTGTTTTTCCCTTCATTTTTTTTTAACTAATTTTTCTACACAGGATAGTGTGCGCCTCTCCCTCTCGCTCTTATTAAACAAAAATAAAGAATATAAATACGAATAAACTTAAAATAAGCGTAAAACATAAGTGTAAAATCGAAAATATAGAATAGAATACAAAGTGGAATCAATTAAAATAAAAGCAAACAAAGGTAATAAAATAAGTGAGTGTGATTTTGTGGTGGAAACAGCTAGTGCAAATAACAACAACGTCAACAGCAACTCCATCATTACCTGGCAAGCCTTGTCATTAAGCTGCCCACCGGCTTCTCTACCCGTCTCTTTATTTTTTGGTCCATCAGGCCGGATTTGAACCAACGACCTATGAAATAAGACAGCGCGTGCTTTCGTTCCACTCTTTCACATTTCTCTAAATTAATCCTCCAATTAAAATAAGAAATAAGTGTAATAAGTTTATTTTATCACAAAAGGACCTATAAAGGTACGAGACAAGACCCCACAATCAAACTAAAAAAAAAAAATAAATATGTGGCACTTAAAGCCCCAAAGGGCTCATTGGCCGAGCTTCTCTTCCATTACTGTTGTACGTCTTAAATTTGGACAGTATTAGAATGGACCTACTTATTTTAGCCGGTTCCGAACGGCAGAACACTTGTGACATCACTTTTTCTGAGCTTTGTCACAGAGTTCTTTTTAGAAGCTTTTTCATGGCAAGTTGTTACTGTCGGAAGAATTGCCAATTGCTTGCCGACAGGTGGGTACCGCTCGAAAGAAAAATCTTTTCGATATTAAATTTGTTATGCATCAGCCGGGTATTGAACCACGACCTACAGATCAGAAGGCGAACACACTAACCACTGAGCTACGGCACCCACAATCAAACTACATATATTAAATAACAAATTATTCAATGAGCTATACAAAAACATTTCTAGTATATCACACATCGGAAAATCAAAAAACTTTACAGCACCGCATCATCAGCACCCCGATTATATGGACTTCCAAAAATGCGTAAATACAACATACCTTTGCACACCATGTCTTCTTCATCTGATGTTCTCTATGCGGCAGACGCGCTAAACATATAGGAGAGATATGTATGAGCAATATAATATCGGATGAATATAACATTAAAAATTCATATAGATTGAAACAGAGACTTGAACACATAAGATGGATGAAGAAGACACAATAATATCCTTGGCTGTCATCTTATTATTAACAAATATTCCGAAATATGTAGCTATATAAATAATAATGAAAAATTCGGGCACGATTAAGCAACACACAATATTCCCAAGCCACCATTTTTGAAAATTTTAAAATTTTGTTTATAAGGTAATCATTATTTTTGATGTAATAAGCTTATCTATAACAAACATAAGGTATGTCAATGGGTAACCCGCTTCCGCCAGCGATTGCTGACATCGTTATGGAAAATCTAATGGGTAAAACACTATGTGACTTAAAACAACAAAATAAACTTCAAATTTATTGTCAAATATGTGGATGATTTTTTGGCAATAAATAATAAACGTGATATTGAGGCATTTTAAAAAACATTTAATCTATACCATATGAAATTTAAATTTACTTTAGAATTGGAATAATAGTCTACCATTCTTGGACGTAAAACTACTTAAAGGAAAAAATATTATTTTAAATTGGTATATGAAACCTTCAGGCAGACTTAAACCAACTCATGCGTTACAAACTCAATATTTTACGCAAAGTTATGGAAATATCACAAATTTTAAGTAGAAAAATGAAAGAGACATACAAAGAATGAATAACTAATAACCATAAGAATCATTAACAACATGATTGATAACTTCTTACAACTACTAAAATCTCTCTCACACGTGTCAAAGAGGAATATATATAGCAAAACAATATATTAAAGCATTTCATATGTTCCAAAATTAACTGATATGAAAAAACTTAACAAAACAATAATAAACACTGACAGCAAGGAAAACATCTGCTTCGCATATAAACCCGACCAAATATCACGAGCTCTTTTCCTCAGCACTAAAGATAATATAGCGAAGAAAAACAAAAACAAAAACACTATGTTGTTTACGAAATTGGATGACAAGGGAAAGACGGAGAACCTTGCGACCTCATCTATATCGGTACAACGAAGAGAGAAGTAGGAACGAGGTTATCAGAACATGAGTCAGACATCAAAATAAAAGAACAACAGCTCTCGCTCAGCATATACAAAATACCAATCACACAGCTTTTTGATAGCGTTGAAATATTAGGCAGAGAAATGAAACAAAACAAACAGTTAAGCCTAGAAACTCTCAAAATTCAGGACAAAATTGAAAAGATGCTGAGCACTAAAGAGGACAAAGACAACATACTCTCTGTTTATGTTTTTGCAATAGGCTAAGTTTGGATTTTGTGTTCAATATCTATTTTTACATGTCTATTAAATATTTATATACGTGAATATAATGTAGAAAGTTATTTATATAAAATTTAATATATTTTAAAAGTGTTGTGAACTATTTTTGCACAATACTCACTAAATACCTAACGGCTAGACTCAAGGATGTAACGCACAAGATTCGCACCTAAACCTAAGCTCCTAAATATCCTTAGAGATTATGACACTGGTGAGCTGAAATAAAACAGGGTTCATTATATGATACTTGCGATTTTAGGTCTTCACTTTATTCCTGGTATTACTTTAAAATTTTACACGTTTGCACTAATACTGGAGGGCCTCGTAAGGATCGCAGTATTTTACAATTTCTTACACGCTAGCACTTCACAACTCAAGATCAAGACTCACAACTGAAAAGCGACTGCCTTCAGGAAGCTGGCAGCTTATATACCATTTTTCTAATACTAGCCATATATCAATCTACCCACATACCAATATTTAACATACAATTATATGTTCATAGCACATGTGTGTATGTGTGTATGTGTACGTATGTACACGATCGATGCACTCCACATGTGCGTATGTATGTACCCATTATGTGAGAAAGCAACTTTTTGATATTTACACACATGAGTAGTACACGTGATTTTAGTTATCATGGACTGTGTAAACATTGTTGGTATGCTTATGCACGTATAGAACTACGAATTGTGTGGGAAAGTGCTTTGTCAGCTTTTTCACACCCAACTGCAGCTCAATGTTCTGGCATTCCACAATTATAAGTAATATTAATATGGATTGTATATATCACAATTTCGAGCAATGTTGGTATGTGTATGGACAAATATGTATTTCACAATTTCGGGAAATATGTAGCGAGGCAAAATATGCATATGTGCATATTTCATATTTTGGCTCGCATCATCCCTCCCTTCTCTCAGGAAGAAAAAATTACCATTATGAAATAATAATAATTTTTTCTTATAAGGAAAAGTTAAAATTATGCTTATTTTGTAAAATTAAGTACAATTCATACCTATGAAACTTATACGGAATAAAATTCGAAGTTTTATATACATATTGTATATAGTAACTGGTAATTCGACGATTCTGGTGCCCATTATGACGATGTTCTTCTTGCTGGTTGTTGTCTGCTGTAATTAGCTTTTTTAATAGTTTTGTTGCAGCTTTTGTTGTTGAAGTCTAGTGATGAAAACAGTGACTTCCTCTTTATCAAAGTTCGGTTTCTGTTTCGGTAATGAGAGCGAGATTATTTACATTGCGTTGATCTTCTGGCTGTTTTGTCATGGAAGCGTGATCTGGATTATTATTGTGGTTTAAGTGAAAGTTGGTTTGGAGGTTCGATTCGACAGAATTTTTTTTATGAAATGGTATGAACAATAGCTTGCAAAGTGGTTTTTGTGTGCTAAGCAATATTGTCGATGTGAAACTCTTTACTCCTGGTGTAAGTGTTTAATGATTGGAGCAATAATGAATATGTAATTTTGGTTCTAAGTCGAAACGTGGATGCTCACCCTCCGTGTTTGCCATCACGTAATCGACGACGATTCGAGACAGCCGTGCCTCGATTTCGTCCCACTTGTCCAGCACAGGCTTCCAGCAGCCAGTGGTCTCATCCACCAACGTGATCTGCAAGTGATCACATGCTACTTCGTTGTAGTTACGTGGTTTGGGAGCAGTTTTTGGAGGACGGATAGCAACTCTGCTTCCGTCGGCCATTTTGCTTCTTTTAGGCGCCTCCCCGAATTCGTCATGAGACCGATTCCGCTTCGTTGCTTCGTTTACTCTGGGTTTTTTGGCCAAGTACTCCTTGTAATCTTGGACCACCTTTCCATACCTGACTTTGTCGACCTCATGCCTTGGATGAATAGTACCAGCGGCCTCGTTTTTGCTTATCCCACCAGGGATGTGTAGGACCTGCTGATACTGCTTATGCAATTATAGCTGTTTTAGTTTACGCTTTGGTCCCTTTGCCACAGCGGTTTTTTCTGTCTAATTGTTTCCCAGTGTGCTGTGACCCACGGCATCACCAGTAACCGTCTTCTGGCTAGAAGCCAAGAGATCTTCCTCTGATGTGGCACCCAACCCCTTCCGTCCGTCTGTCACGGTATCCGAATTTCGATAAAGACGATAATCGGGGAAATCTCCGGTCAACCATGGCAGCGCCCCATACCATGACAAGGCCACCGTTACATGCTGAGGAGGCCTGGTATCAGGATGACTCCGTGCAAAAACAGCCGAATGTAATCCCCTGGCTGCCTAACTCACCCACTGGGCACGGGTCGCATAACACCCTGCGTTAAGGGAGATTTTTATACTTAGAGGTTTACTCCCTCCGCCCGTCTTCTTACTCTCGTCTGTCTCCTACCAGACAATCCACTGGGGTTGATTACTCATTATCATGTAAGATTGCTAGGGGGCACCACGTGCAGCTGAGAGCAGAAAATTGATGAGGAGAGGGTAGAGATCCTAGCTGGAGACAACTACCTTATTAGTGTATAACACTTCTCCTCACTCAACCGTTTACCCCCCGTAGTTCTCTTAGTTTATATAGCCCAATTTTACAATGATCTTGAATATAGAATTGAATATTGAAATTTCTTCAGTAGGTCAATTTATTGCTATTTCTTCAGAAGGTCATCCATTTTATGCTTTAAATATAAACTCAATTTAGCCAAAGTAACACAATGATCATTACAAAATACGGTAATGATCATTGTATCATCACAATAATTATTGTATTATTACAGTTTAGTATTAATTATATATAATTATATACCGTGCATAATATAATAATTAGAATAATTTTGTATTATAGTGAGCCAAATGCATAAATCAGTTACGGTTTTGCTCATAACATCCCTCCCCCCCATTAAAAGAAAAAGTATCTATTTGAAAAATTGATAGTTTTTCTCTTACAAATTATGTAGGTTCCATATGCTTATACTGTGTATTCATATTGTGTATCCTAATTAATTTTCATACTTAATTAGCTGCTACTGGCAATCTACCACCTTGGATGCTGGTTTTCTGGGTTGTTGGTATTGAGTTGTCTTCTGTTGCTGCACTGTGGTGAGTTGGACTCGATGTTTGCCGTTGTTTGATTAATTGCATTCGATGTTGAAACTGTTGTTATGCTATTTGTGGTGGAATATAGTTCGCTGCATTTTATTCTTTAATCTTTGCGTGTGACGTTGATTGTTGCAATTGGTTGAGTTGTAGTTGTTGTATAAAAACTAGATTTCTTGCTCACCGTAATATTCCGTCGTGTCCAATGTCGAAATAGTTATTACGTTACTCCTTTATGGCATCAGTTGCTTATCTTTCCAATGTTTATACTTCAGCATGATTTACAAAATAGAGACAACCTCAGTGCACGTGTTGTCTGGTATGTACATTTTCTCTAGACATACCGCATTCAATATATGCAAAACAGCAGTTTGATTTTTTTTTGTATGCAACATTACCAAGGAATTTCCTATTCGCTACACCCTGTTACCTAGTGTCAAATGTGGAACAACTGAGTCAACAATAGGCGTTCACCATCCGGATAAAAACGTAACACATGAGTCTTGTAAATTTTTTTTTTTTTTTTTAGCTTATTTTTTTTTTTATTGAATCTTTCTTAAATACAAGAAACTAACAATAAGTATTCAAATCTTACAAACTAAATAAAACTATGTGATATCCCCTACGTTCCATCACAATTTGGTGAGTCGCGAGATGTAGCAATTTTACAGCATATTCAGTGTGTCTTTTCTTTTTAATCGACGATGCCCCTTGCTCAGCAACAATTGCCTAGCAAGGGGATTCGGATGATTGTGTAATTTTTGAATGTAGCTTCTGCAGGACATTGCAACTTCCTCAGAAATTGTGGATACATTTAAATCTCGATGGATGTTAACGTTCCTCATATACCAAGGCGCCTTTACAATAATTCGCAGACACTTGGATTGTATTCGCTGCAATATTTCGATATTAGAGGGAGATGCGGTGCCCCAAAACTGAATACCATAAGTCCAGATTGGTTTCAGGATTGCTTTATATAATAGCACTTTGTATTCAAGATTCAACTTTGATCTTTTGTGTAACAGCCACCATAACTGATTCATTTTAAGCTTGATCTGAGTTTTCTTTGCCTCTATGTGATTTTTGCATGTCAGCCTTCTGTCGAGGTGAATACCCAAGTACTTTGTTGAGGAACATTGTGGAACTGATTGGTCATTAATTTTAAGTGGGGGACATGTATCTAGCCTTAGCGTGAAGGTTACATGTACGCTCTTTGATTCATTGACTTTTATACGCCATTTTGCTAGCCAGATTTCGAGAGAATCGACATGAGTCTGCAGGAGTTTAGTAGCTTCTATGGGGTTAGAGCGAGAGCACAATATTGCCGTATCATTAGCAAAGGTCGATATGAATGTATAGTTATTGTTGGGCATATCTGAAGTGTATAAGAGATACAGTAAGGGACCCAAAACGCTTCCTTGAGGAACGCCAGCGTTCCAATATCCAATCCAATATCCAATGGATTTGTTGTGTAATCCTTGTGATGTACGAGAAATTGTCTTTTCGTGAGGTAGCTACTAAGCAATGAGGAGACATTTGCAGGCAGTAATAGTTTGAGTTTGTAAATAAGGCCATCGTGCCATACTTTATCGAAAGCTTGAGTGATATCAAGAAAGACAGCTGAGCAATACTTTTTTTCTTCAAAAGTGTTCCTTATCAGAGTTACAATGCGGTGGACTTGTTCTATTGTGCCGTGCTGTTTTCTAAATCCAAACTGATGTTGAGGAATCAGTTGGTTGAGATTAATAAATGGAGTTATATTCATGACAAGTAGCTTTTCGAATACTTTAGAAAGTAGAGGCAGGAAGCTGATAGGTCTGTACGATGCAACTTTTGTAGGGTCTTTTCCTGGTTTTGCTATCATAATAATTTTTGAAGTTTTCCAGCATTTGGGATAGTGTTTAATACGAAGGATAGCATTGAAAATGTGCATCAGATGAATTACTGAAGCCGGAGGTAGCTCTTTTATCATTTTACCGGTAATTTTATCTGGACCAGGTGATTTTTTTGGGTTTAAATCTTTATAAATTGCTTTGAATATGTCCTTTTTTTAATTTTGAGCGTTATTGAGCAAGGTTGAGAAGTTAATATTGGTAATGAGGACTGTGAAGAGGGTGGATTGGGTGTAAACACACTTTTTAGGTGGTTTGCAAAAGCCAAACCCTTCTCACAGTTGCTTCTAGCCCAATTACCGTCACTCAAACGGATGGGGGAATCAGTGAGAATTGGCCGATTTGATTTTTTTGCTGATTTCCACAAAGAGTAGTCTGACGCTTCACCAGGTGTTAATTTCGCTATGTGCTCTTCTAACTCTTTGTTGTTTTTATTTTTTAAGGCTTGCTTTAACTTTCGAGTGCAGTGCTGTAGCTGTGTTTTCAGATTCGGTGATCTGAATTCTTGCCATTGTCTTCGGAGTCTTCTTTTCTGTCTTACTAGCAATTCAATATCAGCTGGTGTGTATGGGCTATAGTTTGATTGCTTGCATACCTTTGTGCAGGTGGCTGAGCTGAGAGCTAATGAGAGCAGCTGGTTGAATTTTTCGAGTGCTGAGTCTACATCGTGTCCATTTCTTAATACAGTACTCAGAGGAAGATGGGAATTTATATATTTCTTGAATTTTAACCAGTCTATTTTCTTTCTAACGCAATTGCTTTGGGGGCTTGGTGATTTTATAGATATTACCGTGGGTGAGTGGTCAGATGATAGATCATAATTACACTCTGTGGAGATATTTTCCATCTGCAAACCTTTGGCGACTCCAAAGTCTATGAGATCGGGTATTTTCCTCTTGTCCGTCGGCCAATATGTCGGTTGACCATTCGAAATAACATCGTAGCCATGGTTAGTGATGATTGAACATAGTCTTCTGCCTTTTGGAGTTATTAAGCGGGAGCCCCAGTGAGTGTGTTTGGCGTTGAAATCGCCAGCAACCAAGAAGAGTTGAGAAAAATTCTTTATATTGCTGTTCGGTAATACTGTATCTTGGGGGACAGTATATCGCAGATATTACTAGCTTAGAGATGTATTCTTCCAGACATATAGATGTTGCTTGCAAGTAGACGCTACTAAAATCTTCGAGAACATGATGTTTTATTCTGCTTTTTATCAATATGGCAGTTCCTCCGCGTGCCTTACCATGCGGATGATTTGTGGTGTACAGTTTGTAATATGGTATTTGGTAGCAATTTTTGTCAGTGAAATGGGTCTCAGATATCATCATTATGTCGATTTGGCTGGATTCAAGGAATTGAATTAGCTCCAAACGGTGCTGGCTTAAGCCGTTGGCGTTCCAGTGGCATATCTTGAGACAACTCATGGTCTGGATAGCAATGTTTGGAGTAACATCGATTGATTTTTCATCATTTCTTGCATCATTGTTTGCATTGAGTTCATGAATTGGTTCATATTCTGAATCAATGTTTGAAGCAAATGTTCAAGGGTACTTGGCTGTTGGGTGGGCAGTGAGTGTTTCTGCTCATTATTTACATTGCTTTGTTGGTGTAAGTTTTGTTTTAACACGCTAGCGTATGAATTGGTTTGATTCTTGGTTTAAGTCTTGTAAATGCACACTGTATATTGCTGCTGTTATACCAAACGTCCAAGGATTTCATGACATTGGTGCATGTTCTAGTGACATTATTTAACGCTGTACCACTGATATTATAACTTATGAATATGTAATCTCACCTCGATTAGCTCTTTGGTCTCTGCTAACATCGCTGTCTAAGTCATTTCCGGTCTGTCTAAACCTTGCTGGACAAGTTGTCTTTCCACCGTATCCTCGTTCTCTTCTCCATGAGATCGCGAGATGGCTGTTTCTACCGGCTCCTGATCAGGAGTATCGCGACGCTACCGTAGAGAAAGACGCCATATACAGAAAAACCCTGCATGTAGGCCACGAGGTCTTAAGGCGCGGTACGATGAGAAGAGACGTGCGGATAGAGGTATTTTCTGCCGTAAGAGAAGAGAGCTAGAAAGACGCAAGTGTAAGCAGATAAAGATGAGTGGAGACAGGAATGAAACTTGTAAATTCTTTGAGAAGATCAAGCGCCTGAATGGCGGGTTAAACCCCGGAGCCTATTCCTGTCGTGACAACAATGGGAATCTGGTTACAGATGTCCAAAGTGTACTGAGCCTATGTATGGAAGACTTCTCCACGTTACTGAATAACGACGCTTCGAACAATTCTGCCAGTGGAGAAAATATCCCGAATTTTCCAATGACGGATGATGGTACTGATGTTCCACCACCCGACTATGACGAGGTCAGAGAGGCCATTTCTAGTCTGAAAAACAACAAAGCTGCAGGCGCTGGTAGCCAGATGCGGAGTGGTTTAAGACCGGATGCGGTGAGCTGCTCGCCTGCATGTACCAGCTCATAAGCAGAATATGGTCGGATGAAAACATTCCTGATGATTGGAGGCTCAGGTTCTCTGACCCGTACATAACAAAGGAGACCCCACAATTTGCGCCAACTACCGTGGAATAAGTCTCCTGAGCATAGCATACAAGGTTCTATCGGGCGTACTGTGTGAAAGACCATGTATATTGAAGACCATGCTCAGCAACCTGATTGGACCTTATCAGTGTGGCTACGGATCTGGTAAATCCACCATCTACCAGATTTTCCCACTGCACCAAATCATGGAAAAGACCCAAGAAAAACAGATCGACACAGACTATCTGTCTGTTGATTATAAAGCCCTTTGGGCGGTCAGGTAAGTGATTACCTCTATACAATAATGCCTAAGTTCGGTATTCCTCCGAAGCTCATTCGGCTTTGCAGAATGACACTGTGTAACTCCCGTTGTGAAGTGAAAATTGGAAAAGACCTCTCCCCGCCGTTTAATACCGAACGGGGTTTCAGACAGGGTGATTCGTTATCGTGCGACTTTTTCAATCTTATAATGGAGAAAATAATACGAGCTGCTGATCTACGACATAACAGCCCTATCTTCAACAAAAGTGTCATGCTGTTAGCGTATGCCGACGATATTGACATAATCGGCATGAACACGCGAGCAGTCAGTGCAGCATTCTCAGAGTTGGAAAGAGAGTCGCGTCGGATGGGTCTCACGGTGAACGAGGGCAAGACGAAGTATCTAGTGTCAACAAAGAAAGAGTCCCGGCGTCTTGGACAGCACGTCACTGTTGACAACTACGCTTTTGAAGTAGTAAGGGACTTTGTCTATCTTGGAACCAGCATTAACAGCAGTAATGACGTCAGCTTGGAGATCATGCGTAGGATCACTCTTGCTAACAGGTGTTACTTTGGGCTGAGTAAGCAATTGAGAAGTCGAGCCCTCTCTCGAAGAACGAAAACTACACTCAACAAGTCTCTCATCATGCCTGTCCTAACATATGGCGTCGAAGCTTGGACACCTCAGATGAGAGAATGCTCAGAGTTTTCGAGAGAATCTTTGATCTTTGGACCTATTTGCGTTGGTGCCGAGTATCGAATAAGGTACAACCATGAGCTGTATGAGCTGTATGCCGGCACCGACATGGTAAAGCACATTAAAATTCAGCGGCTGCGCTGGCTAGGTCATGTCGAGCGAATGGAAGAACACGCTCCGGCTAAAAGGGTGTTATATTCGGAACCCACTGGTGGACGACCCAGAAGAGGAAGGTCCAAACACCAGTAGAAAGACCAGGTACTGGAGAACTTGTCAGTGCTTGAAATTTCTATCTGGCGCCAACTAGCGAAGGAAAGAGCTGGCTGGCGAAGCATGCTAGATTCGGCTTAAATCGATTTTCGGTTGAAATGACCACATAAGTAAGAAAAGTAAACTATGCGACCGTTTTATATATAAATTTACAATTTATAAATGTTACCCTTTCCCTCTCCTCATAAATAACCAATTTAGTTATATATTCGGACTTAACTTATGGGAAGGTGTTTCTTTACATACCTGGTCTATGTTTCTGTCGTTGGCTGGTATAAAAAGATTCGAGTTTGGGGGAATCCCATTTGCGTTACATCAATACATCTGTTTAGGAGGGTAGAGTGTTGTGTATGTTGTGTACAGACAAAAGATAGTGAAGAATGAACACTTACGTTTGGTGTGAGTTCTTACTCACAGTACGGATGATTGTAATTACGCCACTGCTTGAGAATTGACATTCGTTGCCTTTATTCTATTTTATATTGGGCAACCAATTCGTTTGAATGTTCGGCAACTCTGATTTGCAAATTGTTTCGAAATTCACTGGTAAATAATTGTTGAAAAAATTCGTGAGTAGAACTAAAAAAAAATTGTAATTTCACCATGTAAAGTGTAGAGTACGGCACGCATGCATTTATTAATACATATTGAGTAAATGAGACGGAAAAAGAATGCGTACAATCAACCAACGCCAAATTTGTTCTCTTATTTCATATAATTTATTTTACTTATGAATTTGATATTTTGCAAGAAAGGAAAGAAAAGGCGGATCTTTTTAAATACATTTTGCGCCCTTCCGTTTATATTCCGTTTTCATTTGTTCCACTTGATGACCATACGGCCGTTTCACGCATTAGAAAATTTCACAACAATAAAGGAATTTGAAGGAGTACACGACGTCGTCTGTGATGACAGCGTGTATTAAACATATATAAACATATATAAACATATTAAACATATATAAGCATATTAAACGCACAGCAAAAGGAAACTTTCTAATATTCCGTGTATGGGTGTGTGAATATTTTATCGTGGTTTGCTCAGACGTTGGTAGGTTATCCAGATAGAAAAAAGCAGGTGCGACACCCGGCGTTGTGCTACTTTGTTAATTCTATGTGTGCATATGTTATACTCGCGGTTTCAATACTTTTCTCCTTTTTGTTGTTGTCGTTAATTCGTTTTCTTCATAGCAATTAATACACGATTATTTGCTTTCGTCTACTAACTATATGTATGTAATACACACTTCTTAATAATTTTGCGATAATAAAATAAAAATAAATATGTGGCACTTAAAGCCCTGAAGGGCTCATTGGTCGAGCTTCTATTCAATTACTGTTGTGCGTGTTAAATTTTGGATAGTATTAGAAGAGACCTACTTAGTTTAGCCGGATCCGAACGGCAGAACCCTTGCGACATCACTTTTTCTGAGCTTTGCCACAGAGTTCTTTTAGAAGCTTTTTTATTGCAAGTTGTTACTGCCGGAAGAATTGCCAATTGCTTGCCGACAGGTGGGTACCGTACGAAAGAAAAATCTTTTCGATATTAAATTTGTTATGCATGAGCCGGGGATTGAACAACGACCTACAGATCAGATGGCCAACACACTAACCACTGAACCACGGCACCCGCATATACATATATATATATATATATATATATATATATATATATATGTATATATGTATGTATATATGTATGAATATATATATGTATATATATATATATATATGAATATATATATGTATATATATATATATACAGTGGCTCACAGCTTATTTCGTACAGTGTATATATTTTTATGTACATGGCTGTAACATCGAAACTAAAAAACTTATCGATAAGTTTTGAATGTAGATGTCTGTGTATGTGTTTAGTAAACCTAATAAGAAAACGGGGAACCCCAAAAATTGTTCTTTTTGTCATGCAAGAGAGAAAAACTATTGATCAGCTGATTTTCAGCTCACATCTTATTTCGTACACAAACTTCAATGTAAGTAAGTTTCATTCTGCCGCGCAGTTACAAAGTTTTTTTGAATTGTATGAGTTTTTGGACCTTTTTAACTATTATAACAATTTTTATTATTATTATTTTAAATAGTTAAAGTGCTGTAAATTAAACATTTAGCGTTATGGGCGTCGTACAACGATGGAACAGCGTAAACTGGTAATTAACCATTTTAGGAAAGGTCAGAGTGTGCGAAAAATTGCTGAAATGACAAATTTAAGTGCCTCAACTGTCCAATACATCATTCAACGCTTCGTTCGCGAAAATCGGTTGGAGAACAAGGGCAGAGAAGCACCTAATAAGATTTTCAACGCATCAGACGAGCGTTATATTGTACGAAAAATTAAGAAAAATCCAAAGTTATCCGCTCCGAAGTTGGCTGCAGAGGTTCAGCGTGAAATAGGAAATCATCCAGTGCTGAAACTGTCCGACGTGTGCTGCGCAATCATGACTTGAACGGTCGAGTAGCCCGAAAGAAACTATTCATTTCAAAAATGAATATACAACGCCGACTTGACTCCGCCAAAGAGCATATTATTAAGACTCCTGCGTTCTGGAATACCGTTATTTTCGCGGATGAGTCTAAGTTTAATATTTTTGGTTCGGACGGAATGTCATATGTTTGGCGTAAAGCGAATACCGAGCTAAACAAGGAGAACCTTAAGCCCACAGTGAAGCATGGTGGCGGTAGCGTGATGGTTTGGGCCTGTATGTCAGCAGCCGGAGTAGGTGAATTGGTTTTTATTGAGGGGACAATGGACAAAATGAAGTACCTCGAGATTCTGAAAAACAATTTACTTCAAAGTGCAGACAAACTGGATTTGCGGGATGAATTTCGGTACTACCAAGATAATGACCCAAAACATAAATCTGGGATTGTGCAATCTTGGCTTATTTGGAACTGCCCACACTTGATGTCTCCACCACCAGTCACCTGACATGAATGTAATTGAAAATCTTTGGTCTATTTTGGACAATAAAATAAGAACACACAAGATTTCTAATAAGCAAGACCTAAAGAAGGTACTGATGGAGGAATGGAAAAAAATCACACCAGACATCACTCAAAAATTGGTGGATTCAATGCCAAATAGACTCCAGGCTATCATTAACGCTAAGGGATGTCATACTAAATATTAAAATCAACTTACTTTGTTTTTAGTTTGAACTTAAAGAGACTGTACGAAATAAGCTGTGACATGAATTTTCCTATTTTATTCTTATTTTATTTTTTTATAGTGTCAAACACTAAAATTTTGAAAAAGTAAATTTTGGAAAATAAAAAACAAACCTTCCTTTCAAAAATGGCATTTATATTTTGTTCAAATTTTTGCTATATTAGGAATTACGACTGCAGCAATTTTTAAACTGTCACTGTACGAAATAAGCTGGGAGCCACTGTATATATATATATATATATATATATATAACGGATTTCTCCAGGGAATTTCTTAAGTATATATCCAAAAGCCTTTCAAACGTCTTTAATGCAAATTAGGTGAGACTGATGGGTCTGAAATCCTTCGCTGATTCGTATGCTCTCTTGCCAGCCTTTGGTATGAAGACCACTATTGCTAGCCTCCAGCTAGTAGGTACTTATTTCAGGTTCAAACACGCTTTGAAGATTTGCACCAGCCATGAGAGCACACAGTCCAATGTTACCTGCAACATTTTGCGCATGATTCCATCCGGACCTGGTGACTTGAAGGGTGAAAAACTTGTAATTGCCTATGTAATTTTTTCGTTCGTTGTGAGATGCAACGACACTTAAGGAGCGCTGCATCCCTGAAAATGAGTGTTAATGAGTAATTCTAAGGATTCTTCTGCCGTTTCCGCCCAAGTTTCATCTTGCTTCTTAATCCAAGAAGCACTAGAATGGTATTTGGATAGGATACGACTCAGTCTCGCTGAATCTTTTGTAGATTCAATTGACGTGCAGAAGTCTCACCACCCGTCCTTTTTGGTGTTCCTAATAGCTTTCTTGTACAGCCTCCGGCTTTCTTTGTACAATTGTTAATATGCAGTGGAGTAGCGGATGTTGTAATCTGCTCTTGTTTTCTTCCATAGTTCCGACAGTTCCTGGCTCCACCAAGGGGGAACGGTTATTGTGATATTTTTTTGCTATTTTTCCAATGTTTAGTTATCTATTCTATTTGTAACTAAATTTACAAACTCAGTTAGTTCTAAGGTGATTATGGTGTGCTAAAGATGGGTCTATCTTAAGATCCAAATCGTAGAGTATCCAGCTACGATCCGAGAAGGAGTTTTGCTGGAGACTCTCTAATTTCTAACCCCTATCATATCGCTATCTGATAATAAAGTGACATCCAACACTTCCGCCCAACCATCGTACTGCTCCGAGCTTGGAAAGGTTTGCGTTTGTTAAAAAGTTAAACAAAGACTCACCTCGTTCATTAATCTC
Source organism: Megamerina dolium (assembly GCA_963854835.1). NCBI lineage: Eukaryota > Metazoa > Arthropoda > Insecta > Diptera > Megamerinidae > Megamerina > Megamerina dolium. The sequence goes on from OY978530.1 coordinate 38,172,667, forward strand.
GGAGCTGCCCATAATGCGTGCCTGGCATTGGCGTCGCACCCGAGAAGAAGGGTCCTGTCACCTCTTTCTTCCGCTAGTCTGCTAACCACTTCAGGCGACGCAGGTTTCCCATGTACTATAAAAGATATAGTAAAAAGAAATCCATTATGTGTGCATTAAATTGAAGGTTTTATTTAGCATAGTTAGAATGATCCAATTTAGGTCAAATATGCGCCGTTTTGTTCGATAACTTTTAGCCATTTTGAAAGTAATTTCATAATGCCACTCTCATAGAAACCCTGGTCTCTATTGGCCAAAAACTGGGACACTCGATTTTCACAAGCTTCTCTTGAGGCGAATTTTTCACAAGCAAAATCATTCGCCATAGACAGGAACAGTTAGTAATCACTTGGTGCCAGATCCGGAATAAGGTGGATGCATAAGAACCTCCCAACCAAGCTTCCGGAGCTTCTGGAGAGTCACAATCGATGTGTGCGGCCTGGCGATGTCCTGATGGAACACACCAGGCCGCGCCATAACCAAACACATAGCAAAACCTTCCTGACCGTCAAGCCTGGCTTGGTCACCGTTTGCGCCGCCTCCCCGCGATTCGACCACTACCGTTTTCACTTGACGTTGTCGTAAGTGACCCAATTTTCATCACCAGTAATTATCCTCTTCAGAAATGGATCGATTTTGTTGCGATTCAGCAGCGATTCGCAGATGGAAATTCGGTCCATGAAGTTTTTTTGTGTTAACTCGTGTGGCACCCATACATAGAGCTTCTTTTTGTATTCAGCCTTATTTAAATGGTTCCAAACGATTTTTTGTGGAATGTTTAGCTTCTGGGCAATAGAAATAGTGCTTACATGACGATCAGACCCGACGATTTTCATTATTTTATCGATATTTTCGACAATTGGCCTTCCAGAGCGTGGTGCATCTTTGACATCAAAATTACCAAAACGGAATCGACGAAAACAAAATTGCACGTCATTGGCTGTTACAGTATCAGGACCATAAACACTATTCATATTTTCAGCCATCTGGCTTGCGTTTTCGCCTTTATCGAAGAAAAACTGCAAAATATGGCATATTTTCTCTTTACTGGTGTCCATCTTTGACGCGTGCTCAAATAATGCTGTGTCAAGCAATCACAAAACTGCCTGAAAAGTTTATTTAGTACGAAATCCTATCGTACTAGTGTAACCCCGCCATCTAGTGTAACCCGATTGCACTTACACAACGCGCGATACAGATTATCCATCTGTTCGGAAAATAATGGATTACTTATTACAACTCATATATAAAAAGTTGGATCCAATATCCATCTTTGTTTTATTTCCACTACATATGAGTAATCTACACCTGAAATATGGGTTCTAAAGTTCAAGATAATTAAGCGACTTTGTAGCCCATTTAGATTTGCTTGCGGATTTCATGCCGAATTTGTTCGTACTCTCACGTTACATAATGGTAATCAATTAACTTTACGGCTATTGCGTTTTCCGATTCTAGATTCCTCGTGCGAAAAACTTAATAAAACCCACAATTAGAAAGTGCAAAAGATGTGATATAGTAATAAAGTAGCAGAGAACACAATTGTTGGCAGCTTCACCAGCAGAACTCGCAGCCATCATTTTCTTCAACAGGTGCAGATTTCGCTAGTCTTTTCGACATAGATATCTTTCAGGATAGACTTTGCCTAACTATTAAGGGATATGGCAGAGTGTTAGTGTAGCAGCACAATGCTGCACACAGGCTAAATGGTAAAATTTGATTATGATGTAATCAAATTCAATTTATTACATTTTTATCCCCACGTAGGGATATTCTCAATTTACTTAGAAATTTACTTTTTACTTTAGTGTTCATCGTCTTTTCAATTCTCTCCTGAATTCTGAGAGTTTCTAGGGTATATCGTTTCTTTTATTTCATTTCTCTATCTAATATTTCAACGTTATCAAAATCAATTGTGTGGTTGATGTCTTGTATATGCTGAGAGAGCGCTGTTGTCGTTCTTTTATTTTTATGGCTGACTCGTCTCCTGATAACTTAGTTCTCTCTTCGTTCTACCGATATAGATGAGATCGCAAAGGTTCTTTGGAAACAACATCGTGTTGTTGTTTTTTTTTTCTATATTATCTTTAATATTGGTGAAAAGGGCTCGTGACGTTTGGTTGGGTTTATATGCGAAGCAGATGTTTTCCTTTTTATTTTCATAAAATGCTTTATTGTTCCCTTGGCTAATACACAGCAACATAAATGTTTTATCCACTCTGCTTGATTCTCTATAACTCGAGAGCAATGGCTAGGTACACTTTGGCTCAAATTTTGGAGTAGTTTGGGGGAAAAGTGCGCCATTGGCGTTGAATGTAAGCGCGCAGGTGTAACAAATTTCTAAATATTTTTCACCACAGCCTGGTCTTGATGATGGAAATTGTCACCATCGTTGTCTACCAATAGAAGCCAATCGCTGTTTCCTGTGCCGTAAAACTTATTCGCGGGAATGGGTTGATTGATCTGGCATTACCGATTTCTGCCAACTTGCCCATTTTGTCGATTTACTATTCTGTGTTCTCTTCTACGCTCTCTCTCTCTCTCTATTCTGTGTTCTCTTCTACGCTCTCTCTCTCTCTCTCTCTCTTTTCATATGCACTCTCTTTCCTGTTTTTCCCTTCATTTTTTTTAAACTAATTTTTCTACACAGGACAGCGTGCGCCTCTCCCTCTCGCTCTTATTAAACAAAAATAAAGAATATAAATACGAATAAACTTAAAATAAATGTAAAACATAAGTGTAAAATCGAAAATATAGAATAGAATACAAAGTGGAATCAATTAAAATAAAAGCAAACAAAGGTAATAAAATAAGTGAGTGTGATTTTGTGGTGGAAACAGCTAGTGCAAATAACAACAACGTCAACAGCAACTCCATCATTACCTGGCAAGCCTTGTCATTAAGCGGCCCACCGGCTTCTCTACCCGTCTCTTTATTTTTTGGTCCATCAGGCCGGATTTGAACCAACGACTTATGGAATAAGACAGCGCGTGCTTTCGTTCCACTCTTTCACATTTCTCTAAATTAACGTACGAGACAAGACCCCACAATCAAACTACATATATTAAATAACAAATTATTCAATGAGCTATACAAAAACATTTCTAGTATATCACACATCGGAAAATCAAAAAACTTTACAGCACCGCATCATCAGCACCCCGATTATATGGACTTCCAAAAATGCGTAAATACAACATACCTTTGCACACCATGTCTTCTTCATCTGATGTTCTCTATGCGGCAGACGCGCTAAACATATAGGAGAGATATGTATGAGCAATATAATATCGGACGCGCTAAACATATAGGAGAGATATGTATGAGCAATATAATATCGGATGATTATAACATTAAAAATTCATATAGATTGAAACAGAGACTTGAACACATAAGATGGATGAAGAAGACACAATAATATCCTTGGCTGTCATCTTATTATTAACAAATATTCCGAAATATGTAGCTATATAAATAATAATGAAAAATTCGGGCACGATTAAGCAACACACAATATTCCCAAGCCACCATTTTTGAAAATTTTAAAATTTTGTTTATAAGGTAATCATTATTTTTGATGTAATAAGCTTATCTATAACAAACATAAGGTATGTCAATGGGTAACCCGCTTCCGCCAGCGATTGCTGACATCGTTATGGAAAATCTAATGGGTAAAACACTATGTGACTTAAAACAACAAAATAAACTTCAAATTTATTGTCAAATATGTGGATGATTTTTTGGCAATAAATAATAAACGTGATATTGAGGCATTTTAAAAAACATTTAATCTATACCATATGAAATTTAAATTTACTTTAGAATTGGAATAATAGTCTACCATTCTTGGACGTAAAACTACTTAAAGGAAAAAATATTATTTTAAATTGGTATATGAAACCTTCAGGCAGACTTAAACCAACTCATGCGTTACAAACTCAATATTTTACGCAAAGTTATGGAAATATCACAAATTTTAAGTAGAAAAATGAAAGAGACATACAAAGAATGAATAACTAATAACCATAAGAATCATTAACAACATGATTGATAACTTCTTACAACTACTAAAATCTCTCTCACACGTGTCAAAGAGGAATATATATAGCAAAACAATATATTAAAGCATTTCATATGTTCCAAAATTAACTGATATGAAAAAACTTAACAAAACAATAATAAACACTGACAGCAAGGAAAACATCTGCTTCGCATATAAACCCGACCAAATATCACGAGCTCTTTTCCTCAGCACTAAAGATAATATAGCGAAGAAAAACAAAAACAAAAACACTATGTTGTTTACGAAATTGGATGACAAGGGAAAGACGGAGAACCTTGCGACCTCATCTATATCGGTACAACGAAGAGAGAAGTAGGAACGAGGTTATCAGAACATGAGTCAGACATCAAAATAAAAGAACAACAGCTCTCGCTCAGCATATACAAAACACCAATCACACAGCTTTTTGATAGCGTTGAAATATTAGGCAGAGAAATGAAACAAAACAAACAAACACCTAAACCTAAGCTCCTAAATATCCTTAGAGATTATGACACTGGTGAGCTGAAATAAAACAGGGTTCATTATATGATACTTGCGATTTTAGGTCTTCACTTTATTCCTGGTATTACTTTAAAATTTTACACGTTTGCACTAATACTGGAGGGCCTCGTAAGGATCGCAGTATTTTACAATTTCTTACACGCTAGCACTTCACAACTCAAGATCAAGACTCACAACTGAAAAGCGACTGCCTTCAGGAAGCTGGCAGCTTATATACCATTTTTCTAATACTAGCCATATATCAATCTACCCACATACCAATATTTAACATACAATTATATGTTCATAGCACATGTGTGTATGTGTGTATGTGTACGTATGTACACGATCGATGCACTCCACATGTGCGTATGTATGTACCCATTATGTGAGAAAGCAACTTTTTGATATTTACACACATGAGTAGTACACGTGATTTTAGTTATCATGGACTGTGTAAACATTGTTGGTATGCTTATGCACGTATAGAACTACGAATTGTGTGGGAAAGTGCTTTGTCAGCTTTTTCACACCCAACTGCAGCTCAATGTTCTGGCATTCCACAATTATAAGTAATATTAATATGGATTGTATATATCACAACTTCGAGCAATGTTGGTATGTGTATGGACAAATATGTATTTCACAATTTCGGGAAATATGTAGCGAGGCAAAATATGCAAATGTGCATATTTCATATTTTGGCTCGCATCATCCCTCCCTTCTCTCAGGAAGAAAAAATTACCATTATGAAATAATAATAATTTTTTCTTATAAGGAAAAGTTAAAATTATGCTTATTTTGTAAAATAATTATAAGCGAAAACACACACTAAGAGTGCGGACGTGTTTTTCTATGCTCCGTGCTTTTTGAGTTTAAAATTGTGTTAAATTGCGTATGTGATAAAAAACAATTGCGAAAGGACGTTTAAGTAATAGTTGGAATAAAGGTATTGCTTTGTTTGATTCAACGGAAGAATCAAGCAAACAAACAAAACTATAGATAACAGATCAAACTATATTAAATATTAAAATTAAAAAAAAACCAACACAACAAGTAAAAAGAAATAAATGAGTGTTAAACGCTCTCCGCAATCAGTGCGACGCTCTTTTATGACCGAACGTGAATCTCACAAAACAGAAATTCAAAATAACAGTGAAAGTACACTGAAATTGTTGAAGCACTGTGAGACAACAACAACAATAACTGAAGACTCTTTGTCTTATGCTCCTAGAAGAAGCAAAGCCCTCAGGGTGACGTACAAAAAATACCCCGAAAATCCATAAGCAGAATGGCACTAATAATAATAATAACAATAATAACAACAACAACAATATAAATAATAATAATAGATTTGCAATGCTAAATCAACAAGAAGTAGAATCAACAGTGCAGAAATCTAAGCAACCCCCAATATATGTAAGGGAAAACAACCAAACTGAATTAATAAAATGCCTTACGCAACTTATTGGTGCAAAGAATTTTCATATAGTAACAATCATGAAGGGTACTATTAAAGAAATTAAACTGCAAATATATGAAGAAAGAAATTACCGTTCTGTCAAAAAATATTTTGATGACAAACAGAAATACTATTACACGTACCAGTTGAAAAGCAGCAAAGGATTAGTCGTTGTGATAAAAGGCATTGAGCCAAATGTTGACTGCAATGATGTGAAAATAGCTATAGAAGAAGAGGGTTTTAAGGTCAAATCCGTGTGCAACATAAAAAATAAAGAAAAACAGCCTACGCCATTATATCGCGTCGAGTTGGAACCCGATATTAAGAAACTTAAAAAGGGTGAAATTCACCCAATATATAATATAAAATATTTAATTCACCGAAGAATTTCGGTGGAAGATCGGGCCCAATACAATGTGCTAACTGTCAAGAGTATGGGCACACAAAATCTTACTGCACTCTACGAAGTGTATGCGTTATATGTGGTGACTTTCATCCCACCTCCAAATGTATTGTTAACAAAGAAGATTCTTCTGTTAAAAAATGTAGTAACTGCGGTGGAAATCACACTGCAAACTATAGAGGTTGTCCAGTTTATACTGAGCTCAAACTCAAACTGAAAAATACTTCCCAAGTAAGACCTCGCAACCCATCAATGGTTAATGCTCCTCAAATAGAGCATGTATCTGCTCCTCCTCCACAAAATGTTACAAATACTACTCATGTTATGCCAACATCTTATGCAAACATTTTAAAGGGGACTACTCCTCCAGTTCAAGTTAATCAAGATAGTGTTCCAAACACTCTTGAAAATTCTGTAAATAATCTGGTCCAGTTAATGAAACATTTTATGAATTCAATGCAAGGCATGATGCAAGAGCTAATGAAAAATTAGTCCATGCTCCTTCAAGCATTTCTGTCAAAACAATGAACGAACTGAAGTTATGTTTTTGCAATGCAAATGGGTTAAGCCAACATAAAAATGAACTGGAAGTATTTCTCCATAAAAATTAAGTTGATGTAATGCTTATTTCAGAAACTCACTTCACAAAATTTAATAATTTTTCAATAAATGGGTTTACGCTTTATGATACCAAAAACCCTGAAAATAAGGAAAGTACCCAAAAATTAACAATATCTTCTGTTTACTGTCCTCCTAGACATAATATTACAGAATCAAAATTTTCTGCATTTTTTGCAACTTTACGGCATACGTTTATCGCGGCGGGGGACTATAACGCCAAGCACACTTATTGGGGTTCCTGGCTTATATCTCCAAAAGGTAGACGTCTTTTCTCGACAATATCAAGCAACGGATATGATGCCATATCTACCGGCCAACCTAATTACTGGCCTTCGTATCCTAGAAAAGTACCGGATCTTATTGACTTTGCAGTAACTAAAAGTCTAAAAAGAACCCATTTAAAGGCATGGCCATCCTTTGAACTTTCATCTGATCATTCTCCATCGTTCATTTTACTAAATGTTTTAGTTAGTTTCAGTGAATCAAGCCAGTATCTTACAAACAAATTCACTAATTGGCTAAATTATAAAAAATATATTAGTTCTCACATTGGCCTTAAAATACCTCTTAAGACAGTAAAGCAAGTCGACAGTGCAGTTAAAAATTTCACCAAGTTGGCTCATGAAGCTGCTAAAATTGCAACACCTCAAAATAAATTCCAAGATTATAAAAAGCATACAAATGCCGATATTGAGGAATTAATTAAAATTAAACGGAAAGCCAGGAGAGAATGGCAGCAGCATAGATCACCAAACCTAAAACAAAAATTGGCAGACTGCACTAAAACACTTAAAAGAATCTTAAAAGAAGCCGAAGAGAGACGTTTAAATGTATATATTAGTAATCATGCTGCAACAAAAGATACAGATTATTCTCTGTGGAAAGCAGTCAAAGGTGTAAAGTGTCCGATAATAAGAGAGGCTCCAATATGAATGCCAGATAGATCATGGGCAAGAAGCGATCAAGATAAAGCAGAAGCATTTGCAAATCACTTAGAAGGCGTTTTCAAACCAAATGAATCTACAAGAGATGGAGGATTACCAATCATGACCAATAACAGCTCTACTACCTTAGTGAGATTTTCTTTAAAGGAACTTAACAAAATCATAAATGAACTAAACGTCAAAAAAGATGCAGGGTATGATAAAATAAGTGCCAAAATAATCGCCGAGCTACCTCAAATTGCAGTAAAACAGCTGTTACACATAATGAATGCAATACCACGCCTTTGTTATTTCCCCTCAGCATGGAAAATTTCCCAAATAATTATGATTACAAAACCTGGAAAAGATTCAACTAATGTATCGTCGTACAGGCTTCTTAGACTGCTGCCTATCCTATCCAAAGTGTTTGAAAAACTATTAATGTTGAAGATACAGCCAATTGTTGAAGCAAATAACATTATACCGTTGCATCAATTTGGGTTCAGAGCAAAACATGATACAGTAGAACAAGTTCACAGAATAGTATCTAACATTACAAAAGCGATCGAATCAAAGCAGTACTGCTCAGCAGTATTTCTGGACGTCGCACAAGCTTTTGATAAGGTTGGGCATGATGGCCTACTTCACAAAATCGGTTGTCTCTTTCCTGATAACATTTGCAAAATATTAAAGAGCTATCTGTTGAATACGAAATTTATGGTTAAACAAAGATCGTATTTAACTCAAACACGTACGATAATGGCTGGGGTCCCGCAAGGAAGCGTCTTAGGTCCCTTTTTATATTTAATCTACACTTCAGATATACCAACAAATGGCAATCTTTTCACACCAACTTTTGCAGACGATACAGCAATCTTGAGCGTCGATGACAAACTGCAAAGTCACTTAAAAAGAGTACAACACTGGCTGGAGACATGGCGTATTAGAATCAACGAATCAAAATGCGTCCATATGACTTTCACGTTGAACAGAAAAACATGCCCTCAACTACAAATTAATGGTCAAAAAATACCACAAAAAACGAAGTGACCTATCTAGGCTTTCATCTCGATAGAAGGCTAACCTGGAAGAAGCACATTGAAACAAAGCAATCGCATGCTAAATTAAAAGCAGCCAAACTTCATTGGTCGATTGGAAACGCCTTGAAATTGTCACTTCATAATAAAATGCTTATATTCAAGTCCACCATTAAACCAATTTGGAGCTAGGGCATTCAGCTTTGGGGCACTTCTTCAAACTCTAATATTGAGAAAATTCAGCGTGTTCAATCTAAAATCCTTAGACGTCTTTGCCGAGCTCCTTGGTACATCAGTAACACAAATATACACAAGGACCTACAGATTGACACTATTAAAGTAGGCATAGGGAAACATTGCCAACGTTACTCTGAACGACTAAGTAATCATCCGAATACTCTAGCGAGAGAGCTCCTTAAGCTTAAATATATTAAAAGACTAAAAAGGAAAATGTTTTAAATATATCTTTCACATAATCTCTCATTACTATTATATATGTCCTTCATGACATCACATGTTATATTTGTTTGCTTTAATTTATTTGAATGATGTACACATTGGTGTAGAATCAACAAAATGTATTTTTTAGTATATGAGATTTGTATAATTATTGTTAGTTTCGTAAGAAAGATACAATAAATAGAAGAAATTGAAAAAAAAAAAAATTGTAAAATTAAGAACAATTCATACCTATGAAACTTATAAGGAATAAAATTCGAAGTTTTATATACATATTGTATATAGTAACTGGTAATTGGACGATTCTGTTGCCCATGATGACGATGTTCTCCTTGCTGGTTGTTGTCTACTGTACTTAGCTTTTTTAATAGTTTTGTTGCAGCTTTTGTTGTTGAAGTCTAGTGATGAAAACAGTGACTTCCTCTTTATCAAAGTTCGGTAATGAGAGCGAGATTATTTACATTGCGTTGATCTTCTGGCTGTTTTGTCATGGAAGCGTGATCTGGATTATTATTGTGGTTTAAGTGAAAGTTTGTTTGGAGGTTCGATTCGGCAGAATTTTTTTTATGGAATGGTATGAACAATAGCTTGCAAAGTGGTTTTTGTGTGCTAAGCAATATTGTCGATGTAAAACTCTTTACTCCTGGTGTAAGTGTTTAATGATTGGAGCAATAATGAATATGTAATTTTGGTTCTGTTGTTTATCATTTTCTTCTGATGTGGATCAAAATCCATTGTCACCGATAAATACAGTAGCTGAAATATTTTATTCGGTTGTGGTTGCATAGCTATTTTCGTTTATGTCTCTTTGCTACGTTGCGCTGGCTAGGTACGCCAAAGTTATTGGATGTAAATTTTAATATTTTGTAAGTTTGTTATGGGTGCAAACTGTACTGGGCCTACTTTGCTTTCTGTTCTGGGTTTATTTGTTTTTTACTGTCTCAAGAATAGTTTTTTGTCATCTTTTAATTGGTTGTTACTGTTGTTAAAGCTGTTAATGTTGCTGCATTGGCATCTCTCGAAATTTCACTGTATGAGTTGATATTGGATTCTCGTGGACATACTGCTGCTCTCATCTGTTTGTAGGGAAATTACCAGATTCTTTTTCAATAATAGATCACTTACATCTACTACATATATTATAATTACTATATCTACCACTTATTTAGTTAATTTTTCTTATTAAGATGTACATATATTGTTATATACTTGATCTGTGATCACCATCTCTGATCACCATCTTGTAGCAGATCTGATACAGGTAGCTGCAATAAATCTTACCACCAATAAAGCAGAGAAAAAATTTGACGACAGTAAAGTAAAAAGTAACAACACGCGTGCAAAATTTAGTGCCGCTCTTCAAGAAATTGATCCTTCCGAAGCGGAATTCCAGGCCGGATTAGAGGAGCAATGGAAGTATTTAAAAACTAGACTTCAAGACGCGTGCGAAAACATACTGAGCTACCGGCCAAAAGGAAAGAAAGATTGGACCAGTGAAGAAACCTGGAAAATAATCCAGAGCCGAAGAGAGGCGAAAGGAGTTAGAGACCAAACAACAACACCTGAGCTTCGAAGCGCTGCAGCACAGCGCTACAACCAGATTAATAAAGAAGTCAAAAATATGTGTACACAAGACAAGCGTAACTGGACTGATGGCCTAGCTTTGGAAGCAGAACTAAAAGCGCTGTACGACGTCTCACGCGAAATTACCGGTAAAGGTAGTGGAGCTTCACGTCCAATAAGATCAAAAAACGGAACCCTGCTAACGACAAAGAATGAACAGCTCAAAAGATTCAGGGAGCATATTACTTAAATACTCAACTCTTCCAACATTGACACGTCCGACAAAGTTGCGCCACAAACTAGCATCACACAAATACATGCACAAAACAGAATAAGCTCTGCACCACCATCGCTGCATGAAATCGTCTCAGCAATAAAAGCCTAAAAAACAACAAATGGTCGGGATACGATAGAATCCAGGCTGAAGCTGTGAAATTGTCCCCAGAACACACGGCGAAAATCCTGCTTCCAATATTCAATTCTATTTGGTCTCTTTCTATTTGTCCTAATTCCTTCGAAAAATTTTATATATTTTTTTGTTGGTGTTCCAGCGTTGATGCTGCACTTTATCCACAGACTATTATTTTCCAATTTCGACTTCAGCTATTTCTTTAGTGTACCTATATTTCTTGCGGAACCCTATATTCTTGTATGATATTAAAGTAGCAATTTTAAGTATTTTTGTTGTGAGCACAGTAGAAAAAAACAGTATTTCCTGTGATAAATGAATCGGCAATGAGCCAGAAATGGCGATATACTAAAATCTGAAATTTTTTCATGATTGATATTAAATGTTACAAATATTAAATATTACAATATTCTTACATTTGTGTTTTTTGTTCAAAAGAGATATACCTGCTCACAAGATCAACCAAAAAGAAACTAATTAACATACGATTCAACTATACTTTAAATTGTTTGATTTCTAATACCTGTAACAAATTACAATATTCCCCTATTTTTAAGTCTATATAATTGCAAAAGAATTTTAAATAGAGAGCAAATGAGTACATTCAGAGATAAAGGAATAGACTATTAAAGAAGAAGGCGAAACCCTAAGGCGGCGGTACATAAGCGACGGCGCTGCATATTAGTTATTCACAGCGGCGTAACATCCCCCCCTCCGTAAACTTCGTGCATTCAACGCATGGGGTTTACGTCCTTACATCAAGTTTCGCCAGTTTTACCGATGGTCTCGTAAGCAATCTGTAGGCTGTTCGTACAACTGCGCTACGCACTACTCCATCTTTTGCACAATTAACATCAACGACAGTTCCTTTCCGCCAGATGTTTCGCTTTACGTTATCATCTACGATTATTACAACGTCATTTATTTCAATTGGATTGAGAGGGGTTTGAAACCATTTGGATCGTCGTGTAAGGCAAAGTGCATATTCCCGGATCCAACGCTTCCAGAATTGATCGGCAAGCTGACAAGCAATTCGAAAGTCTTTTGTTAGTGTGCCACTGTTGCTATTTTCTGTCTCATGTTCGTGTATAGCACTGGAACTGCCTAGGAGAAGGTGATTAGGTGTTAATGCTTCCATTTCCGGTAAACCGAGGGGAACGTATGTTAGAGGACGTGAGTTCAGAATTTCGGAAATTTGTGCCATTGTTCGACCAAATACATCGTGGTGCACCACGGCGGTCAATAAATTGTTTCAGTACCGGCAAAAATGAATCAGTAGATAGAGAAAGAGCTATCTCTAAATGCACTCTCGGCGCTCTCTCTCTCACTCTCTCAGTTATTTTGAATGGGCCGAAGTAGTCGATACCAGTGTTTGTGAATGGGAGTGAAAACGTAGCGAATCTTTCAGGTGGTAATGCTGCATTTCTGGAGGTTGTGGGAGTGCACGGCGAATACATCACACTTGACATTTTTAAGGGTTTCTCTAACTAGTGCTCTCAAGCCAGGAACACTACACCGTTGCCGTATTTCGTTTACCACGGTCTCATTATGATGATGATGAAATTTGCGATGAAAGACATCCGCAGTAAGATATGTTACCTGATGACGTCTATGTAGAATTATTGGGCGCCGAGTATCGTAATCAGCAATTCCCATTACATCAATTCTTCCGTTCACTCTAAGTATTTCGAAGCTGTCTAAATATGGCGAATATTTGTAAATTGCACTCTTACAGGATATTGGCTCGCTGAGCTGTAAGTTCTTTATCTCTTGTCCAAAGGCTTCTTCTTGGCAATTACTTATAACGACAAGCTCAGCGCTCTTCATGTTACCTTTTTCTATCAGATTTACAACTTTAGCAGATCGCTTACATCTCTGCCATAATATACGTAGAAATTTCATAACATACCTTTGAGCACCTCGCAGTTTTTCCCACTTACTAAAACGCATAGGATAAGGGCTGATGACTGCCAATGACGAAAACGTAGGTTGGACCACTTCTACATGACCAATCAAATCGTCCTCGTTATCTGTAGCGACGTTGAGCTTTGTTTTTGGCCACTGCTCCTCAGGCAAATACAAAAAGGTCGGTCCACTGAATCATCTGGACGCGTAATTAAATTCTAGATGAGTGGACCATTTGGTCGCTTCATCTGCGATATTGTCTGTGGAAGAGACCCATCTCCACTCTTGAACGTGAGAAACTTCACGTATTTCACCTATGCGAACTGCTACAATCTGGTGAAATTTTCTTGCGTCAGACTTTATCCAATATAGAACATTGTTGGAGTCTGACCAAAAGACGCGCCGATCCAAATGAATAGATAATTCGCTGATAACCAATTTTACTAAACGTAAACCTAATACGGCAGCCATCAATTCCAACCGTGGGGTAGATATAGGCTTAAGGGGCACAACTCGCGTTTTTTAGGCGACTAAACTGCAAGCAACTTTATTGTGTTGTTGGCGCTCAAATAAACTGCAGCGGCGTAAGCGTCTTTACTTGCATCTACAAAAACATGTAATTCAATTCGCTCTGCTGAACTTACTGAATTATAACAACGAGAAATTCGTATTTCCTGAAGAGAATGCAGATGCCGAATCCATCGCCACCATTTTCCCAGTTCTTCTTGACGAATGGGCTCATCCCATGTTACGCCAGAACGCCATATTTCTTGCATCAGGATTTTCGCGTAAATGATAAAGAACCCTAAGAGACCTAATGGGTCAAATATTGTCATTACGACCCTCAAAATTTGTCGTTACGTGGGTATAACACTCTCGTTGAAGACCTCCTTTGAAAATTTTACGAAATATCACAATACGTTAGGCCCCGGTGACCACCACATTCCCAAAACTTTCTCATGGTACTCGTCCGTCTGCTCAGTGTACTTATCAGCTTGTTCACATTTACCAGTCAACGCGAACAAAACGCTTTTGAAATTTGAAATCCAGTTTCGCATCTCGAATCCGCCTTCAGCATGGATCTTTCTTACAGAAGCGGCAAGTTCAATCATATCACATTCTCGCTTGGTGCTTTGTAACCAATCATCCACAAACGTATTGTTTAAAATAGCCTTCACAGCTACAGGGTGCTCTTGTTGAAAACGAAGTGCATTTTTATTTTTTACAAAATTAGCAAAAGAGGGCGAACATGTTGCACCAAATGTCATATCCTGCATTACGTACACCTCCGGAGCCTTTGTGGTATCGCCATTTCGTCAAAGGAACTGTTGTGCTGCTTGGTTTTCTTTTCTAATGCGAACTTGGTGAAACATTTCACGTATGTCGCCTGACAACACTACTGGCTGCTCGCTAAACCGTAATAGCACGCCCACTAGCGATCTAAGTAAATCAGGTCCTTTCATGAGAGCTGAATTAAGAGCAATGTTATTTACCGCAGCTGCCTCATCGCACACCAATCGTGTTTTATTTTTATTAGGATTGGTAACATTGGTAAACATTGGAATATACCAGGCTTTGCCACCTTCTGCTCATAATCATTGATGGATGGATGCTAATCATGAATTTCTTCAAATCAGAATTGCGACACTTTTTAGCCTCAAGGCAGTGTAAGCGCCGATGTGCCACCAGAAGGGAATCAGGTAGCTCTATTTGATCGTATTTCAATAGAAGTCCAGTTTCCCATCGTTTCTCCAGAGGAAGGTATTTTGTTGTAGCCGCCATTCTGTGCAGCGAGCGCTCGTTTTCCTTTGAAACGAGGGGTGCAAATTCGCGGATACCGACAGACTCTGATGAAGAGTGTGCCTTTACCAATTCTTCCAAATGATTATCACCATTGCAAGCACAGATATGCATTATTCGTTGGGGTGAATCTTCCTTTCCACCGCCACGCCCATACACAGACCAGCCGAGTTTGCATCGAGCTGCAACGAGTTCATCAATTTTGAGCTCGTTCCGCAGTATATGGAGCTATTGGTAGATTTTGTAAATGTTCTCGAGCAGATATGCTAGCAATGTCTAATGATTGTACAGGAAGGTTAAGTTTAGTAATGGTATGCACCTTTTTTATATAAAACTTCTTTGCGTGAAGCATCTGTGAAGAAATATGCAGGGCCACAGATTGAGAATTTGTTTCACTTTGTGTAATATCACCTGTCCATTGTAAACACAACTCCTGTTGGACCAGCAATACCTAGCTGTGTAAAAGTGGCTGGTGCGCTCGCTGGCAGGCATCAACACCACACTGCCTTTTAGAACTACAACGACGAATAAAGTGTTTTTTGAAACAACGTATGCACAATTTGGCATCACTAATAAATTTCCACCGCATGTCTTTTTTCAATGCACGAAATTCTTCACATTCTGATAAGCAATGCTCTTTTAAACATTTCGGACAACTGCTTTTCTCTCGCTCATTAACAGTTACGTCATGACCATTATTCTCTAATGCTGCTTTTTTCGCCCGCTTTTTCTCTCTTCGTTTATATTGGTCGCTGTTGGTACAAAACTCAGTGGAGTAACCTGACTCGCGCAAGTAGCTAAATTGAAAAGCCACTCATCAAAAACAGTTATGTCAACACGAGGACGAGTTATTCTATAACGACCCCAATCTAGCCTTAAGTCACTTGGTAATTTCTTCACCAGATCGTTTAGAAGCATTTAAATAGTCTCCTAAATCAATCGCCTGCATAGTCGCGCGATAATTTTGAAACGCCAATGAAAAACTTATCAAGGTTTTCAATTTCTCCGTTTTTACATCAATTTGTGTTGTAGAGATTGATGAAGAACATCAGGCCGACCATAAAGCATTCGTAGAGTTTCAATTGCATACGACACCGTGCCAGGCATCATGAGCTTTCCACGCACTGCTTCCAAAGCAGCACCCTTAAGGCATTTTTGCAGCCGAATCAAATTTTCTTGATCTGTAAATCCGCCTCTTTCAGTAGAGTGGACATAATTTGTTATAAAGATTGGCCAATCTTCGGAATTTCCAGAAAAAATAGGCAAATCTTTACTCATCACCTAACGCGCATCAATATTAGAAGAAGAAAGCGTAATGTCTGTCATCAAATTTTGTCTATATGGAGAATTAGTGGCATTTAAACTATGTGAGAGATTTGTATTATGTGAAGCTGTGAAATTGAAAGTGTTACTGCCTTGTACACCTTGCGCAGAGCCCGTGGAATTGAATAGATATGCATGCTGCCCCTTGTCGCATACTAGTAATAGGCGCAATTGTTGGTGCTGCAGCCTGAAAAAACGTCGAAACATTTGGTACGTTAGTTTTACTGGGTCTACCACCAGAGAAAATACCACTAAAATGAGGCGCAGCATGTGAAAAGATCGAAGTGCCTGGTACGCTATCTGAATTCTCTAATGTTGCGCCAGCAACAGCTTGCTTCTCATGAGTCTCCATTTGCCACCCTGCAACGTAGTATGTAAGCCAATTCCAAATGAGTTTAATTCCAATATTATATTGCGTCAGCAAAACAACTTCTAGAAAGTTCTAATATTTTGGTAACCCTTTTTTGTCTATCAGTTTCCTTAATGTTATTTATTTTATGAGCTATGTAGTATTCTTCGTGTTCTAACTGATTAAATTTAATTATATTAATTTTAAGCTTATTATTTACAATATATGAATCTATATTCGTATTGCGAATTGTGACATAAACTGTGTTGTTAGTCACACTGCCCAATGTCTCACCTAAATATATTCCAGGAGATACATCCTGTTTCTCTACTATAATTGTTTCGAAATTTGTACTTACTTTAATGGGGACTACCTTCATAGTTCTCCCAGATACTATAACCTCACTCGTGTGTAGTATTCTATTACCCTCGTTGAATGGTTTGAGAGGTAAAGTCATCAAATGCTGTTTTCGTTCATCGAAAAAATCAGCTTTTTTTTCAAAGTATTGATAACCGATCGGTTCCATGAATTGTCTATACCTAGGATTCCATCAGCAGGTATCCCTCTCTCTTCAGAGATGAAGTATAGTTCTAAAATTAAATCTTTAGTTTTCTTGTGTTGGACTGTTATTGACCCTAATGTGGAGACAAATCCTCCGAATGCACCACTAAGATTTTTCCTTAAATGCTTCTTGCTAACAGATTCATGAATTACTGATGACTTCATTAAACTAGTATCTGCCCCAGAGTCTACAAGTAAAATGAGTTTTCCATTTTTTGTTTCCTTTGAAACTCAATGAACACATCATCTATATCAGGGACTCCCCAACAGTAGCCATGTTTGTTATTACTGGATGGGAAAGATGGTTCAACAATCCTCCTGGACGCTTGACTACCAACTTCCGCCATCTTGCTATCTAACTTGGAGGGTGTGTCAACAATCTCTAAAGACTCATGACTCACACCTTCCATATCAACTGGCCTACTTTTAGCAAAATTTTGGGGTTCCCGGTTTATTGGCCGTACCTGGGCCCCCTGTAGTTTCCCTAGGTTTTTCCCATTCTTTGCGTTTATAACAGTCGGCAATCTAGTGTCCCGGCTTCTTACAGAAAAAACATTTTGTCTCAGAATTTCCGCGATTAGGGTCTTTGCTTTCTTGACCTCCATTACTAGGTGCAAGTGTTTGGTTGCCTTTTCCTTGAGATTTGTTGTTGCTAAAAGGTGTGCATGACAAATTGAACTCATGTCCGCATTTTTTACATTTTATGCAATAGGGCATGTTTTTTCTCTTAAAACAGTCGTCTCTGGTGTGCCCTTTTTTGTCACAGAAGGAGCAGGTAGGAACTTTCCTTTGGCTATTTTGGGGTCTTACGTGGTATTTGTTCATTCTGAGTGGCATCTTGTCGTTTCTGTTCTGGTGAAATGCCACTGTATTACTGGCCTCAGTTGAGTGAACGTCGTATGAATATAGTGTTCCCATATTAAACTGATTGAACCGTTGTCCTCTTTCGAGCAGAATACCCGTGTTTACGACCTCCTCTGCTAATTCTTCTAACGTGCCCGTCTTGTCCCCTCTAGCTCTTTGAACAACGCTTGGTCTCCGATCCCACCATATCTATTCTTAATACACTGTATCACCGTGGATTTTAAATCTCTACTTCTAGCTGTTCCGCTTCGGATTCCTGTTATGCGATCTGAATTCGCAGAGCTCAAATTTGTATCTCTGCTGCCTCTAAATCATCTTTTTGTTTTAAGTCTGCTTCAGCCTGGCTTTTCAATAGATCGTTTAACTCTTATAACGTGGCGTCTAACTCCTTTATTGGATTTAGTACCTTTCCATGCTGTGCCTTTGATTTTATGAGCTGGAATTGTTCGTATGTTCTGTGTTGCTTAAACTAGTGTTGTGTACTATTTTTCCACAACACTCACTAAGTGCCTAACGGCTAGACTCAAGGATGTAACGCACAAGATTCGCACCTAAACCTAATCTCCTAAATATCCTCCGAGACTATGACACTGGTTAGCTGAAGTAAAACAGGGTTCATTATATGATACTTGCGATTTTAGGTCTTCACTTTATTCCTGGTATTACTTTAAAATTTTACACGTTTGCACTAATACTGGAGGGCCTCGTAAGGATCGCAGTATTTTACAATTTCTTACACGCTAGCACTTCACAACTCAAGATCAAGACTCACAACTGAAAAGCGACTGCCTTCAGGAAGCTGGCAGCTTATATACCATTTTTCTAATAATAGCCACATATCAATCTACCCACATACCAACATATAACATACAATTATATATTCACAGCACATGTGTGTATGTATGTATGTGTACGTATGTACACGATCGATGCACTCCACATGTGCGTATGTATGTACCCATTATGTGAGAAAGCAACTTTTTGATATTTACACACATGAGTAGTACACGTGATTTTAGTTATCATGGACTGTGTAAACATTGTTGGCATGCTTATGCACGTATAGAACTACGAATTGTGTGGGAAAGTGCTTTGTCAGCTTCTTCACACCCAACTGCAGCTCAATGTTCTGGCATTCCACAATTATAAGTAATATTAATATGGATTGTGTATATCACAACTTCGAGCAATGTTGGTATGTGTATGGACAAATATGTATTTCACAATTTCGGGAAATATGTAGCGAGGCAAAATATGCATATGTGCATATTTCATATTTTGGCTCGCATCATCCCTCCCTTCTCTCAGGAAGAAAAAATTACCATTATGAAATAATATTAATTTTTTCTTATAAGGAAAAGTTAAAATTATACTTATTTTGTAAAATTAAGAACAATTCATACTTATGAAACTTATAAGGAATAAAATTCGAAGTTTTATATACATATTGTATATAGTAACTGGTAATTCGACGATTCTGGTGCCCATGATGACGATGTTCTCCTTGCTGGTTGTTGTCTGCTGTAATTAGCATTTTTAATAGTTTTGTTGCAGCTTTTGTTGTTGAAGTCTAGTGATGAAAACAGTGACTTCCTCTTTATCAAAGTTCGGTTTCTGTTTCGGTAATGAGAGCGAGATTATTTACATTGCGTTGATCTTCTGGCTGTTTTGTCATGGAAGCGTGATCTGGATTATTATTGTGGTTTAAGTGAAAGTTGGTTTGGAGGTTCGATTCGACAGAATTTTTTTTTTATGGAATGGTATGAACAATAGCTTGCAAAGTGGTTTTTGTGTGCTAAGCAATATTGTCGATTTTTTTTTTTTGGAATAATATGAACAATAGCTTGCAAAGTGGTTTTTGTGTGCTAAGCAATATTGTCGATTCGTCATGAGACCGATTCCGCTTCGTTGCTTCGTTTACTCTGGGTTTTTTGGCCAAGTACTCCTTGTAATCTTGGACCACCTTTCCATACCTGACTTTGTTGACCTCATGCCTTATAGCTGTTTTAGTGACCCACGGCATCACCAGTAACCGTCTCCTGGCTAGAAGTCAAGAGATCTTCCACTAATGTGGCACCCAACCCCTTCCGTCCGTCTGTCACGGTATCCGAATTTCGATTTTTGTTATTTGGCATGTCAACTGTTTCGTACGGTCGTCTGCCCTGCCAGCTCTTAGAGAAGGTAGGGCTGCGTACAGTGACAAGTCACCATATAAAGACGATAATCGGGCAAATCTCCGGTCAACCATGGCAGCGCCCCATACCATGACAAGGCCACCGTTACATGCTGAGGAGACCTGGTATCAGGATGACTCCGTGCAAAAACAGCCGAATGTAGTCATGCAAATCAATGTTTTGCAATTTTTGAAGATTTTTTCATTTTGTGCTTATTCAGCATCCACCAAAATCAAGAGGAAGACACGCCAAGTCATCAAATTGTTCGTTTTTCGTAAATTACACACACACACACACACACACACAGAAATCTACGCATGCCTATTCGAATTGGAAATGGAGCGCATCAATAGCGCTTCTGAGGCGCTTTAAAATAGCATTGAAACGCTATCTCTTCCAATAGCGCTGAATTTAAAATAGCTAGTCATTGCGAGGAAGCGATTTCTTCTTACTTGCTTTGACGCGCTTTAATGGGCACGTTTATAGTATTAAATACGTTTTACGTATGTTATAGTACACATAAGGATTTGTGCGATGTGAATTTCACTTTCTCTTTATCAAAAGCAATAAATTTTATTCATTTTTGGCTTCTCGCATTGCCTTTTCACATACCCTTTCAACATAAAATTGTAGTAGTTTAAAGGTATGAACAATAGTAGAAAAATAGTTGTAATATATACATATATATGGACTAAAACACAATTAATTGTACGGAATAATAAAATAAAACGCCAAATAAGCACATATCCGCTACAACTTTTACCGTTTTACGTCATAGTTACTTACTTACTTATGTAGCCATTACAAGCGAAGATCGATTTAGGCTGAATCTAGCATACTTCGCCAGCTAATCCTTTTGTAGTTAGTTTCTAGTTCTGTAGTTATCAACAGCGACGTGCTGTACAAGATGGTTTGTTGATACAAGGTACTTTGTCTTGCCTTTATTCACCGTAAGACCCTTTCGCCGCAACTCCCTTTCCAACTCTGAGAATGCTGCGCTGACTGCTCACGTTTCATGCCGATTATGTGAATGTCATCGGCATACGCTATCAGCATGACATTTTTGTTGAAGATATTGCCATTATGTCGTAGATAAGCAGCTCGTATTATTTTCTCCATACCCCGTGCGGTATTAAACAGTGGGGAGCGATCCTTCCCAATTTTCACTGCATAACGGGAGTTACGCAGTGTCTTTCTGCAAAGACGAATGAGCTTTGCAGGAATACCGAATTCAGACATTGTTGTGTATAGGTTATCCCTTACTATACTGTCGAATGTGGCTTTATAATCAACAAATAGATGGTGTGTGTCGATCTGATTTTCTTGGGTCTTTTCCAGGATTTGGCGCAGTGTGAAAATCTGGTCGATGGCGCATTTGCCATGTCCAAAGTCACACTGATAAGTTCCAATCAGTATAACATTGTATCCGGCTTGAAAGACCAAACAGAACACAAAACTTTTTTGAAGAAAGCAATTGGGCATTCTCTTGTGCAATCTGCAAACCTGCTTATCCGCTAAAATCCCTTGAGCGGTTTAAAAAGTGAGCTGTTCGCGTTGGAGTAATGCTAGTTCGAGAACTCAATCTCTGTGAGAACTGCTTGGCTTTCACTCACCTTAAACGATACTGCAATAGCAAACATTCCTATTTGCAATGTCAGAGAAGGCATCACACGATGCTTCACATGTTAGCTGACAATATTCCCAGTAGGAACACCAATGCTTTGGCTCAAACCTTCGCACTTCAGTCTCACGATAAGAGCACACAACAGACGACAGACGATAGGCCCCTCAAGAAGCCGGAGATCTCTAGACCGATCATCCGAAGATGAGCAACCCTGTTCATCATGCTCCAAATCTATTTCAAAGGTGCAAGCATTGTTCACCTCAAATGGAGAAAAAACACTTTTGCCCACAGCTCTTGTCTTCACAAGGTTAGAGTACTTATCGATATTCTAAAATACAAAATCGGCTGATGCTTCCCATGCAAGCATCTCATGTCGAAATTTCTGGAGTGGGTGTCAAACCATCCAAAACTCTAATTAGACTTGGAACGTTACGTTAGTCGATCCAAAGGCTAATAAAAAGTTGCAAACACGGGCAATTGTTCTCCCACAATTGACCAAATTCCCTCCAACGTTTAAAATTTCTCAGCTCGATTGGCAACAATTCGAAATGTTAGATTTGGCTGACCCAAATTGCTTCGTGCAAACGCAAATCGATATGTTCATAGGTAGCGATTTGATTCCTCAAATCCTCCTAACTGGAATCCGCCAAAGTATATGCGGAAGTCTCCTTGCCCAAGATACAATGATGGCTAAATCCCTTTAGACAAGTCATTTTGTTGGTCCCTGAAAGAAGGGAAAATATAAGTTACGTTAAATTAACACTTACTTTTATTAACTAACCTGAATTTCATACTTATCGTATGGCCATCATGACTGCGCATAAATTCCTTTGAGGTTGTAAAGGGTTTTCTATTAGGGACATAACAATTTATATGAACGCACCCTTAAACTTTTTTAAAAACTGTCAATGTCAAAACGTTAGTTAAAGTCAACATTTTCATCATGCAAAAGTTCACGAACCAGCAACGTTTGGAAATTATTAAAAATTACTACCGAAATTCTGAGTCGGTGGTCACAACTTTAAGAGCTAAAAATCATCTTCAGCGATGAAGCTCATTTCTGGCTCAATGGCTTTGTCAATAAGCAAAATATGCGTTATTGGTCAGCAACAAACCCACAAGTGCTTCTTGAGACACCTTTGCACCCGCAAAAAGTTACTGTTTGGTGCGGTTTTCATGCCGGAGGTGTGATTGGGCCGTATTTTTTCGTGGATGAAACGACCGTCATGTTACCGTCAATGGAGAGCGCTACCGTGCTATGTTGGAAGATTATTTGTGGCCAGAATTGGATGAACTTGACATCAGCGATATTTGGTTTCAACAAGACAGTGCCACTAACCACACAGCACACGTCACAATCGATTTATTGCAAGGCAAATTCGGTGAACGTGTTATCTCGAGAAATGGACCGGTCGAATGGCCGCCTCGTTCATGTGATCTAACACCATTGGATTTCTTTTTATGGGGCTTTATCAAGTCACTGGTCTATGCAAACAAGCCAGCAACTTTAGACGAGCTCAAAGACAACATCCAACGCAAAATTGCCAACGTTCCGGTCAAAATGTGTGCTAGAGTAGTGGTCACATGAACAAAATCGAATTTTTATTTATTTTATTTATTTAATTCCATTTTAGTTCACATATAAGATATAATAATCTTTTACATGCGCAGAGTAAACATGAAATAACAACTTCAAAGATATTAACAACAAATTGCTTAAAAAATAAAGGAATAAAGTAATTGCTTAAAACTAAATAGGGCTGTCGAGAAAAGGGAAAAGGGAAAAGAAAAAGAAAGAAAAGAAAGAGAGAAAAGTGTGAAAGAGAGAGAGAGAGAAAGAAAAGAAAAGAAAAGAAAAAAAAAATTTTTAATTAAGGTTTGTTAGAGAAATGTAGAAGAATTAGGTGCTTAAAGTTTGCCATAGTAACAGCATTTTTAATATATACCGGAAGTGAATTCCACAATCTAACAGCGCTAACGAAGAATAACCTACTAGAATTTTTGAAATTAAAACTTGGTATAAGAAGATTTCTGCCTCTACCCGACCTACAGAATTGAAGCTTATCATACAAGTACGTTGGACTCTGCGAGTGGATAAGTCTGTATAAAAAGATGCAATTTCTAGCATCAAGATAATTAGAAAAATCAACACTTCAGGAAGCTGGCAGCTTATATACCATTTTTCTAATAATAGCCACATATCAATCTACCCACATACCAACATATAACATACAATTATATATTCACAGCACATGTGTGTATGTATGTATGTGTACGTATGTACACGATCGATGCACTCCACATGTGCGTATGTATGTACCCATTATGTGAGAAAGCAACTTTTTGATATTTACACACATGAGTAGTACACGTGATTTTAGTTATCATGGACTGTGTAAACATTGTTGGCATGCTTATGCACGTATAGAACTACGAATTGTGTGGGAAAGTGCTTTGTCAGCTTCTTCACACCCAACTGCAGCTCAATGTTCTGGCATTCCACAATTATAAGTAATATTAATATGGATTGTGTATATCACAACTTCGAGCAATGTTGGTATGTGTATGGACAAATATGTATTTCACAATTTCGGGAAATATGTAGCGAGGCAAAATATGCATATGTGCATATTTCATATTTTGGCTCGCATCATCCCTCCCTTCTCTCAGGAAGAAAAAATTACCATTATGAAATAATATTAATTTTTTCTTATAAGGAAAAGTTAAAATTATACTTATTTTGTAAAATTAAGAACAATTCATACTTATGAAACTTATAAGGAATAAAATTCGAAGTTTTATATACATATTGTATATAGTAACTGGTAATTCGACGATTCTGGTGCCCATGATGACGATGTTCTCCTTGCTGGTTGTTGTCTGCTGTAATTAGCATTTTTAATAGTTTTGTTGCAGCTTTTGTTGTTGAAGTCTAGTGATGAAAACAGTGACTTCCTCTTTATCAAAGTTCGGTTTCTGTTTCGGTAATGAGAGCGAGATTATTTACATTGCGTTGATCTTCTGGCTGTTTTGTCATGGAAGCGTGATCTGGATTATTATTGTGGTTTAAGTGAAAGTTGGTTTGGAGGTTCGATTCGACAGAATTTTTTTTTTATGGAATGGTATGAACAATAGCTTGCAAAGTGGTTTTTGTGTGCTAAGCAATATTGTCGATTTTTTTTTTTTGGAATAATATGAACAATAGCTTGCAAAGTGGTTTTTGTGTGCTAAGCAATATTGTCGATTCGTCATGAGACCGATTCCGCTTCGTTGCTTCGTTTACTCTGGGTTTTTTGGCCAAGTACTCCTTGTAATCTTGGACCACCTTTCCATACCTGACTTTGTTGACCTCATGCCTTATAGCTGTTTTAGTGACCCACGGCATCACCAGTAACCGTCTCCTGGCTAGAAGTCAAGAGATCTTCCACTAATGTGGCACCCAACCCCTTCCGTCCGTCTGTCACGGTATCCGAATTTCGATTTTTGTTATTTGGCATGTCAACTGTTTCGTACGGTCGTCTGCCCTGCCAGCTCTTAGAGAAGGTAGGGCTGCGTACAGTGACAAGTCACCATATAAAGACGATAATCGGGCAAATCTCCGGTCAACCATGGCAGCGCCCCATACCATGACAAGGCCACCGTTACATGCTGAGGAGACCTGGTATCAGGATGACTCCGTGCAAAAACAGCCGAATGTAGTCATGCAAATCAATGTTTTGCAATTTTTGAAGATTTTTTCATTTTGTGCTTATTCAGCATCCACCAAAATCAAGAGGAAGACACGCCAAGTCATCAAATTGTTCGTTTTTCGTAAATTACACACACACACACACACACACACAGAAATCTACGCATGCCTATTCGAATTGGAAATGGAGCGCATCAATAGCGCTTCTGAGGCGCTTTAAAATAGCATTGAAACGCTATCTCTTCCAATAGCGCTGAATTTAAAATAGCTAGTCATTGCGAGGAAGCGATTTCTTCTTACTTGCTTTGACGCGCTTTAATGGGCACGTTTATAGTATTAAATACGTTTTACGTATGTTATAGTACACATAAGGATTTGTGCGATGTGAATTTCACTTTCTCTTTATCAAAAGCAATAAATTTTATTCATTTTTGGCTTCTCGCATTGCCTTTTCACATACCCTTTCAACATAAAATTGTAGTAGTTTAAAGGTATGAACAATAGTAGAAAAATAGTTGTAATATATACATATATATGGACTAAAACACAATTAATTGTACGGAATAATAAAATAAAACGCCAAATAAGCACATATCCGCTACAACTTTTACCGTTTTACGTCATAGTTACTTACTTACTTATGTAGCCATTACAAGCGAAGATCGATTTAGGCTGAATCTAGCATACTTCGCCAGCTAATCCTTTTGTAGTTAGTTTCTAGTTCTGTAGTTATCAACAGCGACGTGCTGTACAAGATGGTTTGTTGATACAAGGTACTTTGTCTTGCCTTTATTCACCGTAAGACCCTTTCGCCGCAACTCCCTTTCCAACTCTGAGAATGCTGCGCTGACTGCTCACGTTTCATGCCGATTATGTGAATGTCATCGGCATACGCTATCAGCATGACATTTTTGTTGAAGATATTGCCATTATGTCGTAGATAAGCAGCTCGTATTATTTTCTCCATACCCCGTGCGGTATTAAACAGTGGGGAGCGATCCTTCCCAATTTTCACTGCATAACGGGAGTTACGCAGTGTCTTTCTGCAAAGACGAATGAGCTTTGCAGGAATACCGAATTCAGACATTGTTGTGTATAGGTTATCCCTTACTATACTGTCGAATGTGGCTTTATAATCAACAAATAGATGGTGTGTGTCGATCTGATTTTCTTGGGTCTTTTCCAGGATTTGGCGCAGTGTGAAAATCTGGTCGATGGCGCATTTGCCATGTCCAAAGTCACACTGATAAGTTCCAATCAGTATAACATTGTATCCGGCTTGAAAGACCAAACAGAACACAAAACTTTTTTGAAGAAAGCAATTGGGCATTCTCTTGTGCAATCTGCAAACCTGCTTATCCGCTAAAATCCCTTGAGCGGTTTAAAAAGTGAGCTGTTCGCGTTGGAGTAATGCTAGTTCGAGAACTCAATCTCTGTGAGAACTGCTTGGCTTTCACTCACCTTAAACGATACTGCAATAGCAAACATTCCTATTTGCAATGTCAGAGAAGGCATCACACGATGCTTCACATGTTAGCTGACAATATTCCCAGTAGGAACACCAATGCTTTGGCTCAAACCTTCGCACTTCAGTCTCACGATAAGAGCACACAACAGACGACAGACGATAGGCCCCTCAAGAAGCCGGAGATCTCTAGACCGATCATCCGAAGATGAGCAACCCTGTTCATCATGCTCCAAATCTATTTCAAAGGTGCAAGCATTGTTCACCTCAAATGGAGAAAAAACACTTTTGCCCACAGCTCTTGTCTTCACAAGGTTAGAGTACTTATCGATATTCTAAAATACAAAATCGGCTGATGCTTCCCATGCAAGCATCTCATGTCGAAATTTCTGGAGTGGGTGTCAAACCATCCAAAACTCTAATTAGACTTGGAACGTTACGTTAGTCGATCCAAAGGCTAATAAAAAGTTGCAAACACGGGCAATTGTTCTCCCACAATTGACCAAATTCCCTCCAACGTTTAAAATTTCTCAGCTCGATTGGCAACAATTCGAAATGTTAGATTTGGCTGACCCAAATTGCTTCGTGCAAACGCAAATCGATATGTTCATAGGTAGCGATTTGATTCCTCAAATCCTCCTAACTGGAATCCGCCAAAGTATATGCGGAAGTCTCCTTGCCCAAGATACAATGATGGCTAAATCCCTTTAGACAAGTCATTTTGTTGGTCCCTGAAAGAAGGGAAAATATAAGTTACGTTAAATTAACACTTACTTTTATTAACTAACCTGAATTTCATACTTATCGTATGGCCATCATGACTGCGCATAAATTCCTTTGAGGTTGTAAAGGGTTTTCTATTAGGGACATAACAATTTATATGAACGCACCCTTAAACTTTTTTAAAAACTGTCAATGTCAAAACGTTAGTTAAAGTCAACATTTTCATCATGCAAAAGTTCACGAACCAGCAACGTTTGGAAATTATTAAAAATTACTACCGAAATTCTGAGTCGGTGGTCACAACTTTAAGAGCTAAAAATCATCTTCAGCGATGAAGCTCATTTCTGGCTCAATGGCTTTGTCAATAAGCAAAATATGCGTTATTGGTCAGCAACAAACCCACAAGTGCTTCTTGAGACACCTTTGCACCCGCAAAAAGTTACTGTTTGGTGCGGTTTTCATGCCGGAGGTGTGATTGGGCCGTATTTTTTCGTGGATGAAACGACCGTCATGTTACCGTCAATGGAGAGCGCTACCGTGCTATGTTGGAAGATTATTTGTGGCCAGAATTGGATGAACTTGACATCAGCGATATTTGGTTTCAACAAGACAGTGCCACTAACCACACAGCACACGTCACAATCGATTTATTGCAAGGCAAATTCGGTGAACGTGTTATCTCGAGAAATGGACCGGTCGAATGGCCGCCTCGTTCATGTGATCTAACACCATTGGATTTCTTTTTATGGGGCTTTATCAAGTCACTGGTCTATGCAAACAAGCCAGCAACTTTAGACGAGCTCAAAGACAACATCCAACGCAAAATTGCCAACGTTCCGGTCAAAATGTGTGCTAGAGTAGTGGTCACATGAACAAAATCGAATTTTTATTTATTTTATTTATTTAATTCCATTTTAGTTCACATATAAGATATAATAATCTTTTACATGCGCAGAGTAAACATGAAATAACAACTTCAAAGATATTAACAACAAATTGCTTAAAAAATAAAGGAATAAAGTAATTGCTTAAAACTAAATAGGGCTGTCGAGAAAAGGGAAAAGGGAAAAGAAAAAGAAAGAAAAGAAAGAGAGAAAAGTGTGAAAGAGAGAGAGAGAGAAAGAAAAGAAAAGAAAAGAAAAAAAAAATTTTTAATTAAGGTTTGTTAGAGAAATGTAGAAGAATTAGGTGCTTAAAGTTTGCCATAGTAACAGCATTTTTAATATATACCGGAAGTGAATTCCACAATCTAACAGCGCTAACGAAGAATAACCTACTAGAATTTTTGAAATTAAAACTTGGTATAAGAAGATTTCTGCCTCTACCCGACCTACAGAATTGAAGCTTATCATACAAGTACGTTGGACTCTGCGAGTGGATAAGTCTGTATAAAAAGATGCAATTTCTAGCATCAAGATAATTAGAAAAATCAACACTTCAGGAAGCTGGCAGCTTATATACCATTTTTCTAATAATAGCCACATATCAATCTACCCACATACCAACATATAACATACAATTATATATTCACAGCACATGTGTGTATGTATGTATGTGTACGTATGTACACGATCGATGCACTCCACATGTGCGTATGTATGTACCCATTATGTGAGAAAGCAACTTTTTGATATTTACACACATGAGTAGTACACGTGATTTTAGTTATCATGGACTGTGTAAACATTGTTGGCATGCTTATGCACGTATAGAACTACGAATTGTGTGGGAAAGTGCTTTGTCAGCTTCTTCACACCCAACTGCAGCTCAATGTTCTGGCATTCCACAATTATAAGTAATATTAATATGGATTGTGTATATCACAACTTCGAGCAATGTTGGTATGTGTATGGACAAATATGTATTTCACAATTTCGGGAAATATGTAGCGAGGCAAAATATGCATATGTGCATATTTCATATTTTGGCTCGCATCATCCCTCCCTTCTCTCAGGAAGAAAAAATTACCATTATGAAATAATATTAATTTTTTCTTATAAGGAAAAGTTAAAATTATACTTATTTTGTAAAATTAAGAACAATTCATACTTATGAAACTTATAAGGAATAAAATTCGAAGTTTTATATACATATTGTATATAGTAACTGGTAATTCGACGATTCTGGTGCCCATGATGACGATGTTCTCCTTGCTGGTTGTTGTCTGCTGTAATTAGCATTTTTAATAGTTTTGTTGCAGCTTTTGTTGTTGAAGTCTAGTGATGAAAACAGTGACTTCCTCTTTATCAAAGTTCGGTTTCTGTTTCGGTAATGAGAGCGAGATTATTTACATTGCGTTGATCTTCTGGCTGTTTTGTCATGGAAGCGTGATCTGGATTATTATTGTGGTTTAAGTGAAAGTTGGTTTGGAGGTTCGATTCGACAGAATTTTTTTTTTATGGAATGGTATGAACAATAGCTTGCAAAGTGGTTTTTGTGTGCTAAGCAATATTGTCGATTTTTTTTTTTTGGAATAATATGAACAATAGCTTGCAAAGTGGTTTTTGTGTGCTAAGCAATATTGTCGATTCGTCATGAGACCGATTCCGCTTCGTTGCTTCGTTTACTCTGGGTTTTTTGGCCAAGTACTCCTTGTAATCTTGGACCACCTTTCCATACCTGACTTTGTTGACCTCATGCCTTATAGCTGTTTTAGTGACCCACGGCATCACCAGTAACCGTCTCCTGGCTAGAAGTCAAGAGATCTTCCACTAATGTGGCACCCAACCCCTTCCGTCCGTCTGTCACGGTATCCGAATTTCGATTTTTGTTATTTGGCATGTCAACTGTTTCGTACGGTCGTCTGCCCTGCCAGCTCTTAGAGAAGGTAGGGCTGCGTACAGTGACAAGTCACCATATAAAGACGATAATCGGGCAAATCTCCGGTCAACCATGGCAGCGCCCCATACCATGACAAGGCCACCGTTACATGCTGAGGAGACCTGGTATCAGGATGACTCCGTGCAAAAACAGCCGAATGTAGTCATGCAAATCAATGTTTTGCAATTTTTGAAGATTTTTTCATTTTGTGCTTATTCAGCATCCACCAAAATCAAGAGGAAGACACGCCAAGTCATCAAATTGTTCGTTTTTCGTAAATTACACACACACACACACACACACACACACAGAAATCTACGCATGCCTATTCGAATTGGAAATGGAGCGCATCAATAGCGCTTCTGAGGCGCTTTAAAATAGCATTGAAACGCTATCTCTTCCAATAGCGCTGAATTTAAAATAGCTAGTCATTGCGAGGAAGCGATTTCTTCTTACTTGCTTTGACGCGCTTTAATGGGCACGTTTATAGTATTAAATACGTTTTACGTATGTTATAGTACACATAAGGATTTGTGCGATGTGAATTTCACTTTCTCTTTATCAAAAGCAATAAATTTTATTCATTTTTGGCTTCTCGCATTGCCTTTTCACATACCCTTTCAACATAAAATTGTAGTAGTTTAAAGGTATGAACAATAGTAGAAAAATAGTTGTAATATATACATATATATGGACTAAAACACAATTAATTGTACGGAATAATAAAATAAAACGCCAAATAAGCACATATCCGCTACAACTTTTACCGTTTTACGTCATAGTTACTTACTTACTTATGTAGCCATTACAAGCGAAGATCGATTTAGGCTGAATCTAGCATACTTCGCCAGCTAATCCTTTTGTAGTTAGTTTCTAGTTCTGTAGTTATCAACAGCGACGTGCTGTACAAGATGGTTTGTTGATACAAGGTACTTTGTCTTGCCTTTATTCACCGTAAGACCCTTTCGCCGCAACTCCCTTTCCAACTCTGAGAATGCTGCGCTGACTGCTCACGTTTCATGCCGATTATGTGAATGTCATCGGCATACGCTATCAGCATGACATTTTTGTTGAAGATATTGCCATTATGTCGTAGATAAGCAGCTCGTATTATTTTCTCCATACCCCGTGCGGTATTAAACAGTGGGGAGCGATCCTTCCCAATTTTCACTGCATAACGGGAGTTACGCAGTGTCTTTCTGCAAAGACGAATGAGCTTTGCAGGAATACCGAATTCAGACATTGTTGTGTATAGGTTATCCCTTACTATACTGTCGAATGTGGCTTTATAATCAACAAATAGATGGTGTGTGTCGATCTGATTTTCTTGGGTCTTTTCCAGGATTTGGCGCAGTGTGAAAATCTGGTCGATGGCGCATTTGCCATGTCCAAAGTCACACTGATAAGTTCCAATCAGTATAACATTGTATCCGGCTTGAAAGACCAAACAGAACACAAAACTTTTTTGAAGAAAGCAATTGGGCATTCTCTTGTGCAATCTGCAAACCTGCTTATCCGCTAAAATCCCTTGAGCGGTTTAAAAAGTGAGCTGTTCGCGTTGGAGTAATGCTAGTTCGAGAACTCAATCTCTGTGAGAACTGCTTGGCTTTCACTCACCTTAAACGATACTGCAATAGCAAACATTCCTATTTGCAATGTCAGAGAAGGCATCACACGATGCTTCACATGTTAGCTGACAATATTCCCAGTAGGAACACCAATGCTTTGGCTCAAACCTTCGCACTTCAGTCTCACGATAAGAGCACACAACAGACGACAGACGATAGGCCCCTCAAGAAGCCGGAGATCTCTAGACCGATCATCCGAAGATGAGCAACCCTGTTCATCATGCTCCAAATCTATTTCAAAGGTGCAAGCATTGTTCACCTCAAATGGAGAAAAAACACTTTTGCCCACAGCTCTTGTCTTCACAAGGTTAGAGTACTTATCGATATTCTAAAATACAAAATCGGCTGATGCTTCCCATGCAAGCATCTCATGTCGAAATTTCTGGAGTGGGTGTCAAACCATCCAAAACTCTAATTAGACTTGGAACGTTACGTTAGTCGATCCAAAGGCTAATAAAAAGTTGCAAACACGGGCAATTGTTCTCCCACAATTGACCAAATTCCCTCCAACGTTTAAAATTTCTCAGCTCGATTGGCAACAATTCGAAATGTTAGATTTGGCTGACCCAAATTGCTTCGTGCAAACGCAAATCGATATGTTCATAGGTAGCGATTTGATTCCTCAAATCCTCCTAACTGGAATCCGCCAAAGTATATGCGGAAGTCTCCTTGCCCAAGATACAATGATGGCTAAATCCCTTTAGACAAGTCATTTTGTTGGTCCCTGAAAGAAGGGAAAATATAAGTTACGTTAAATTAACACTTACTTTTATTAACTAACCTGAATTTCATACTTATCGTATGGCCATCATGACTGCGCATAAATTCCTTTGAGGTTGTAAAGGGTTTTCTATTAGGGACATAACAATTTATATGAACGCACCCTTAAACTTTTTTAAAAACTGTCAATGTCAAAACGTTAGTTAAAGTCAACATTTTCATCATGCAAAAGTTCACGAACCAGCAACGTTTGGAAATTATTAAAAATTACTACCGAAATTCTGAGTCGGTGGTCACAACTTTAAGAGCTAAAAATCATCTTCAGCGATGAAGCTCATTTCTGGCTCAATGGCTTTGTCAATAAGCAAAATATGCGTTATTGGTCAGCAACAAACCCACAAGTGCTTCTTGAGACACCTTTGCACCCGCAAAAAGTTACTGTTTGGTGCGGTTTTCATGCCGGAGGTGTGATTGGGCCGTATTTTTTCGTGGATGAAACGACCGTCATGTTACCGTCAATGGAGAGCGCTACCGTGCTATGTTGGAAGATTATTTGTGGCCAGAATTGGATGAACTTGACATCAGCGATATTTGGTTTCAACAAGACAGTGCCACTAACCACACAGCACACGTCACAATCGATTTATTGCAAGGCAAATTCGGTGAACGTGTTATCTCGAGAAATGGACCGGTCGAATGGCCGCCTCGTTCATGTGATCTAACACCATTGGATTTCTTTTTATGGGGCTTTATCAAGTCACTGGACTATGCAAACAAGCCAGCAACTTTAGACGAGCTCAAAGACAACATCCAACGCAAAATTGCCAACGTTCCGGTCAAAATGTGTGCTAGAGTAGTGGTCACATGAACAAAATCGAATTTTTATTTATTTTATTTATTTAATTCCATTTTAGTTCACATATAAGATATAATAATCTTTTACATGCGCAGAGTAAACATGAAATAACAACTTCAAAGATATTAACAACAAATTGCTTAAAAAATAAAGGAATAAAGTAATTGCTTAAAACTAAATAGGGCTGTCGAGAAAAGGGAAAAGGGAAAAGAAAAAGAAAGAAAAGAAAGAGAGAAAAGTGTGAAAGAGAGAGAGAGAGAAAGAAAAGAAAAGAAAAGAAAAAAAAAATTTTTAATTAAGGTTTGTTAGAGAAATGTAGAAGAATTAGGTGCTTAAAGTTTGCCATAGTAACAGCATTTTTAATATATACCGGAAGTGAATTCCACAATCTAACAGCGCTAACGAAGAATAACCTACTAGAATTTTTGAAATTAAAACTTGGTATAAGAAGATTTCTGCCTCTACCCGACCTACAGAATTGAAGCTTATCATACAAGTACGTTGGACTCTGCGAGTGGATAAGTCTGTATAAAAAGATGCAATTTCTAGCATCAAGATAATTAGAAAAATCAACACCAAGAATCCACTATAGGCCGAGACATGATCAAACTTTTTTAAACCGTAAATGTAACGAACAGCATTATTGAATGTTACACGTATTTTTTGCAAGGACCTGGAATCCAGCTTACTGTAAACAACATCAGAATATGTTAAAATAGGGATCAGCAATTGGAGAATTAATTTTCGTTTAGTTTCACATGGCACAAATGCTGCAGTCATTCTGAGGTTACGAAGAGCAGAATACGACTTACTCACCACATTATTAATATGGTCTTCACAAGAAAGGGAAGAGTTAATAATAAAACCAAGATTCCTAACCTTGCTCACAAATTCAAGTTGGGTTCCGTTAAGAAAAATTGGTGAAATAGCATGAGAGTAAGATATTTTAGAAATTGGAAGAACATTCGATTTCAAGGGGTTCAACTGTAGCAAATTTACAGTCGCCCACTCGCCAATAGAACAAAGATCCTCATTAACTCTAAAAGACAAATCCTCAACAAGACCAATAGGGCTTGACAAGTAAAGTTGAAGGTCAGCAGCATATGCATGCATGTTGACATAACTGCAGACTGTAAAAATATCATTTAAGAATAATGAGAAAAGAAGGGGCCCAAGAACAGAGCCTTGTGGTACACCACTAGTTACCCTGTTAAAAGCAGAATAATCATTACCCACTTTAACCCTTTGAGACCTCTCCTTTAAATAACTTTCAATCAAACGAACAGCAGTATTCGAGAATCCGAAGTATTGTCTCAGCTTGAATTTCATTCATAAAATGTAATGCTTGCAATATATCCACAATAAATTTGAACTGAATATCTCAAATATTTCTGTGTTCTATTAATAGATAAAATTGTTATGTCCCTAATGGAAAACCCTTTATGTTCGCCTCTCATGCGATGATCGACCGATTAATTCTAATTCGATCCTAATAGTCTAACATACGAGCCATTCCGCGCAACTTTTTCCGCATTCGTGAAAACATATACATACTTATATACAAGACTTAGATATACATATTGTTTTAATATATTCATTATAATATATCTAATTATACAGTGTTATATCGTTCTGAATTAAAACCCTGTGAATTTATTACATATATATATCGAGTAATCGTTTATTTAGTAAAGCGTTTTAATACAGGTTGTTAAGCATAGGCTTCAATTTTTCACACAGCAGGCTCGATAGAATCTTATATGCGATGCTAAGAAGACTTATTCCACGCTAGTTGGCACAAGTTGGCGCAGAGAACACTGAGCCTCCAATCATCGGACATGCTTTCATCTAACCATATTCTAATTCTGAGCTGGTTCACGCTGGTGGGTAAATCATCGGATCCTGTCTTGAACAACTCTCAGGCAGGCCATCAGCACCTGCAGCTTTGTTGTCTTTTAGTCTGACCTTGTCATAGTCGTTTGGTGGAACACCTACTCCATCATCCGTGACTGGGGAGTTCGGGAGATCTCTGCACTAGTGGTATTGTTCGAGGTGTCGTCATTCAGTAACGTGGTGAAGTGGTCTCTCTAGTTCGACTCTCATTTGAGTCTCCACTCATCACTTTCTCCTTACACTCTCGTCTTTCCTGCTCTTTCTTGTTGGGCCTAAAAATACGTCTCTCAGCACTCCCCATCGCTCTGTACGTAGCACCTGCATGCAGGGTATTTCTGTACATGGCGTCTTTCTCTGCGGTAGCGTCATGACACTGCTGAGCATACCACTCATTCCTCAGAGGCGGGAGAAACTGATTACCTCCTCGGCAGCAGTAGTCATGGAGTGGTATATATGTGTCCACTGTGCGCATGTATCATCAAGAGAGGGAGTGTTATGCATAAGCAGATCCGATAAACAAGTGGTAAAAATATTTGCTGTCTCTGGTGGTTCAAGCTTATTAACGTCAAGCTTTATCTGTGTGGGACTTCGTTTATCCTTTGCGACACATAAACGAGTTCGCATCGTAGCTGCGAGTCAACGTTGACACCATGCATCCACGTCCATCACACTGGAAGCATGCTTCCCATCAATCATCACGTGATCAATTTGGCTTTTCGTTCGTTGATCTGCAGACAGTCACGTCGCTTTATGGATATCGAGAGGCTGAAATCTGGTACTACTAATTACCATGCTTCGTGCTGTGACGAAGTCGATCAGCCACATGCCGTTATCGAAAGTGTTCTTGTGGAGGCTGAATTTTCCGACAGTTGGACCAAAGGTACCTTCCTTGCCCACCCTGGCATTGAAGACGCCAAACGATATCAAAATCGTGCCGAAGACAGTGGTCATAAACTTCTTCGAAGCGCTGAAAGAAGTTCTCTTTGGTCGCATCGTCATTCTCATCCATCAGTGCGTGGGCACATATTAGGCTGATGTAAAAAAATGTTGCTTTGATGCGGATTGTTGCCAGCCGCTTGTTCACAGGTGTGAACTGCGAGACTAGATATTGCAGTCTTTTGCTGTCAACGAATCCACATCCGAGATTGTGCCTTCCGCATGGCAACTGTAATTTATCACAAGATGTTCTTTTAGAGCAACCCTGCCCCGTCCATAGCATTTCCTGAAGTGCGGTGATGTCAGCTTTGTATTTTTCGAGGACATCAACCAGCTGGATAGAGGCACCTTCCTTATAGAGGAACAGCACATTTCAGGTACATATCCGTAATACGTTGTCATTATTTCGTTTACGGGGTCGTCAACAAAAGGGGTAGTCCTTATCCGAGGCACGGTTTGATTTTTCATTGGGTTAGAGCAGGTTTTCGCTACTTACTTCAGACGTCTCCCAGCGGGTGCCAGGAAGACGTTTTTTTCGTCATATTTCACTAAAATTCTCTAATTATATTGTATAAAACTACAAATGTTTACTTTACTTACTTACTTATGTGGCCATAACAACCGAATATCGATTTAGGCCGAAAATAATATGCTTCGCCAGCCATCTCTGTTCTTCGCTAGCTGGCGCCAGTTAGAAATTCCAAGCGCCGTCAGGTTCTCCAGTACTTGGTCTTTCCACCGGAGGTTTGGTCTTCCTCTTTTGCGTCGTCCTCCAGCGGGTTCCGAATATAACACCTTCTTAGCTGGAGCGTGTTCTTCCATTCGCTCGACATGACCTAGCCAGCGCAGCCGCTGGATTTTGATGCGCTTTACTATGTCAATATCGGCATACAGCTCGTACAGCTCATGGTTGTACCTTATTCGGTACTCGTCACCAACGCAAATAGGTCCAAAGATCTTGCGTAGGACTTTTCTCTCGAAAACTCCAAGTATTCTACAAATGTTTAGTACTATTATTATTAGGAGCCTATTTTATTTTTTAAATCAAAATTATTTTACTGCTTTGTTGCATTTAGATTAAAATTTATGCTTAAATTTATAAATCTATTAAAAGTTTTACAAATTTACGTATATACAATTAGGAATATACAAACACATTTACGTAAACTGAATACAAATACTAATGCATATTTCTGGGATATTTCTTATTGCTTTATTTTTCATGCAATGAGTGCGAATGAAATAGCATTATTATTATGTCAATTAACGTCAGTTAATTGACATAATAATTAGAGCTTTCATATTTGCTTTATGAAATCTGTCAAAGTGATAAATTCAAAATTATTTTGACACATCAACCTTTGCTAACGTATGAGGTTCAAACTTCTAAAATGCATTTGTGTATTTTCTCTTTTCAATTAATATTAATTTCATCGTAATTCCATTAACTTATAAATCTTTTGTTAATTGTTACTATAATTAAAATGATCATAAATTTGTTTAAAGCACAGTGTCTTGCTTTCAAAAATTAAAAAATATACATTCAAAATCTTGTGGCCAATAAGAGGGTTAATAATGTTGACAATGAATAAATGTTGAACTGTCAAAACATTTGTAATAATTTTACATTGAAATTGATCAAATTGGTAAGTTGGCAAACATTTTATAATATTTTATTAAATTTAATTATATTAACAGAAAAGAAGCAAGGAAAGAACAATCATCAAGATAAGGCAATACAAGTAAGTTGAAGTGAATAAAATAACATAATTCTAGAGAATTTATAAACATTTTATAAAGTTAATGTTTATTAAAAATTTGTAAATTACTTTTAATTGTAAATATATATCAAAAAAATGGT
The DNA here is from genome assembly GCA_963854835.1 of Megamerina dolium. Taxonomy (NCBI): domain Eukaryota; kingdom Metazoa; phylum Arthropoda; class Insecta; order Diptera; family Megamerinidae; genus Megamerina; species Megamerina dolium. Next base: position 38,211,319 of record OY978530.1, read on the forward strand.
AATTTCATTACTTTTCATTTGATTATAATGTTAAAATGGAATTTTGTAACATTTATCTAAAAGTAATATTGTATTAATATTGTAATTTTTTAAAATTTCATAATGTATTATTTAAAAAATCGTTAAAATTAATATAATTACTAATATTGTTAAAATTGTTATAAATATTATTATCATTATTATTATTATTGTTGTTATTAATAATATTAATATTTATCAATGAAATAAAGAATTTGACATTTTAAATTGTGTTTGACATTTTTAAGAATAATTTAAAATGTTTATTAAAAATGCAACCCTGCACCGAGGGAAATTAGAGGAGTATAACTATATGTTTTCTTTATGACGTAGGTGAATGAGAGCGAGAGGGATGCGTGATCACACGTACAAGGGGAAAGTGGTTAGTTTTTTCCTAGCGCCTATACAAAGTTACCCAGTTTTTTAACCACTTTAGAGGGTAATGCTACCCACATATTAACCAGTATGTGTAAAATATTATTAAAATTTGACAGTTATTTGAATTTTGAAGGTTTTAATTATTGAAGGCAAGTAAGTTTTATTGAAACAGAATATTCAAAGTATAGATATATATTCATTACATACTACGATATAATGTTTATGAGTGTACATAGTGTATTTGGGTAAAGTTTATTTGTACTTATATGTATGAAAGTTAAGTATAGCATAAGTTTCCACACCTCCCCTCAAATTACAATGTATAAATTTAAACAACCATTATATACAAAATAACAAGAATTAAATTTCTTTTAAACCCATAAAATTGGTACAGTTATAATATTTTAAGGATGACAATCCTTTTGTGAAAACATCTGCTGGCATCTTTCTAGTTTCCAAGTATTCCATGCGGATTTCGCCTTTTTCAATTAATTCACGTATGAAATGGTGACGGATATCTATATGTTTTGTTCTATTATGAAACACTGGATTTTTAAATAAACGACCAGCACCTTGGTTATCGTTGAAAAGTATCGTTGTGTCTTGCGGACCCACTATTCCAGATAAAAACCGAAGAAGATGAATTGCTTCCTTTGCCGCTTTAGAAATAGCCATATATACCCATAACCATGTATAGGATCTTCCGTCATCAGGATTTGCACCCCAATCAGCATCCGTATAACCCATTCGATTTTTGTTGTTCTTTTTAAATTGTAGACCCACATTCTGCGTTCCCTTATGATATCGCAGGACTCTTTTCGCTGCCATCCAATAAGACTTACTGTTGTAAGTTTGAGTTGAACTGCCTAAGTACGCTTACAGCATGAGCAATATCAGGGCGTGTAGATACTGCTCAGTACATCAAACAGCCGATAAGATTTTGGTATGGCAGCTATTCTCTTTGCTTATTTTCAATGTTATTTTTCGGACTTATGTCCTTTGATAATTGTAGTTTGATCTGAGCGCTATGTGATGACACCTTTATTTGTTAATGAGGCGTAGTCATATAGCTTGCTCTGTTTACTATGTGATGGCGTCTTCATTATTATTAATGGGGGCCCTCCATGTGGCGAACACCGGGCAACGTCCTCCTGGCACCCGCTGGGAGGCGGCTGAAGTGAGTGGCGAAAATCTCCTCGGTTAGAGGTTGTGCGTTGGGTTTGGGACCCGCCACACAAAAAATCCCCCCAATGAAAAAAACAGATATGCCTCGGGTAAGGACTACCGCTTTTGTTGATGACGCCTGCAAACGAAAAAAGGACAACGATTTACGGATATGCACCTGGAATGTCCAGTCCCTTTATAGAGAGGGTGCCTCTATCCAGCTGGTTGATGTCCTCGAAAAATACAAAGCTGACATCACCGCTCTCCAGGTCAGCAAGAGACTGCGACATCACTTCACGCCTGTGAACGAGCGGCTGGCCACAATCCGCATCAAGGCAAAATTCTTTAACATCAGCCTTATATGTCCCCACGCTCGGACGAATAAGAAGGACAATGTGACCAAGGAGAGCTTCTTTCAGCGCCTCGAAGCAGCTTATGACCGCTGCCTCCACCAGAAGACTTCCGATAACGGAATGAGACTGATCGATTTCGCCGTAGCACGAAACATGGTAATTGGTGGTACCATATTTCAGCATCTCGACATCCACAAAGCGACATGGCTGTCTCTAGATCAAAGAACAAGGATCCAAATTGATTATGTGGTGATTGAAGGAAGGCATGCTTCCAGTGTGATGGACGTGAAATCGATCCGTGGTGTCAACATCGACTCGGATCACTACCTTGTTGCAGCTAATGTGCGCACATATTTATACGTCGCAAATTACAAGAGAAGTCCCACACAGAGAAAGCTCGACGTCAGTAAGCTGCGATCACCAGAGACAGCAGATGCATTTTCCACTCGACTATCGGATCTGCTTATGCAGAACACTCCCCCACTTGATGATACATGCACACGGTGGACACATATATCCCACTCCATGACTACTGCTGCCGAGGAGGTAATCGGTTACTACCGGCCTCTGAGGAATGAGTGGTATGATCAGGAGTGTCGCGACGCTACCGCAGAGAAAGACGCCGCCTACAGAAAAACCCTGAGTGCAGGCGCAACGCGAGATGTTAAGGAGCAGTACAGAGAAAAGGAGAGCAGAGAGACGTCTTTTCAGGCGCAAGAAGAGATAGAGATGTGTACCGACAAGAATGAGACTCGAAAATTCTTCGAAAAGATCAAGCGCCTGAGTGGCGGTTTAAATCCCGGAGCCTCTTCTTGTCGTGATGTAAATGGGACTCTGGTTACAGATGTCCAGAGTGTACTGAGCCTATGGAGGAAACACTTCTCCACGTTACTGAATGGCGATGCTAGGAACAATTCCGCCAGTGGAGGAGATTACCCGATAACCCCAATTATAGATGATGGTGTTAATGTTCCACCACACGACCATGACGAGGCCATTTTAAGGTTGAAGAACAACAAAGCTGCAGGTGCCGATGGCCTGCCTGCCGAGTTGTTTAAGACCGGAGGCGATGAGCTGCTCACCCGCATGCACCAGCTCATAAGCAGAATATGGTCGGATGAAAGCATGCCTGATGATTGGAGGCTCAGTGTTCTCTGTCCTGTACATAAAAAAGGAGACCTCACAATTTGGGCCAACTACCGTGGAATAAGTCTCCTGAGCATCGCATACAAGGTTCTATGGAGCGTACTATGTGAAAGGTTGAAGCCTATGCTCAACAGCTTGATTGGACCTTATCAGTGTGGCTTCAGACCTGGTAAAGCCACCATCGACCAGATTTTCACACTGCGCTAAATCCTGGAGAAAACCCAAGAAAAACATATCGTCACACACCACCTATTTGTTGATTATAAAGCCGCTTTCGACAGTCCGGTAAGGGATTACCTCTATGCAACAATGTCTGAGTTCGGTATTCCTGCAAAGCTCATTCGACTTTGTAGAATGACACTGCATAACTCCCGTTGTGCAGTGAAAATTGGGAAGGAGCTCTCCGCACCGTTTAATACCGAACGGGGTTTCAGACAAGGTGATTCGTTATCGTGCGACTTCTTCAATCTTATAATGGAGAAAATAATACGAGCTGCTGATCTACGACATAATGGCACTATCTTCAACAAAAGTGTCATGCTGTTAGCGTATGCCGACGATATTGACATAATCGGCATGAACACGCGAGCAGTCAGTGCAGCATTCTCAGAGTTGGAAAGAGAGTAGCGTCGGATGGGTCTAACGGTGAACGAGGGCAAGACGAAGTATCTAGTGTCAACAAACCAAGAGTCACGGAGTCTTGGACAGCACGTCACTGTTGACAACTACGCTTTTGAAGTAGTAAGGGACTTTGTCTATCTTGGAACCAGCATTAACAGCAGTAATGACGTCAGCTTGGAGATCATGCGTAGGATAACTCTTGCTAACAGGTGTTACTTTGGGCTGAGTAAGCAATTGAGAAGTCGAGCCCTCTCTCGAAGAACGAAAACTACACTCTACAAGTCTCTCATCATGCCTGTCCTAACATATGGCGCTGAAGCCTGGACAATTTCCACCTCGGATGAGCGAATTCTTGGGGTTTTCGAGAGAAAAGTCCTACGTAAGATCTTTGGACCTATTTGCGTTGGTGGCGAGTACCGAATAAGGTACAACCATGAGCTGTACGAGCTGTATGCCGATATTGACATAGTAAAGCGCATCAAAATCCAGCGGCTGCGCTGGCTAGGTCATGTCGAGCGAATGGAAGAACACGCTCCAGCTAAGAAGGTGTTATATTCGGAACTCGCTGGAGGACGGCGCAGAAGAGGAAGACCAAACCTCCGGTGGAAAGACCAAGTACTGGAGAACCTGACGGCGCTTGGAATTTCTAACTGGCGCCAGCTAGCGAAGAACAGAGATGGCTGGTGAAGCATGTTATTTTCGGCCTAAATCGATATTCGGTTGTTATGGCCATATAAGAAGAAGAAGAAGAATTAATAGAAATACTATTAATGAAATACTACTATCCAATGACAGATTTGTCAACAATTACTATAGCTGAAATATTCTATCGCGAATACATTACTCTTTTTGGAGTACCTTTACAAATAACAAGCGATCAAGGTAGTCAGTTTACTTCAAAATTATTTACTGGGTTAGCAAAATACTTAGGAAGTCAAAAAATAGTTACATACAACAGAAGACGAAAATGCCGATGAACCACAAAGAGGACATAGGCAATATTAATCAAATTTACATGGCAGCAATCAGCTGCAAATAGTATGTTAAAGTAGAAGAGAAATAAGCAAATTAAAAATATTGTAATTGTAATAAGCAATGTGAAGACTCCTTGAGGATAACATGAAAAATGACGAAACGCATAGGAGGAAAATGAAATTGAAATTTAAACTTTAATTTCTCACCTTAAAAACGACCAAGAAAACCCACCAAAACAAGCACAACAAAAAAAGTTACACGTGCTTATTATCCTCAATCCAACGGTATGATCGAACGATTTCATAGACAATTGGAGGCGTCTGTTATAGCAAAAGAAAATAAACAAGATATTAATTCAACTGCTGCAGAGATGGTAATTGTGGGGCTACGCGAAAGACCGTGTTTATGCAGATAAACCTTTAACTCTTGAGCACCTAAAAACCAACATTCGTCACGTTATGGCTGAGATACCGCCCAATATGTGTCAAAAAGTGGTCGAAAATTACCTCAAAAGAATCGATGCTTGCAACAATTCGCGTGGTGGTCATTTAAATGATGTAGTATTTCACACATAATGTCAACGTTCAAACTTTATAATAAAAAAGAAATATCATGATAAAAAATATTTTATATGTGTTTTATTTACATTTACTTTTGAAACCGAAAAATGGATAACCCTTTATATGAACACAATTTAATATTACAATCTCAATTAGTAGTTAAACCTGAGAGAGTTTTTGATCCAACAGAAACTTTATCAAAATTAAACGAGAATTTTTACAGTTATTATTCTAATATTTGCCACTATAAGAATTCACCAATATTTGTACCGAAAAATTTACATGATTGTAAATTTGTTTTTATTAGAGTTGATAGGAAGAAATTAAGTTTACAGAAACCATATGAAGGACCATATGAAGTCCTTGAGAAGAATTTGAAACGGTAAAATATAAAAAACAAAAAATTATACGCAAAGTATTAATTAAAAAGGAGAAGGGAAGTATCAGTAGTGTTATTACAAAATATTACTACGAAGAATTTGAGTTGCTAAAATATTTAAGCCGACTATTACTATTTCACTTGTTGTACTTACTTACTTACTTATAGTGCCATAACAACTGAATATCGATTTAGGCTGAAAATAACATGCTTCGCCAGCCATCTCTGTTCTTTGCTAGCTGGCGCCAGTTAGAAATTCCAAGCGCCGTCAGGTTCTCCAGTACTTGGTCTTTCCACCGGAGGTGAGGTCTTCCTCTTCTGCGTCGTCCTCCAGCGGGTTCCGAATATAACACCTTCTTAGCTGGAGCGTGTTCTTCCATTCGCTCGACATGACCTAGCCAGCGCAGCCGCTGGATTTTGATGCGCTTTACTATGTCAATATCGGCATATAGCTCGTACAGCTCATGGTTGTACCTTATTCGGTACTCGCCACCGACGCAAATAGGTCCAAAGATCTTGCGTAGGACTTTTCTCTCGAAAACTCCAAGCATTCGCTCATCCGAGGTGAAAATTGTCCAGGCTTCAGCGCCATATGTTAGGACAGGCATGATGAGAGACTTGTAGAGTGTAGTTTTCGTTCTTCGAGAGAGGGCTCGACTTCTCAATTGAAAATCCACCATCTGTCGATGGTGGATTTACCAGGTCTAAAGCCACACTGATAAGTTCCAATCAGGTTGCTGAGCATAGGCTTCAACCTTTCACACAGTACGCTCGATAGGACCTTGTATGCGATGCTCAGGAGGCTTATTCCACGGTAGTTGGCACAAATTGTGAGGTCTCCTTTTTTATGTACAGGACAGAGAACACTGAGCCTCCAATCATCAGGCATGCTTTCATCCGACCATATTCTGCTTATGAGCTGGTGCATGCGGGTGAGCAGCTCATCGCCTCCGGTCTTAAACAACTCGGCAGGCAGGCCATCGGCACCTGCAGCTTTGTTGTTCTTCACCCTTAAAATGGCCGTTTCAACCTCGTCATGGTCGGGTGGTGGAACATCAACACCATCATCTGTAATTGGGGTTATCGGGCAATCTCCTCCACTGGCGGAATTGTTCGTAGCATCGCCATTCAGTAAGGTGGAGAAGTATACCCTCCATAGGCTCAGTACACTCTGGACATCTGTAACCAGATTCCCATTTCCATCACGACAAGAAGATGCTTCGGGATTTAAACCTCCACTCAGGCGCTTGATCTTTTCGAAGAATTTTCGAGTATCATTCTTGTCGGTACACATCTCTATCTCTTCTTGCGCCTGAAAAGACGTCTCTCTGCACTCCTTTTCTCTCTGTACCGCTCCTTAACAGCTCGAGTTGCGCCTGCACGCAGAGTTTTTCTGTAGGCGGCGTCTTTCTCTGCGGTAGCGTCGCGACACTCCTGATCATACCACTCATTCCTCAGAGGCCGGTAGTAACCGATTACCTCCTCGGCAGCAGTAGTCATGGAGTGGGATATATGTGTCCACCGTGCGCATGTATCATCAAGTGGGGGAGTGTTCTGCATAAGCAGATCCGATAGTCGAGTGGCAAATGCATCTGCTGTCTCTGGTGATCTCAGCTTACTGACGTCGAGCTTTCTCTGTGTGGGACTTCTCTTGTTATTTGCGACACATAAGCGTATGCGCACCTTAGCTGCAACAAGGTAGTGATCCGAGTCGATGTTGGCACCACGGATCGATTTCACGTCCATCACACTGGAAGCATGCCTTCCTTCAATCACCAGATGATCAATTTGGTTTCTTATACGTTGATCTAGAGACAGCCATGTCGCTTTGTGGATGTCGAGATGCTGGAATCTGGTACCACCAATTACCATGTTTCGTGCTGCGGCGAAGTCGATCAGCCTCATTCCGTTATCGGAGGTGTTCTGGTGGACCAAAGGTACCTTCCTTGCCCACCCTGGCATTAAAGTCGCCAAGCACGATTTTGATATCGTGGCGGGGGCAGCGGTCATAAGCTTCTTCGAGGCGCTGAAAGAAGCTCTCCTTGGTCACATTGTCCTTCTCATCCGTCGGAGCGTGGGCACATATAAGGCTGATGTTAAAGAATTTTGCCTTGCTGCGGATTGTGGCCAGCCGTTGTTCACAGGCGTGAGCTGTGAGACAAGATGTCGTAGTCTCTTGCTGACCAAAAATCCACATCCTAATTCGTGCCTTTCCGCATGGCAACTGTAGTAGATGTCACAGGACGCTCTTTTGGAGCAGCCCTGTCCCGTCCATCGAATTTCCTGGAGAGCGGTGATGTTAGCTCTGTATTTTTTGAGGACATCAACCAGCTGGATAGAGGCACCCTCTCTATAAAGGGAACGGACATTCCAGGTGCATATCCGTAAATCATTGTCCTTTTTTCGTTTGCGGGGGTCATCAACAAAAGCGGTAGTTAGACACGTTACCTTGCGAAAACACCGCCAGACCACCTTGTCACTTGTTGTATATACACTTTTTTCTGTTATACTGTAATACATAAACAAATAATTTTGTAGAGCAATATAATAATGTTTTTTAATTTTTAAATTTTCATTATATAGAAAATATTAATCATTTTAAAAATATACATACAGTTCTTGTTGTCATATATATTGATACAAAAATTGTTACAAAATAGAATTATATAAAAATAAATATCAATTTTAAAATATTAAATATGTTGGTTACCACAAGGTCTTCCCATAATAATTCAATGGGATTCGCACCGGGCGATTAGGGCGGCCATTCCATAAATTTAAGAAAGCCGCTCTCTTCTTTAGATTTGATGTTGTTTGTTGAAAGTTTGGATGTGTGTTCAGGGTAATTATCTTGCTGAATCCTTCCCCTATCAAACCGACGCCAGATGGAAAATGTTGTATTTCAGGTATTTCATAGATTTTCACCAAATCGCCTCCACCATCACAGCAAAAACAAGCCCAGAGCATCATACTGTCACCTCCAAGCTTGACTGTAGGCTTAACACATCCAGATTGATATCGTTCGCCTGATTTCTATGGCAGAACATTCGCCGTTTGTTCCCGAAAACTTCGAATTTGGACTCATTGGTCCATAAACCTGTTTACATTGATCCATGGAACATCTGGCATGTTCTTTTGTCCATTTGAGTCGTTTTTGACATTTGTAGGACGTAATGATGGCCGACCATACTCGACCATATAAACCGGCTTCATGGAACCGACGTACCACCGTTGTTTTGGAGATTAGATTCGATAAGGTTTCATTAATCTCGGCTCGTAAATCTGGTACAGTTTTGAATCGGGAACGTTGGCTAATCATTTATAGCAGACGATAAATTTATTTGGTTTTGCCATCAAACGAATTCGTTTCAGGATATCTTGTCAGTGTTGTGCGAACTCCTTTCAATAATTTGTACATTTTTTTCTGATTGAATGGCGTATTTTAAAATTGATTAAAAAGCGATCCGGGTCGATATATTCCAAAAGAATTACAAATTAAGCAATTTGAAACTAGTTCAATCTTTTGTATCACCAAAATCATTATAATTTGTCCTAATAAAACAACAATGGGTACCGTAGCTCAGTCGTTAGTATGTTGGCCTTCTGATCTGTAGGTCGTGGTTCAATCCCCGGCTGATGCATGAAAAATTTAATTCAGATTTTTCATTCGAACGGTACCCACCTGTCGGCTAGCAATTGGCAATTCTTTCGACAATAACAACTTGCCACGAAAAAGCTTCTAAAAGAACTCTGTGACAACGCTCAGAAAAAGTGATGTCACAAGAGTTCTGCCGTTTGGAACCTTCTAAAATAAGTAGGTACCTTCTAATAATGTCCAAAATTTAACACGCACAACAGTAATGGAAGAGAAGCTCGCCCAATGAGTTCTTCTTCGACAGTATTAGAAGGGACCTACTTATTTTAGCCGGTTCCGAACGGCAGAATCATTGTGACATCAATTTTTCTGAGCTTTGTCACAGAGTTCTTTTAAAAGCTTTTTCATGGCAAGTTGGTACTGTTACTACATATATTAAAATGTTAATTGGTGAATAGCAGTAAAAGAGCTAACTTCGTTTATTGAATACTAGCGTGTAGAAGCAAACATAACAGTGGCAAATGGCGAAAGGAGAAAACTAGCAAATAATGTCTGAAGGATTCATCAGAAAATTATTGGAGGAGCAACGAGTGTTCACCTCTAACCTGGAAGGAATAGAAGTCTTGGATGGACAGCTTTGCAAAATGACCTGGAAGCCAAGATTCTACCCTTGTTTCAGCTTTTGGGCCATTCAACAATCAACAGCAAAAATAGGAGTCGTACTTGGAACAACTCAAACAACTTTTTAATGCTTATGCAGTAGTTGACGCCAACAAGCAAAAATCATTTTACTTGTCTTAGTTGGGCAACGATGCTTATGAAGTGCTTAAAAAAGTTGTCGGCGCTAATCAAATACAATACAGCAACAAACATTCGTGAAACTTACTGGAGAGTTAACGGAATATTATAAAGAAAAAGTAAGTGTGATGAAGGCTGAAGAGTGGGTAGTGAAGCTAAGAAGCTTAGCAAGGCAATGCGAATTCAATTGTACAAAAGCAAATTGCCGAAATGAATTCTCTGATGAAATGATAAGAGACAAAGTTATATTTCATTCTCCTCACGATTTCGTCAGAACAACAGCCTTACAGAAAACATAGCCAACACTGGCAGAGATGTTGCTTATCGCTGAGTCTTTTGAAGCTACAACAATAACTATGATCGCGATTAAAGAAAAAGGGAATTTACCAACAACAACAGCCGCAGAAAACAACGGAGTATTTGCGATGACAACAAACAGCAACGATGGAAGGGGAAGCACATAGAAAAACAACAAAAGGTTTATAAAATCACAATACCGTTTTTGCACTGATTGTGGAAATAAGCATAATCTGTAAGACTGTAAGTTCCGAAACCCTGTTTGCAGAACGTGTGGCAAGACTGGACACGTTGCAGTTGCGTGTTTGTCACGTGAAAAGATAATTGATCCAAAGAACAAATGTTACAAAAATAATGGAAATGAAAATAAAAATACTGACAGTATAGATTACATTTCCACGGCTTTTTCATTAACGAGAGAAGTTGTCGGAAAAAATAAAATTGGTATTGTGATCAATGGAAAAATATGCAATTTCAAATGGATTCTGGTACGGATGTCTCCGTAACTACACTAGACACTTACGAAATGTTAAATAAACCACCACTAAGACCATGTGAGCGTGAATTGTACAGGTATGGGCGTACGCAAATTGACTATTTGGGTGAATTTTCGGCACAAATCCAGTGCGGGTCTGCCAACAAAACATTACCACTTGTAGTTTCCAATGTGCGTGCTTTAAGCAATCTGTTTGGGGTCGATTTATTTGACGAATTAGGCTTCAAAATCGTGGAAGTTAAGAACATCGCATCGAGTCATCTCAAAAGTTATAAGCGATCGTATCTAAATTCGAAGATGATTTTGCTCCAGCACTGGGTACAATCAAATCCGCCAAAGCATCAATTAACCTCAAAGTAAACGCAATACCCAAATTCAGCAAAAGTCGACCAATTCTATTTGTCCAATTATCCAAATTCAAGGAAGAGGCGCAACGTTTAGTAGAATTAAGTTTTTGGAAGCACATCTATTTCAGCGACTGGGTATCTTCCATCGTCCTAGTTACTAAACCAGATAACTCGATTCGTATTTGCTGTGATTTTAAAAGAGGAAATAACCAACAAATTGACTTAGATCAACACCCTCTTCCCACAAGATTTGTTTCAAAGATTGACTTGTGCGATGCATATTTGCAGATGGAGCTTATTGAACAGTCCAAAAAAGTACAAGTAGTCCGCCACGGGGGTTATTCCCAGTTCCCAGTTTTTCAAAACCAAGTTAACATACTTGGGTCGTGAAATAAGCGCTGATGGTATGATGAATCAAGAATTTGGGCCGTAAAACACTTGCGACGTCTTTCAAATCTAAAGGAACTGGAGGCGTTAATAAGTAAAATAAATGACTACCATAATTTTATACGGAATTATTCCTAGCTGGAAACACCTTTGAGCCAATTAAGGAGGAAGAATGTTACATTCCAGTGGAAATCTCAGCAGGAAAGAGTGTTCAATGACCTAAAGGAACACATCATCAAAGCAACGAAGTTGGCACATTTCAAGAAGACCTATCTATCGTGCTTGCAACAGACGTATCCTCATATGGGATTGGAGCAGTGTTTTCGCATATACATCCAGATGGCACGGAACAACCGATCGATTTTGACTCCAAGACCTTCAACAGGCATCAAGAAAACTACAGTCAAATTGAAAAGAAAACCTTGGCAATATCCTTGGCGTGCTCTAGTTTCATCAGTTCTTGTATGGGCACAGATTTACGCTTGTGACATCACAAACCGTTGGTCAGCATATTCAGTCCCGACAAAAACCGTCCAGCTTCGACTGCTCAGCTCATACAGAAATAGCCATTACACTTATGGGTTATTAATTTGAAATCAAATATTGTAAAACGACAGAACATGTAAACGGTAACGCGTTATCGAGGTTATCCTCGGGTCCAGATGATGATTTCGACAACCGTGACGTCATAAATCAACAATCGTGATTGATACACCCATGGATGATGCTGTTTCACGCGAAGCACCAACAATGACAAAGTACTGCAAAGAGTCAAGCAATTTATTCAGAAAGGATGGCCAGCAAAATAAAATCCTAACAACGAGAGCCTTCGGCCGTATTTTAATCGTAAGTTGTAGTTGGTAATTCAAAATTATCTAATATTGTTGCAGAGGGATGTCACGCGAATTGTGGTTTCACATGTTTTACGCAAAACTTTTTGTCATTACTTCACGATGGACATTGAGGTGTGGTAAAGTTGAAGCAATTGGCACGACAACATTGCTGGTAGGACGGTATATTGAGAAAATGGCAGCAAGTTGCGAAATCAGCAATTCAGCGTATCCAGCTGGCCAGAATCACAAGTGGCATGACAAAGGGTACTCATTGACGTTGCTGTTCCAATTTTCGATTCCATATGGCTTATTTGCATCAACGCATACTCGCAATTTCCATTTGTATACAAGCTACCTAACAACACAACCGAAACAACAACTTCCGCGTTGACAATCATTTTCACAGCCGAGAGCTTGCCAGACACAATTGTAAGCGACAACGGTCCACAGCTTACCGCCGAAGAATTAAAAAATTTTTGTATATAAAACGGCATCAAACATATTACCATTCCACCATTCCATCCACCATCAAACGGATTAGCAGAACGTTTCGTACGTACTTTCAAAACGGCAGTGCACAAACATTTAAAAGATGGATTAAAGGTGGACAACGCCGCCATCAAATTTCTAGCAACGTATCGCGCCATGGCAAATAGAAATGGTATTTCACCAGCGCAACAACATGGCCGACCAGCACGCACCATTTTTTTCACAGATGTTTTCTGTAAAAAATCATCACACTTCCGTCGACAAAGCCGAACCAAAATGTTTATATTCGCTATTGTGGTCGTATACCGTTTCCAACCAGAAATTTTCGCAATTAGAGAGGAGTATAGTGTTGTATATGAATCTATTAACATCATTCATTTAAACCATACATAATTGTAACAATTAAGTTGAGGTGGAAACCTTCATTAATTATATTTTATATATTGTAAGATATTGTAAGATGGCAGCTCTAAAGTATTTTTAGTACATATAATAAAATGTTAATTGGTGAATTAGCAGTAAAAGAGTCAACTTCGTTTATTAAATACTAGCGTGCACAAGCAAAAATAACAGTGACAATGCCGATTCGAAATGATTGTGTGAAGTTGCAGTTGATTGATGTAAAAACGTTCGATCCATACAGCTTTCATTGAGTGCAAAACTATTCTTGCGTTCGAATGAAATCTAGTTAAAATTCTGTGGGATATCTCTATATTCTAAAGTCTCTAGTCATAGTTATATATTTTAAAGACCAAACTTAATTTTAATATAAAATTGTTTTTCACGGTCATTTAATGAATCTTAATTAGCTGAAAATTTTTAATAAAATATTGGTATTCATTAATTTCACATGTTTCAATTAAATTAAATTTTTCAATTAAATTTTTATTGTCGGTTTCAAATAGAATGAGTGAATTTGACAATACCGATTCCGATGTAAAAACGTTCCATCCATACTGTTTTCTGTGAATGCAAAACTATTTCTGCATCCGAGAGAAACCTCGGCCATGGTTTGCTCCTGATTAGAGTGGCAAATCAAATGTTTAAATCGACTAATTAATCATATGATTAATTAATCTGTTGGCCGTATGTTCAATCTCCGACTGAAGCATAACAAAATCTAATATCGAAAATATTTTTCTCTCGAACGGTACCCACCTGTCGGCAAGAACTCGCAATTTTTCCGGCAGTAACAATTTGCCAAAGATGCTTCTTACAAGTGCTCCGTGACAAAACTAATTTAAAGTGATGTCACAAAGGTTCTGCCGTTTGGAACCGGCTAATATAAGTAGGTCCCTTCTAATGATGTCCAAATTTAACACGCACAACAATATTGGAAGAGAAGCTCAGTGGTATCACAGTGGACCTAAGTGTGTCCTCTCAGAGCAAGGGAAGCCAGAATAACCTAACGTAACCCTATTATATGATTAATCGCAAAACAAACAAAAAATGCAATTAATTTCAATTATTGACAAATAATTGAGTAGTCGATTAATATCATTTTTTTTAAGTAATATTATAAAATGTGTAGATTAATATGTGTGGTGGCACCTGAGAAGTTTATAGGCCACATTATGCTTCTCTCATCTCTTGGAAATAGCATCACATTCCACTAGAAGGTGGAGAGCTTTCTCTATGGTCGACTCACAGACATGGTGACAAAATCTTAAATTCTCCTTTGTGAGATTGATTAGAACCTGGAATCTTAATGAACTTGAAAATCAAATAATATTTCTGTAAAATAAAACTAGGATCTTTAATGTCAATAATAATTACTTATTAGTAGTTCTCATCTAAACGATTATATGCCTCGTAAACCACGTAAACCTCGTAAAATTACGAGTTCGTAAAAAAGCTGTTAAATTTTGTATGAGAACTGGTTTACACAAATTGTGTAAGTTTGAGCGAAGATTTCAGTGCGTTAATTTAAGCGAATGCAGAAAACAACCCTGTTTAATGGACAACTCTTATGTTACACAAATATTCGTGATCTAACAATTTGTGTAATCGCTTACATTTCAGTGCTTCGTAAATTGAAGCATTTAGATGAATCACTATTGTTTAACCACGTTTGCAAAAACCGTAATTTGGTCAGTTTTAATATTCAGTGCAAAAACGAGTATTTTTGTCATATTTGTCTTTTTAATTTCCGTAAAGCACAGAAAGTAGCGCAAGCTGCTAAAATTTCACGTGATGTGTATGGTAAGGATGCCTTAAAAGAAAGACCGTGTTGGAATTGTTTAGACAAATTTCGTTCTGGTGATATTTCACTCAAAGGTGACAAACGATCAGGTCGACAAAAGAGCTTGATGATCAGCAAATTAAAGTCATAATCGAGTCGTATCGTTCTATAACTGTATGAGATAGCAGAGAAATTAGATGTGTCACATACAGCGAATGATAAGCATTTAAAACATATGAAACTCGTTAAAATGCTTGATATTTGGATTCCAGTTGGCAATTACTTAGTTGCCAAACCTATATTTCTATTTTGACATGCAGCAAAGTGATACATAAGCAATGGCATAATGGCATGAAATAATTCCATTTAGTTTGTTTTGTTTTTTTTTTTTTTTGCTCGAAGTACTAAAAATTAATTGATTTGTGAAACGTTTAATGAAATATATTGTTTTATTTTCGGGAAATATTTTTTGATGTTGTCGTTCAATTCGTTCCAAGTCATTGCATGCGCAGTGAGTCTGTTTACAAGTTAACTAAGTAGCACTGCCAAACACTCATTTGTGTGGATATTATATTACATTCTCATATGAGTAATTATATCAATTTTTTACACTGTTTACAATCATTTACTACTGATTCAACAATTTTGAAGTTTAATATATTCTGATTAATAATCAATTAGTCAACGAACGAAAATAATCGATTATTATATTCAAATAATTAATCGTTGCCAAACTTTACTCCAGATATTTGCTATTACAACTTTGTCCATTAACAGTGGGATATCTCTATATTCTAAAGTCTCTGATTATACCAACTGCGTTAATGAACAAAAACATTTCTTAATTAATATGAAGTGGTTTAGGTTTACATAATTTTGCCTATGATCTATACGATTTATAATTCTAGAAAAATTTATTAAATAGACCGATAAGCAGTTTATTCATGACTGAAATCTTAGTAGTGCTGCGAAGAAATTAGAAATTAGAAAATAATACACTGAACAAAAAATTATTACTT
Source organism: Megamerina dolium (assembly GCA_963854835.1). Lineage (NCBI taxonomy): Eukaryota > Metazoa > Arthropoda > Insecta > Diptera > Megamerinidae > Megamerina > Megamerina dolium. The sequence continues at coordinate 38,227,356 of OY978530.1, forward strand.
TAAAATTTTTTTATAGTGTAGGATATATCAAGGTTAATATTTTCAAAAACTACTCTATTAAAACTATAATTTGTTATTTTTTCAGAATTTTTAAATCAGTCATTTACCCCAAGTTTCAAATAAAAGAAAAATATGATTGGCAACACTACATCCATCGGACTGCCACTAGGAATATGATATTCAGATATCCCTTTCTTAGCCCATCATCCTATTTATAAAAGTAAAATATTTTTATGGATAGTAATATTTTCTTGTCAAAATGCGGAAGGTCAAAGTAAATTTTAGACATATGGTTTCTTGGGCGAATTTCCTTAGAATTATCCGTAGATTCCGTTTTTGCTATAAGATTTGTCGCCGATGTAATGTACATATAAAAGTGAATGATGAAAAAATAATTTAAATATAAATATGTATGTAGTGTATAAAAGAAAAAAACGGTTTGGTGTGTTGAAAGTACTTTCACCGAGAGACCTTGCAAATGCGAGTAAGCGGTAACTTTTCTATGATTTTATTCCAATAATTTTTAAATTCCAGGGTAGCCTAAAGAAAGTGAACAAATTATTGTTTTTGATTTCCTTGCGGAAGTAGAGATCATGATGTAAAAATGTGTTTGGGTTCCTTGTAATACGAATGTTGAACCGGGTAAGAGGATCATTGTCGGGAGGCAATAGTTTGTTGCAACAGGATCCTGTCGAACACTTTTGCGTCTATCTAGCCTTGTGAACTCGATCTTTTTAGTGCATTTCACCTATTACTATCTTCTATTTCTATTTCTCTCTCTTACTTTCCTCATCTTTGTAGCTATCGTTCTCTCGTTTTCTTTCAATTCTCTCACAGCACGCGATTAGTTTTTAAAAATGTATTTTAACAAGCAACAAGTAAAAGAATTCAAAGCCCCCACACCAATTGTAGCCGAGCCAGAGCCGGAACATTAAGGACTGGCCCAGAATGTGACACTGAAGCTGACAATGAAACGAAAAAAACATGGAGCGCTTCAGGCGAAAAATACTAACAGAATGACGAAGCGTAGCATATCACCCACTATCGTTATCAAAGATTTGAAATATTTAGTTTGAAATATTTTTAAGTAAATATGCTACAATTTTTCTGAAATATTAAGTGATGTTATGAACTTATTTCATTTAAGTCAGCACTTCATGTTTTGTGTATTTTCTTTCAGAATTTTCCTCAATTCCTTGTTTTTTTACTGTTCTTCAAAAGTATATCTGGCCGCCCCAGTCAAAACAATCATCTGTTCATCATAAAAATGGGTTGCCAATGCGAAGAAACGTGACAATATTAAAAATTTCGAACTCAGTGCCTCATCTTCAACTTCATCAACTGCAACAACTGCCTGTCAATTGATAAGCCGCACTTTACTTTTGACTCTTACTTAACACCTCAGCTACGCATCTGCTTCTTACATAACCCGTTCATCGGACTCCTCTCACCTATGCAATATATCATCGTTACATGCTAGACACTCGAATTTAATTTTGAGAAAATAGCGAAAATATATTTCATACCAATTGTTAATTAGTTTGTTTGAATACATCATTCATCGCGTTTTTTCTATATTCGATTCGATTCACAATATCTTTATCGTAACGACAACTAACACTATTTTTAATGTCTGATATGTCTGAAGCTGGGTGTCGTATTAACAAATACTGTATACGTGATTTTCTATTTGTTTTATTGTGTAAATTAATTTCCCCGTACTTATTGTATTTAAATAATGACTTCAAACTCTTTGCATAATGCTAAATATACGATGCTTTTTAGAATACATCAATGTTCCTGAATTTGAATTGTTGTACAATAGGTTGGCGCATTATTGCTTATCAGCATCAATATATTGTATACAAAAAGCCAATATTCATTCGAAATATACGCCTTTCGTCATCACGCATGCCTTCGCTAATCAGCAATTCCATCAATTTCATTGGAAAACTGGCCATAGCGCAAATCAAAGCTGTCTTAAGAGAATCAATGTAGAGGTATCTTTTGTAGCAAAACATGCTCTCTAAAACTGTCCACAATTTGTAGTCCTCAGAGGAAATGAGTGTTGGTAATATGTTTTGGTGCCAGGTTTGGATCGTTTTAGCTTAGATGATCCTTTTCGACCCGTAGAACCAGTTCATATTCTTCCTTAGATGACTGTGCATACAAACCACCGTTTTGCTTGTTAAATCTTTCCAGCACCTTAAACAAGATTTTTCTGTGAAAGATATCAACGAGCTTCGCTAAATGAAAGCCCAAGTCCCAAATCTTTTTATTAATTCGTCTCATGGACTTTTGTGAGACATTCATCTCATGGGTCACAATTTTCAATTTTCGGAGCGGATTTCGCTGAATTCATTATTTGACAGCTTTGATAACTTTGCTATGGAACTGTGCATGGACTGTCCGACCGGTAGCAGTCTTAAACATTTCCAGACAAACAGTTTTATGCACCGAAAAACGAACATGCGGTTAATTCGGAGAATTCTGATGATATTACCTTTATAATTTCACACTCAAAGAGCGCTATGGTTTTCGTTATCCGACAATTTAGAATTCCAGGTACACACTTACGCTTTACAGCTTATATTTTATAAGGAATTTGGTAATAACGTGTGTTCAATGTTATAGCAGTATTTATGTCCCTACTAAGTCCAATACTTTGTGACAGCCGTTTTTAGTTTTCAGTTTATAATTGTTTAACAACAATAAAAATATTCAACAATATCATTGATATTTCATATTTGCAGGTACCATGGCACATCTATAGTCGATTTTGACTCATTGCGTGGTGGCATTAGTTTGGAGACGGAAAAAACTGATGTTGGCACAACGAGCCGTCTTATGTTGACGCGAGCTACTTTACACGATTCAGGAAATTATACGTGCGTACCGGCTGGTGCAATACCGGCTTCTGTACGTGTGCATGTGCTAACAGGTTAAAGATCTCTAAGAAGAATCGGAAGTGTAAAACATTTTTGGGTTTTCATGTTATTTCTTTTTTTGCAGGTGAACAACCAGCAGCAATGCAAACTAGTAATGGCAACTCAGTCGAAATAAATTATATGCCGTTGATGACGACAAGCATCGTCATTTTTTCTTTCATGCTTTTATTACTTAGACATATGGCTATTATGCCGCTATTGTAACTCGTGTCGCTCAGCTCAGCAACATCAATTATCCAATTCAATCATATCAAAAAATACTTATATAAATGACACTAATGATGCTAATGAGCAACACAACAAAGTTAATGGGGCAAATATATTCGAAAAGTTAGCATGCCAGAATTTAGCTGCGTTCAGTAACCGATGCTATATGTACAACAGAAATGTAATCATTATCTCCACAAACTATAACAATAGCAGCAACGGCAGAAGTAGCAGTAGAATGGAGAGTAGCAGAATAATGCATGGAAGATATTCGTTTTTTATGTTAAACTCGCGCAATAAGTTAAAATGCATACACGATATTAGACACAATAACACCTTCGAAGAACCTCGGCCGAACTTCTGCTATAGTACAGAAAATTGCTTTTTTACTTTAATACATATTCGAACATTACAAACTATGCTAAAAATTTTCGGCGTGTACGATAGTGATTTCTGTTGATTTTTTGCTAGTTATATGTAGCACTCAGTAGTTTCGTAATAACAGCTTGTTTGCTGGAACGGTTTCTTCTAATTGCTTACAATGTATATAATATATTAGCGTGTGTGTAAACTTGTAGAGGATCGAAAGTTTAGACCACAATTACTTACTTGACTAACCATGAACATGAAAATTATTCCGATCTAACTGAGTAGACTTTTTCCATACCAAATGGATTCAACATGCATGTATTATGAGATAATAGGCATTATAGAATTATTGAATAGCGATATTCGTAGGAATTGTCTAATGCGATGTAGTTTCTCTTTGACTTATCAATCTGATACGAACGGCATTTTGTATAGAGTTTATACGATTTCAGTCTCTCACACAAAGCGGATGTCATTGAGCCACAAAAAGCACAATCTTTAGTTTCATTACGCTCTGTAAATGGAAGTCCGCATAATATAACTTAACTAACTCACCAAAATTGCAAATTGTTACGTTTGCGCATTTCCACTTTAAAAATAAAAGTGGATAAATTTGTACGCAAGAACCAATTTACCGCGTTAAGAAAAAAAATGAAAACTTTCTATGTTGCAAGTAGTTTCTACGGAAAATGTATAAAATCGAACGGTGCGTCCACAATCGCTTTGGTCTTGATTGGCAAGATTTGTATTTAATTTTGATTATTTCATTATTTAATCCTGCATTATTATTTCCCTCTACTTTTATATACAATACATACGACAAAGAGAAATTAGGTCTTGGTCATTCGAAGATGTTACTAATAGTGTTGAGCAACTACGACTGCTAATACATTCCTTTTACGAATACAATACTCTTTAGCATAAACAAATCTATGATTACGAATACAGTGTTAAACATTTTTCGGAAAATTTTTTATGATTATCGCAATTGTATTTTTAAAAAAATACGAATACAAATTCAGTATTCCTTATTATGAGAATTTGTCACGACATTCGCGAACTGAAATTTGTATTAAAGGGTCAGTTTTTATAATAAATAGATATGCATTGCGTATTACTCTACCAAATTAAATGGAAGTTTGACTTGAAAATATTTTGCTTCCACCATAAGCTCTTTAAAATCACGAAACCAAGAATACATTTTTTCAATGGTAAAAAATAAATACATGCGAGGAAAACAAAAACGTTAATTTTCCAAATGGTACTTTTGTGGTAAGTTGGCAGTTTTTTTGTTATACTATATTACTTGCTCATATATAACTCTCACTATTTAACACATTTCTCATATGAAATTAATTACATTGACCCGCTATATGCAGTTCCCATGAGGTGTCACAATATGTTCTAGCTTTCAATTTAATTAATTAATTACTTTAATTAATTTCATCCCGTTCTTTATGAATACAATTCACTAGGGCCTTGACGCATGTAGGAACTCATGCTAAATTAAATCCGATAATTGGCTCTGATTCCATTGGATGTACAATATATTAATTATACCTCAAAATATTTGATTAAAGAATATTTTTAGTACTGATTTCTTAGAGTTTTAAATAAGGAAATTATATTTATTTAACCAACATTTTATTATAAAAAAAATACCGGGAACAGCATTCAGAAGCTTTTACGTCCATTTTACTTCGCCTGAAATCCATTTTAATGTATTTTACATCTACTCCCGAAGATATCGAAGTAGATTCAGTGGTGCCATGTAGCCAAAAGATGCGTTAGCTAACATTGCTTTCGTACAACCGACACCAGCCTGTCAAGCCAACCTATAGACTGAAGTAGTTCAATTGTTAAACATAGTATTGATGGCTCCAGATAGTAGCTCCAAACAGGGTCAGGGTCGATAAGCTCAGCTTCGGAGTCCTTTTCAAAAAATAGGTTAGAAATCTCATTATCCACGATACGCACATGCCATGGAATCCAAGTTATTATTAAACCATTGTACCTTACAATATAATTCAGTGTCGGTTTACAGAACTCAACAATCTTGGAAGCAACGAAGGGGTTGTCCAGCGTTGTTTGGTTCTCAATGTAGGATAAAGTAGACTTCCCTGTTTACCTCCTGTCTTCAACATAGTCAAAAGCTGTTTGTATTGTATAGTTTCCGTTATTCAGTTCTACCTGAAAGACGGATACATGCATATGTTGCGAGTCAAAATATGAAATATGCACGTATGCACATATGCATATTTTGCCTCGCGACATGTTTCCCGAAATTGTGAAATACATATTTATCTATACATTTACCACCATTGCTCATAATTGTGAAATATACAATCCATATCAATATTTCTTATAATTGTGGAATGCCAGAATATTGAGTCAAATGAGTTGCAGTTGGATGTAAAAAAGCTGACAAAGTATTTTCTCACACAATTCGTAGTTATGCACTTACGTAAGCATACCAACAATATTTGGACATACCATGATAACTAAAATCACGTGGACTACTGATGTGTGTCAATATCAAAAAGTTACTTTCCCACACAATGGGTACATACAAACACATATGTGGTGTGAATTTATTGTAGATTGTAGATTGGTATGTGGGTAGATTTGTATTTGGATAATTTTAGGAAAAATTGTATATAAGCTGCCAGCTTACTGAAGGCAAGCGAATTTTGAGTTGTGAGTTTACATATATAAGTGAAGTGTGTATATTGCGATCCTTACGAGGCCCTCCAGTATTAGAGTATTAGTGTTTAAGATTAACAGTTGTAAAAGTAAATAAGTGAAAATAGGGAAAATAAAGCCAAAGGAACAATAGAGACGGTAAGTATACTCCACCAATTCAACTCTACCTTTCAGGGGATCAGTGTTGAAGTTCTGAGAGGGCTCGTAACTCTTATGGAATTAGGTAACGTGGTGTTGTGGAAAAATAGTACACAACATTTTGGCGCAGCCGGTAGGATACTGCGAAATATCTTGTTTATACAAGGTGTTTTACATTCAACGCCTAACACAGTATAGGATCTAATTCAAGTTTGTGTTTCTTTCTTGGGGTCAATTGTACAACAAACCCTATTAATTATTAGCAAGAGCACTAGATGTTGCAATAACCGAATTAATCGACTTCGTGTGAAGCGTGATTAAGCAACACAGCATATACGAGCAATTCCAGCTCATAAAATCAAAGTTACACCACGGAGGATACTGCGATCAATCAATGAACTAAACTCTACGCTATTTAAATTAAACGACCTTCTGAAAAGCCAGGCTGAAGTAACCTTAAAACAAAAAGACGATCTCCAGGCGGCAGAAACATAAATTAAGGCTCTGCGGTCACAGATCGAACATAGGCATCCGACGCGGAACAGCTAGAAGTAGAGTTTACTGAAACCCTCAAAAGGAATACGGGATTAGAAGACTTGCTAAAGTAAAGGGGTATTTAAGAGAAATTTTTATGAAAACGGCTCAGAATCTCAGTTGACTCTGAACAGCTAAGTGCGCTACAAGCAAAAGTGACGAATCTCGAAAGAGAACACTGCCTAGCACAAGAGACACCTCCTCGTCGTCATACACCTGTAAGGAAAACACAAGCAGCGCCTCCACCAGAAATACAATCAGAACCAAAGGTAAAAATGCGTATTGACGAAATACCACAGATGCTCAGTAGGCTCACTGACGGGTCAAAACCAGATATTGGAGTTGGTGCAGGGGTCTAGGCCTAGCTTTGCTGATGAACTGGCCAGGGCCGGTTCCGCAGCAAACCTTACAGGCCCAGAGCCATATTGTGGTATCAACTGGGCGGAGGCTAAGACGAAGGTGAACAAAGGGAAGCATAGTCTCTGAGTATCCCACTCGAAAGGAACACAAAAACTTCGCCAAGCCAAAAGGATGAAAATACTGTCGCACTTACTGTGCGACTGTATTGCATTGGCAAAAACAAGAATGCAAATTTTCCACCGCGATCGACTAGATCCCGAGAAAATAAAAAAGGCTCCTGTTGTGGAGATACTCAATTTCATCCGCAAAGTGGAAATGATACTGGAAGAACATGGATTCCAGATAATTCCCTTTCGTGGACAGGTAGTACCTAGGTAGAAAGAGATATAATGCTATGGCGTACTAGAAACATTGGTGCTAAACCTGAAGGGTATAGTAGATTGGTTGGTTGTGATCGCACGGATTACAATTTTATAAATGTAGCGGGACATAAAAGATCTTTTAGGTCGCAGTGTCGGTCTTTGGGTAACCTACGACAATAAATTTATATTGTAACGAGTATCGATGGTTGGTTTCATATCACTATTGTGAATGACACGAATATTGGCAGCATCGTAACGAAAGTCAACAAAAAGAAAGAGGCTATAACCAGAACAAGCCAACGAAAAAGAAAGAAAGGAATCTCGACTACCATGAAAGAAGACTCTGGAGTGTTGCCACAGAGTATAAATAGAGCCAGTGTTGACAAATGAAAATCAATCGAATCACGAACGTAATTGCGCAAACATCGATACAGTATCAGAGGCAAAAGTTGCAAGTACATTAAAGTGTTGTTATAAATAATTGATTTTAAATAGAGTTGATTAAATAAATTGTTGCTGTATATAGTTGTACAAAATAAGTATTGCAATTATTATTGACAGAATCCAGTGATCGAACAAGGGTAATTCAAATAGAATTAAAGGTTCACAAAATAAAAACGTAATAATTGGTGTCAGAATTGGGATTCTGTTAAGTTGGTGCAAATTGACCAACTGAAAGTGGACCAACTCTGAAACAGTTGTCAGAGATGAATCTATCGTCATCAGGTACTAAATGAGGCTAATACAAGCCATGGAGGGTAAGGGTATTAATGTAGAAAAACATGAGTTTTTTGAGGAAGCCAAGATACATGCAGTTGTGCACGCTGAGGAAGAGAGCAAGATAGATTCGAGTGGTCAACTCATGTATTTCATGAAAATCATGATGGAAGAGCTACAAGAAAATGCATCTCGCCAAGAAAACGCTATGAAAGAATTCCAGAAAACAATTGACTCCAAGCTTCAAGAACATTCGGCTGAATTGCGTATTGAAATTCAAAAAGGTTCGTCTCGTCAAGAGGGCGATATTAGTGAATTGCGTTTAGAAACCCAAGAACATTCGGCTCGCCAAGAACACGTCATCGAAAATCTACAAAAAGGAATTGAGATTAGATTTTAAATTTCCGGAGCCATTAATAAAAAGGTCACAGATCTAAAGGAACACGTACATGATTTGGAAGGTAAGTTCGAGCAATTACAATACGAACCCAATCAACTAAAAATAAATGTACCAGCCACATCAGTGATTAGAGAATCAAGTACAATCAAACTAAAGCCACCAACATTTCACGGAAGCACGCCATTCAATATCTTCAAGCTTCATTTCGAGACAACAGCTTCGAAGAATCAATGGGATGATAGCGACAAGACCTCTGCTTTAATAGTCGCATTAAAAGGCAATGCTTCCGAAATATTACAAATGGTTCCAGAGAAAGATCGTGGTAGCTATCACTCACTGATGGATACACTCCAACGCAAATATGGAAATGAATATAAGAGTCAATTGCATCGAGTGGAATTAAGATCGCAGGTGCAACGAAATAATGAGAGCCTTCAGGAATTTGCTTCCGATATTGAGCGCTTATGTCATCTAGCGTTCTCTGGTAATTCGGAAGAATTCATCGAGAAAATAAAAGGAGAGGCGTTCATAGATGGCATAAGTGATGGAGAGACAAAGAGTGCCCTAGCCATGTCACCCAGGAATACTTATGCCGAAACATTCAGTAGTGCTTCGACGTATAAAGCTGCCAGCTTAATGTGTCGACCAGTGCCACGAGTACGCCAACTAGCGGGAGAAATATCAGATCTAGTTGAAGCAGTGTATCAGGCAGTTAAGTTAGTAATGCAGCCTGAAGGAAGATCAACAGGTTGACGCGAAAACAAATTTACTGATAAGTGCTTTATTTGCGACAAATCAGGACACATGACGAGTGACTGCCGTCTACGATGAAAGCGATCAAGATCGAATTCTCCAGGAAGACAAAAGAAGGAGAATACGGTGGACAGCGATCGCTCCACTAACACAAATCCATCGTTAAACTAAGTCGAGTCAGTTCAGCGGGGCGTGAACTGACTCCAATAGTGAGTTGCCCCATCATTCACATTTCACAACTACAGCGTGTGCCATGTAGCTTGACTATTGATGGAAAATTGGACAATATGGAATTCATGTTAACCCTGGATACTGGTGCATCACATTCTATAATCAAAAGCGATGTGGTAAAGAGGTTTGAGCCTTTAATGGAAATAAAATTGCGTACAGCAACGGGTGAGGGTGCATAAATTCTGGGTAAGATAAAGAAACGAGTGTTTATTGAAAATTGCACGTGGTAACATGAATTCATTATGGCCGACATCATCGATGACGTAATACTTGGTGTTGATTTTACGATTGATAATGGCATGTCAATACCGAGAGGTTCCAGCAAAATCAGAAGCAGTGATTAGCGCACAGATGAATGTGGATGATGGGGCAGATAAGTTGTGGGTAGTGGAAACAGATTACAACATCATACTTAGTAGGACGTTAGTGAAACCTAAAGAAAATGGAATAGTACCGGCGCGAATATTAAATCCAACTAATACATGAAGAAAAAAAGTATTGCTCAGCTGTCTTTCTTGATATCACTCAAGCTTTCGATAAAGTATGACACGATGGCCTTATTTACAAACTCAAACTATTACTGCCTGCAAATGTCTCCTCATTGCTTAGTAGCTACCTCACGAAAATACAATTTCTCGTACATCACAAGGATTACACAACAAATCCATTGGATATTCACGCTGGCGTTCCTCAAGGGAACGTTTTAGGCCCCTTACTGTATCTCTTATACACTACAGATATGCCCAGCAATAACCATACATTTATATCGACCTTTGCAGATGATACGGCAATATTGTGCTCTCGCTCTAACCCCATAGAAGCTACTAAACTCCTGCAGACTCATATCGATTCTCTCGAAATCTGGCTAGCAAAATGGCGTATAAAAGTCAATGAATCAAAGAGCGTACATGTAACCTTCACGCTAAGGCCAGATACATGTCCCCCACTTAAAATTAATGGCCAATCAGTTCCACAATGTTCCTCAACAAAGTACTTGGGTATTCACCTCGACAGAAGGCTGACCTGGAAAAATCACATAGAGGCAAAGAAAACTCAGATCAAGCTTAAAATTAATCAGTTATGGTGGCTGATACACAAAAGATCAAAGTTGAATCTCGAATACAAAGTGCTATTATATAAAGCAATCCTGAAGCCAATCTGGACTTATGGTATTCAGTTTTGGGGCACCGCATCTCCCTCAAATATCGAAAAATTGCAGCGAATACAATCCAAGTGTCTGCGAATTATTGTAAACGCGCCTTGGTATATGAGGAACGTTAACATCCATCGAGATTTAAATGTACCCACAATTTCTAAGGAAGTTGCAATGTCTTGCAGAAGCTGCATTCAAAAATTATACAGTCATCCGAATCCCCTTGCTAGGCAATTGTTGCTGAGCACGGGGCATCGTCGATTAAAAAGAAAAGACACACTGAATATGCTGTGAAATTGCTATACCTCGTGACTCAACAAATTGTGATGGAACGTTGGGAATATCACATAATTTTATTTAGTTTGTAAGATTTGATTACATATTGTTAGTTTCTAAGTAATTTTAGAAAAATCCAATAAAAAAGCTTGTAAAAACAAAAAAAAAAAAAATTGTGAAGAAAGGAATGGTGATTGGTCATTGCCAGGAAGTTACTGCCGTAGTAGACTGCGAAAAGGGTTCGTTGATGAAAAGTAGATCAGGAACTGTTAGAACGGAATTAAAAGCACAGATGGAAGAATGGGCAGAAGTGCTTACCAACCAGCAAAAAGAAAAAGCTTCACAACTATTGGAGAAGTACAGCTCAATTTTTTCCTCAAATGAAAAAACTGTAGGACGAACAACCATCGTGAAACATCACATTGACACCGGTGATTCTAGATCAATTCGTCAAGCACCAAGACGGGTTCCATTGGCCAAAAGAGATGAAGCCATTAAGCTGATTACCGATATGCAGAAACAAGGTGTTATTGAACAATCAGCAAGTCCATGGAGTTCACCAGTTGTGCTGGTAAAGAAGAAGGAAGGAAGTACTAGATTCGGTGTGGATTACAGAAAGCTAAATGATATCACGAAAAAAGACACCTATCAACTGCCAAGAATCGATGTCACTCTGGACACGCTATCTGGTGCGATGTGGTTCTCAACTCTTGATCTGTAAAGTGGCTACTGGCAAGTGGAACTTGGTAAGGAGGAGAAAGAGAAAACAGCGTTCAGTATTGGCGATGGTCTATGGCAATTTACAGTGATGCCATTTGGTTTATGCAATGCGCCAGCTACTTTCGAACGTTTGATGGAGCGTGTACTCAGAGGACTACACTGGAAAACGTGCTTGGTGTACCTCGATGACATTATCGTGATGGGAAAAATTTTTAACGACCACCTGGAAAAGTTGAAAGAAGTATTTGGGTGTATACAATCAGCAGGGCTTAAACTGAATATGAAAAAGTGTTCACTCTTCAGACGAGAAGTGAAATACCTTGGTCATAAAGTAACAACAGAAGGGGTACATACCGACGAGGAGAAAGTAGCAGCAGTACAAGATCAGCCTATTCCGTCGAATCTTCACAACTTAAGAAGCTTCCTTATGTACCTACTATAGACGATTTGTTCCTAGATTTGCAAACATCGCCAGCAGTCTACATGAATCAACAGAAAAGAACAAACCATTTATGTGGTTCGAGAAACAACAGAAAGCATTTGAACAGCTGAAAGAAAGACTCTGTTCAGCACCAGTTTTAGAGTATCCAGTACCAGGTGAAAAGTTTATGTTGGCCACAGATGTCTATGGAATAGGTGGCGTGCTCTCTCAGATCATAGATGGGCAAGAAAAAGTAGTGGCATAGTAAAGTAAAATTTTGTCGAAGCCAGAAAGAAACTACTGTGTCAGTCGAAGAGAGTTGCTCGCAATACTGGAATGTGTAAAGTATTTCCATAAATACTCAATTCATCTACGAACTGACCACTCAGCGCTAAGGTAGTTATTGCAATTTAAAAATTCAGAAGGGCAATTGGCGCGCTGGGTTGAAAGGCTGCAAAGTTATGATTTACAAGACTTACGAATATCTTGCCGGAGGAGTCATGAACCATAGAACGAGTGCAAGAAGATCAGTCGATCGACCCAGATCTCGTAAAGATTATGGAATACAAGGAGCAAAGCGTACATCTAGATTGGCAAGAAATGGCTAATAAGAGTCCAATAGCAAAAGCGTACTGGGCGCAGTGGCAAAGCCTGCACTTACGAGACGGATGTTTATTCCGAGCATGGGAAAGTGAAGATGGAAAATCACTAACGATCTTCTAGTGGTCCCCAAGTAGCACTAAATGTGAGCAATGGCAATATGCAACTGCCAAAGGTCCCAATAAGAAAGTCGAGGTAAGATGCACCAACACACCGTAGGTGCTCCACTTGAGCGAATTGCTATGGACAGAGACGGACCATTTCCAACAAGCAACGCAGGGAACAAGTATATTCTGGCGGTTATAGATTACTTCAGTAAATGGCCTGAAGTATACCCCATTCTAAATCAAGAAGCTAGTACAGTTGCGGATGTATTCGTCAACCAATGGATTACCCGTTTTGGTGTACCGATGGAGTTACACTCAGACCAAGGTCGAAATATCGAATCAGTTATATTCCAAGAGATGTGCCTTATGTTGTGTATATACAAAACTCGTACAACACCTTTGCATCCACAATGTGATGGCATGGTAGAACGATTTAATAGTACCTTGTAGGAATATTTGAGAAAAGTCGTAGATAAATACCAAAGAGACTGGGATGTACATATACCAATATTCCTCATGGCATATCGATGCTACTACACCGGCAATGGTAATTTTTGGAAACGAGTTAAGACTGCCAGCTGAGTTAAAATTTTTTAGTCGGAACACCAACGAAATGTTTTTCGAGCAAATGTTTTTGTGTCTAAATACGGACTAAGACAAAAGCAAAGACACTACCATGCGCCGCATAATCAAACAGCAACCATGTCTGCCAGCAACTGATAATGTTTTTACATTTGTGCTTTTACCAACAATAACAGAAAAGAAGAATGTGACCATCAGAGAAAATTTTTCTAGATGTGTCGTCACAATACTTCAGCTTCGTGAGAAAATATATAGTAGAATTACTCAAGTCAGGCAATCAAAAAATTTGTTCTCATGCCATTTACTGTATATAACAAAGCATGTTTAGGTAGTGTCAAAATATGTCAAAATTATTAACCCTCTGGTTGAGTACAAAATAATCTATTTATTTTTAAATTTATTAAAGAAAAACAATGGGCTTTAACCAAATTTTTGATTATTTTAATGATTGTAACACATTGTAACAATATTTACATGTTGATGTAATTAACATAAAATTAGTAATAATCGAATAGAAAGAATAAACAAATGCATGTGAGATGTTTGACCTTTATATACAACCAGAATGTTATTATAACAAAATAATTTCGAATTTTTCACTTTGATAGATTTCACAAAGCTGTCTTTTGATTTTCTTCTATACACTTATTTCAAAATGAGAGCGTCAATATTTCTCTCTCGGATTGTCTTACTTTGTTAATTATACTATAATACATAATATAGTTATTAATTATATAAACAATGCGGAATAATGAATGAATAATTCAACTCTTGGAAATACTGTGATATCACACTCTGTCAAATTCACTGAGAACCGATTAGAGGTAAAATATGAACGCTACCTTAATATTCTGTCGTCCGTGTGCTTTCGTGTAATATGCGCATTAATCGTTATATCAGTGTTGGCAATTTTGCATATTTGTTTAGTTTCGTTGCTTTCTAGCCTTTTCTTATTTTCAAACTAGCTTTTTTTAAGGATAATCCTCCACACATACAATACAAGATATTGTATAAATTCAGTGCAACGTTGTGTTAAAAAGCGAAGAAACTTTTTTATGGGAATTATCATCTAGCAGCATCACATTTGGTCCAACACATTTGCCGCCATTATCGTTCTCTTATGTTAAATAGCTGTGTTGTGCGGAATATTTGTTTCTATTACAGGATATACAAGTAACAAGTTCGACTATATTGGCTTACTGACAAAAGATTCGAGATAGCAAATCGCAACCAAAACTTTGACTTTATTGCGCATTCGACACGGCTACAGTACCTTTTAATGCAGTACAGCCTATAATGATGTTAGACTCTTGTGATATATATTTAAACTGATGAAGAGGAAATAGTTACATATTAGATATAGTTCACTATGAAATAAAATAATTTTGAATTTTTCGGCAATAGGCTGTTTTTGTAGAATGTTGAAGTAGTTTGCCGCTGTCCTCTTCGAAATTCAAATGTTATTTTGTTGTTAAACGAAAGCGCTTGATTTTATGTTTGTAATAATATATATTAATTTATAATTTTTTTTAAAGGTTTTTTTCATATATTTGTAACTAATGTATGCTTCGATTGTTGAACTAAAATAAAATAAAAACTGTTTATATCTAAATAAGCAAAATTATCTATCCAACATATATGTGTACGTAGATATATGGTAAGTGATCTATAATTGAAAAAGAATCTGGTAATTCCCCTACAAGCACAAGAAAGCAGCAGTATGTCGACGTAAAACCAATATCTACTACACAGTTAAATTTCGAGAGATGTCAATGCAGCAACATTAGTAGCAATAACAACAGTAAGAACCACAAAACTATCCTAGAACAGAAAACATAGCAGGCCCAGTACAGCGAGCACCCGTAAGCATAATAAACTTATCAAACTTACAAAAGAATAAATAAAATTTACAATCAACGACTTTGGCGTACTTAGCCAGCGCGACGTAGCAAAGACACATCAACATAGACAAAGTCGACGAAACAACACTATCGGCAGCATCAGCAATACTAGCTATGCAACCACAACCGAAATAAATTATTGCATCTACTGTATTTATCAGTGATAATGGATTTTGGTGTTCTCCAGAAGAAAATGTTAATCGGCAGAGCCAAAATTAAACATTCATTATTCTGCAAGAGGACCATTCTTCAGAGGAAATGAGTGCTGGAAATTTGTTTTGCAGACTGGTTTGGATCGTTTTAGCTTAGATGACACTTTCCAACATGTAGAATCACTTCATATGCTTCCTTCGATGACTGTGCATACACCCCATCATTTTGCTTGTTAAATCTTTTCAGCACTGTAAACAAGATTTTTCTGTGAAAGATATCAGCGGGTTTCACCAAAAGAAAGCCCAAGTCCCAAGTCTTTCACACTTAAAGAACGCTATAACAACGATATGGTTTTCGTTATCCGACAATTTACAATTCAAGGTACACACGAACGCTTTACAGGTTATATTTTATAAGGAATTTGGTAATAGCGCGTGTTCAATCTTATATTTATTTATATATTTATGTCCCTACTAAGTCTTTGTGACAGCCGTTTTTAGATGTTTTCAGTTTATAGTTGTTTGACACCAATAAAAATATTCAGCAATACCATTGCTATTTCATATTTGTAGGTACCAGACACATCTATAATCGATTTTGGCTCATTGCATGGTGGCATTATTTTGGAGACGGAAAAAACTGATGTTGGCACAACGAACCGTCTTATGCTGACGCGAGCTACTTTACAAGTTAAAGATTTCTAAGAAGAATCGGAAGTGTAAAACATTTTTGGGTTTTCATGTTATTTCTTTTTTTGCAGATGAACAACCAGCAGCAATGCAAACTAGTAATGGCAACTAAGTAATGGCTAAGTCGGCCGTTGATGACGACAAGCATCGTCATTTTTTCTTTTATGCTTTTATTATTTAGACGTATGGCTATTATGCCGCCATTGTAACTGGTGTCGCTCAACTCAGCAACAGTAATTATCCAATTCAATCATATCAAAAAATACTTCTATAAATGACACTAATGATGCTAATGAACAACACAACAAAGTTAATAGGACAAATATATGTCAGCATGTCAGAATTTAGTTGCGTTCAATAACAGATGTTATACGACCAACAGAAATGTAATCATTATATCCACAAACTATAACAGTAGCACCAACAGAAGCAAGATGGAGAGTAGCAGAATAACGCAAATAGTACACAACAGATATCAAGAGAAAAAGATAGTTGAGCTTTTCCAGCGGCCACCACTTTCCTAGCACGACTCTAGATGCCATCGAATTACAGGACATTGTCAAAACTAGGAAGTTTACGTAAACTCCTTTGCAGTCTTCATTGAGTATCAACCATTGGATGAGTTTAGTGGCTTCTCCTCGGATGATAGGAATTAGTGGAGAAAGATTCATCGTAGCAACAAGAGCTGGGCCAGATGTAGTAGGTGTTTGTAGTCTTGTTTCACTGATATGATTGAATTATTCTAGAGACAACCAAATCATATTGAATACATAATATTGTTTATAGTAGCAGTTCCAAATCAAATTGTGCAATGAACTACAAAATATTTTAATGCCAACAATGTTTTAGGTTGTATGATCAAATAACAGAATCTTTTGTAAAAGGATATATTGCACAAGTATGCTTGTTGTTGTTTCCACAATTCGACAGGCTCTGCCTAATGACCAAAATGAATTTGTATATACAATTATATGAATACCTTGTGCATATTGAATATTTGTACCTTATATGTAAAGTGGGTTCGTACATACGCTGTCATAAATTCTGTTTTCCTGGCCTGCATTAATGTGTGGATATAAATTTTTGGGGTTGGTTGGTGTATTGTGTTGTACGTGCTGAGCAAGCACATTCTTTTGCTGCTGCTGACAGTCCGGCGAGCTGATATGTTGATTATTATTTGTAGTTGTTGTCTTTTGGTATGCTTTTTGTATATTCTAAATATGTACATATGTACTTGGTGCTGATGCTTAGGCTTCGGTGATATGGTTAAATCGGATAGGGCTGCTATCATGGGCATAAATTGCTGTTTGGATTTTCCCAGTAACATTTTTAATTGCATGATTACCAACATACATATAGCTAAAAACAGAGCTGGATAGCGGTATGGTAAGTATTTTGTGGGTCAATTTTTCTTGGCAGTTCCGTGATATTCTTCATATCCAATAATGTTTGAAGCGTCTTAAGATTTTTAACTTATGTTATGTATTTCATAAGTATTGTTTTGAAGCAGAGTTAATTGTTCTTCTCCGGCGATTTGGGGGAATTCACTAAGGCTGATGTGGGAAGATCTTCAGCAACTGGATACATATTGGTGTGCTTGTAAAGAGGCAAAATTATATTTGAGTATGCAGTCTGACTTGAGTGAGACCATCCCAGATCCTTTGAGAACTAGTTGTGTAATTACTTTCCATATACAGCGGTTGCATTAAACAGAAACTGCATTGGCATATAACTACTGATTCTTATGTTGAAATGGAGTCCATTTTAAACCGTCAGGTTTTTGCGTAGTTGATAGTTGAATTGAGTGTTGTTGTTAAAAGGATTTATCTAAAGACACATTGCTGACGCATGGTTGTATCGAATTTGGACTTTGGAGCACAAATACATTTTGTTTTTAATATTAAAATAGGCTTTTAATTCGAAGGTATTCTTCCGTATTTATAGCTAAAATCGCAGAACATTGATCAATTGTTTTCGTAGTTCCATTGGCCCAATTATGAATTCGATTTAAATTGAACATATCATATCGTTCATGTTCTGCCGGAGGTAGGGTAAGACTGAATGCAACGTGAGTTTTTTGTAAGTTCTCTTTTAACCTGCACAAATGTGTACAACTGCAGTAAGTTTTCTTGGTTTACAGGTAGCTCTAATGACGTTGATAAATGATATTTTATTTTGTTCACTTCGCTTTGTAATTGACAGGATATCAGGGGCAACGGATTTATTTTGCATTATGGGTGCCTGTAAAAACATCAAATTTTCATGACGGGGTTCCTTTCAAGTTGTTTGAAATCAGTGTGAATTGAATAGCGAGTGGAGTGAAACTGCGAAACATTCTATCTTGATATAATCCTCCACAGTCTTTGTGTAGCCTGTTGAACATTTCGTTAAATATGCGTTCTTCGCTTTTTTTAATTTGTATGATTGTGTAAAATATTTATTTGGCATATTCGGCATTCAATATTCCTATCAGACGGTGGGAAACATTTCCAATCAAATCAACTGCCTCCCTTTTATATCGATTGCTCTTCAATAACGAACTGTCCAATTGTAGTATGCAATCAGCACCCATTCTGCGACCGAAATTGCAATTATTTTAATTCCATCGAAATTAATACTGAGCTTTGATCCAAATCGCGCTGCTAAAACCAATGGCAGGATTAGAAGGATGATCAGTAAAATTGTAATGCTTTGGTATATAGACGTACGCCTTTTCTTTGTTGGAACTTCAATGTGTTGATTGCTCGCTGTCGGTTCCGTGTGATCAGTAGTGTCTATTGGCAATGGTGCTAGTCTATGAGTCGGACTCCTGCAAATACTACTTGCTATTTTCAAATTAGCAACGCGCACTACTCCATCATTATCTTCAAAAACCTTTGCAATTTTTCCTAATAACCACTTGTGTATTAACGTATTGTCTTCGTTTATGATCACCAGGTAACTAATATGGATATTGAACTGCTTGTTTTGTCACATATTTCTCGATTAAAGCTCTCATAAATATTCCCGTGACCATCGCGCCAGAACTCCTTTGAGATGAGTGTCCAATTTCCATCTGGTTGGAGTTTGGTAGTGTGGAGTCTGGGTCGATCAGTGTGCTTATGAGTACTTAAAGGAAAGTAACCGGGAGTTAAAGCGGCTAAGTCATTTGGGTCTTTTGAGAGTGGGCAACTTGGTTTTGAATTAAGAATTCTCTCAATGCTATCAGCACAGTGTCCTGTTCCTCGTTAGTCAAGGATGCAGTTGCTACTCTTCTGATATCTCACTCTTTCGGCCATGTTCTTGATGATGTTTTGCAATATGACCTCTGGAATAGCCCGAATCACCGATGTAATATTGCTTTTCAAGTCTGGATAATTCGGATAATAACATATACTTTATCCTTAGTGTAATTCCACAGAAAAAAGTCTAACGGCGTCAAATTGAATGATCTAGGCGTACAATTCAAATCACCGCGATGAGAAATTACACGACTCGGGAATTAGCGACTCAAAAAGCCAAAATTAAGGCGATTTGTGTGTCGTTAGAAAGTCATTACTTACTAACTTATGTGGCCATAATAACCGAATATCGATTTAGGCCGAAAATAACATGCTTCGCCAGCCAGTTAGAAATTCCAAGCGCCGTCAGGTTCTCCAGTACTTGGTCTTTCCACCGGAGGTTTGGTCTTCCTCTTCTGCGCCGTCCTCCAGCGGGTTCCGAATATAACACCTTCTTAGCTGGAGCGTGTTCTTCCATTCGCTCGACATGACCTAGCCAGCGCAGCCGCTGGATTTTGATGCGCTTTACTATGTCAATATCTACATACAGCTCGTACAGCTCATGGTTGTACCTTATTCGGTACTCGCCACCAACGCAAATAGGTCCAAAGATCTTACGTAGGACTTTTCTCTCGAAAACCCCAAGAATTCGCTCATCCGAGGTGGAAATTGTCCAGGCTTCAGCGCCATATGTTAGGACAGGCATGATGAGAGACTTGTAGAGTGTAGTTTTCGTTCTTCGAGAGAGGGCTCGACTTTTCAATTGCTTACTCAGCCCAAAGTAACACCTGTTAGCAAGAGTTATCCTACGCATGATCTCCAAGCTGACGTCATTACTGCTGTTAATGCTGGTTCCAAGATCGACAAAGTCCCTTACTACTTCAAAAGCGTAGTTGTCAACAGTGACGTGCTGTCCAAGACGCCGGGACTCTTTGTTTGGTGACACTAGATACTTCGTATTGCCCTCGTTTACCGTGAGACCCATCCGACGCGACTCTCTTTCCAACTCTGAGAATGCTGCACTGACTGCTCTCGTGTTCATGCCGATTATGTCAATATCGTCGGCATACGCTAACAGCATGACACTTTTGTTGAAGATAGTGCCATTATGTCGTAGATCAGCAGCTCGTATTATTTTCTCCATAATAAGATTGAAGAAGTCGCACGATAACGAATCACCTTGTCTGAAACCCCGTTCGGTATTAAACGGTGCGGAGAGGTCCTTCCCAATTTTCACTGCACAACGGGAGTTATGCAGTGTCATTCTACAAAGTCGAATGAGCTTTGCAGGAATACCGAACTCAGACATTGTTGCGTAGAGGTAATCCCTTACCGGACTGTCGAAAGCGGCTTTATAATCAACAAATAGGTGGTGTGTGTCGATCTGTTTTTCTTGGGTCTTCTCCAGGATTTGGCGCAGTGTGAAAATCTGGTCGATGGTGGATTTACCAGGTCTGAAGCCACACTGATAAGGTCCAATCAGGTTGCTGAGCATAGGCTTCAACCTTTCACACAGTACGCTCGATAGAACCTTGTATGCGATGCTCAGGAGACTTATTCCACGGTAGTTGGCGCAAATTGTGGGGTCTCCTTTTTTATGTACAGGACAGTGAACACTGAGCCTCCAATCATCAGGCATGCTTTCATCCGACCATATTCTGCTTATGAGCTGGTGCATGCGGGTGAGCAGCTCATCGCCTCCGCTCTTAAACAACTCGGCAGGCAGGCCATCAGCACCTGCAGCTTTGTTGTTCTTCAGCCTTAAAATGGCCGTTTCAACCTCGTCATAGTCGGGTGGTGGAACATCAACACCATCATCTGTAATTGGGGTTATCGGGCAATCTCCTCCACTGGCGGAATTGTTCGTAGCATCGCCATTCAGTAAGGTGGAGAAGTATTCCCTCCATAGGCTCAGTACACTCTGGACATCTGTAACCAGATTCCCATTTCCATCACGACAAGAAGAGGCTCCGGGTTTTAAACCTCCACTCAGGCGCTTGATCTTTTCGAAGAATTTTCGAGTCTCATTCTTGTCGGTACACATCTCTATCTCAGCGTCTTTCTTGTTCTCTTATCTTGCCCCTGAAAAGACGTCTATTCGCACTCCTTTTCTCTCTGTACCGCTCCTTAACAGCTCGCGTTACGCCTGCACGCAGGGTTTTTCTGTAGGCGGCGTCTTTCTCTGCGGTAGCGTCGCGACTCTCCTGATCATACATACACTCATACACTCATTCCTCAGAGGCCGGCAATAACCGATTACCTCCTCGGCAGCAGTAGTCATGGAGTGGGATATATGTGTCCACCGTGCGCATGTATCATCAAGTGGGGGAGTGTTCTGCATAAGCAGATCCGATAGTCGAGTGGAAAATGCATCTACTGTCTCTGGTGATCGCAGCTTACTGACGTCGAGCATTCTCTGTGTGGGACTTCTCTTGTTATTTGCGACACATAAGCGTGAGCGCACCTTAGCTGCAACAAGGTGGTGATCTGAGTCGATGTTGGCACCACGGATCGATTTCACGTTCATCACACTGGAAGCATGCCTTCCGTCAATCACCACATGATCAATTTGGTTTCTTGTACGTTGATCTGGAGACAACCATGTCGCTTTGTGGATGTCGAGATGCTGGAATCTGCTACCACCAATTACCATATTTCGTGCTGCGGCGAAGTCGATCAGCCTCATTCCGTTATCGGAGGTATTCAGGTGGAGGTTGGAGTCGCCAAGCTCGATTTTGATATCGTGGCGGGGGCAGCTGTCGTAAGCTTCTTCGAGGCGCTGAAAGAAGCTCTCTTTGGTCACATTGTCCTTCTCATCCGTCGGAGCACATATAAGGCACATATACGGCTGATGTTGAAGAATTTTGCCTTGATGCGGATTGTGGCCAGCCGTTCGTTCACAGGCGTGAAATGTGAGACAAGATGTCGTAGTCTCTTGCTGACCACACATCCACATCCTAGTATTTCGTGCTGCGGCGAAGTCGATCAGCCTCATTCCGTTATCGGAGGTATTCAGGTGGAGGTTGGAGTCGCCAAGCTCGATTTTGATATCGTGGCGGGGGCAGCTGTCGTAAGCTTCTTCGAGGCGCTGAAAGAAGCTCTCTTTGGTCACATTGTCCTTCTCATCCGTCGGAGCACATATAAGGCACATATACGGCTGATGTTGAAGAATTTTGCCTTGATGCGGATTGTGGCCAGCCGCTCGTTCACAGGCGTGAAATGTGAGACAAGATGTCGTAGTCTCTTGCTGACCACACATCCACATCCTAGTTCGTGCCTTTCAGCATGGCAACTGTAGTAAATGTTACAGGACGTTCTTTTGGAGCAGCCCTGTTCCGTCCATCGCATTTCCTAGAGAGCGGTGATGTCAGCTTTGTATTTTTCGAGGACATCAACCAGCTGGATAGAGGCACCCTCCCTATAAAGGGACCGGACATTCCAGGTGCATATCCGTAAATCGTGGTCCTTTTTTCGTTTGCGGGGGTCATCAACAAAAGCGGTAATCCTTATCCGAGGCATATCTGTTTTTTTCATTGGGGGGGTTTTTTATGTGGCGGGTCCCAAACCCAACGCACAACCTCTAGCCGAGGAGATTTTCGCCACTAACTTCAGCCGCCTCCCAGCGGGTGCCAGGAAGACGTTGCCCGGTGGTCGCCACATGGAGGGCCCCCATTAATAATAATGGAAGCGCCATCACATAGTAAGCAGAGCAAGCTACATGACTACCCCTCATTAACAAATAAAGGTAGGGCTAGAATTCGACATCTGTCAAACTCAGTTGTTAAAACAATTTCTTTCTTTTTCAGTTCAAAGTCTGGCATTTGCGAAAATGGATTGCTTAACTATCGCACAACGCATTAAAATTGTAAAAACCTACTACAAAAATGGTGATTCTGCCACAGCCACATATCGTGCTTTAAGAGGAGATTATGGTTTACATAATCGTCCAACTACGCAAGCAATTGGCAAAATTGTGAAGAAATATGAAGAGACTGGATCGGTTACAAATATTGTAAGGCCTGTGCATCATCGTTTCGCTCGTACCACCGGAAATATCGCTGCTGTAAGTGAAAAAGTTGCCGAAGACCCGAATGTGTCGATTCCTCGACGTTCTCAGGAATTAGGACTGTCTTACGGCATTATGGCGTATTTTGCATTTGGATCTACACCTACATCCATATAAAATCCAGCTCACACAACAACTGAAGCCAGCTGACCATTCACAACGTCGTAGATACGTCGAATGGGTGCTTGAACAGGCGGTGGACGGCGATTTTTCGAACAAAATTTTCCTCAGCGACGAAGCACATTTCTCACTCGGTGGGTATGTTAACAAACAAAATTGTCGTATTTGGGGTTCTGAGAATCCTCAAGTAATTGAAGAGAGGCCACTACATCCACAAAAAGTCACTGCTTGGTGCGCTCTTTGGTCCGGAGGTGTGATTGGACCTTACTTCTTCGAAAACGACGATAGAATGACTGTCACCGTCAATTCGGATCGTTATGGTCATATGATAACCGACTTTTTTTGCCTGCTATTGAAGAATACGACTTAGAGAATATGTGGTTTCAACAAGACGGTGCCACATGCCACACAACTCGAGCGAATATGGCTTTATTGCAAGAGAAATTTTCTGGCTGCGTAATTTCTCGTCGTGGCGATATCAAGTGGCCACCAAGATCATGCGATTTGATACCGCTTGACTTTTTTTTGTTTGGCTACGCGAAAGACCGTGTTTATGCAGATAAACCTTTAACTCTTGAGCACCTAAAAACCAACATTCGTCACGTTATGGCTGATACCGCCCAATATATGTCAAAAAGTGGTCGAAAATTACCTCAAAAGAATCGATGCTTGCAACAATTCGCGTGGTCGTCATTTAAATGATGTAGTATTTCACACATAATGTCAACGTTCAAACTTTATAATAAAAATCCACCAAATGGCAAAAACCAAGCAGATATAAAAAATTCGGTCATTTAATGAGAAAATTGCACAAGTTGTGGGTGTTTCAATAAAAGGAGTTCGCACAATCCTGACATGATACGCTAAAACGAAATCGTTTGATGACAGGACATGCCCTGGTAGATTTAGAAAAACAACAAAACAGGATGAATGTCTGTTACAAGTGACCAGCAAACGTTCCCTATTCAAAACTGTGCCAGATTTACGAGCCGAGAATAATGAAACCTAATGGAATCTAATCTCTAAAACAACAGCCATACGTCGATCAACGATTGTACTTGACACCTTTTGGTACGTTTTTTCTCTTTGGATACTTTTTTAGATACTTAAGCAGGAACGCCATTTTTGGATTACTTCTTTTTTTATTTTTGGCTAATTATCAACATACAACATACAACATATAACATGTCATGCGACATATACAAAGTAAGCTACGCTTATATTTAACATTCTCCCTACTTTTAATAAATACGTTTACTTATAAAAATTTATATTTCTTCTTTTTTCCTATATATAAACACTTCGAAAATTTGATACGTAAGAATACCCTTACGAAATTATAATTACAATTACAATAAAAATTTTGGTCCTTCGGTCCTTCTACAAAAAAACCAGTCACTTATTGGAATTTTATTTGCGTTTTTGTTTCCACTAGCTTTAAGCCAAGACAACAAGTAACAATCAAACATCAAAATTAGCTGTACAGTAATTGAGACAGTGACGATAAAGGTGCGTGTAGCTAGCAAATTTGTTAAGCAATTGTGAAAATAAATATATATAACATATATTTCACATCAAAGCAAATAAATGAAATATATAAAACAAAGGTAAATAATAAAAACTAATAAGCACATATTGAATTAAAAACAAAAGAAAGGTGACAAGAGAAATGCGTGTAAAAACAAAGTGCATTATATGAGACATTAATAGTACACAAATTCAAAAAATTCTGAAGTAAAAAATATATACTTGTACACAGTGTTGCCATATTTACAGTTTTAACTGTAAATTACAGTTTTTTAGACAAGCTCACAGTTTTTTAAAAATACGTCGTAGTACAAATTACAGTTTTTTATTTCAAATTTAAAAAGAGAAATAAAAAACATTTATATTTTTTTAATTTTAATAAAAGTATATTATATATTTGTCTACAGGGAACAGAACTGTAGATAAATAAATAAATGAAATCTCACGGGGACCCTGTGATTAAATTGCAACCATGCTTCGATACGACAATTTGTTTGTCATTTGTGTATTGCTATTGTTTTCTGAGTGAAGAAGAAGAAGTTTTCTGTACGTTGGTGGCTGTTTGATCTTTTTTCCGTTAAAAATGGACAAGTTTTTAACAAAAAGTGGTAAGAAATCTAAGAGTAAATGGAATTCGAATTTTTATGTCAAATTTTATAATTTAGGTAGTAGAAAACGACAAGGGAGTACTGAAAACGAAGCAAACCCGGTACATTCTCCGCCACAGGTGCGTAACAAAAAGTAAAACAAAAACTGTGTCTACAATTTCAAATTGATTGTTTTTAGGTATCAAAGCAAAAAAGAAAGCCAACGAATTATTCTAAAGCTTGGGAGGAGGATGTCTTGCTAAAAACTTGGATTGAAAAAAGCCCAAACAATTTGGCATTTTGTAAAGTATGCCAGTGTGAAATCCGAGCTCAAGGCGGAATCGCGGATCTCAAAATACATGCCAAGACATCGAAACATATTGAAAGGTCAAATGCAATTAAAATGCATGCGGCATCTAGCTCGTGTTTTTATGAAGCAGGAAAATTCAGCACAAAGGTTTCTAATATAGAAGTGCACTTGGCAGCGTTCTGCGCAGAACACAACATCTCGTTTTTGGCGATGGAGCATTTGGTTCCTCTCCTAAAAGCAAATGTTCCAGATTCGGAACTATTGAAAAACGTGTCATGCGGCAGAACAAAAACGACCGCAATACTTAAAAACGTTTTAGGAGAAACGCAACTCTGCGTGGACGAATCGACAGACATATCTACCACGAAGCTTTTATCGGTAGTCGTTCGAGTTGCATATCAGAGTAAGATGCACGATTTATTTTTTGACTTGATAAAAGTAAAAGACTGTGATGCAAATGGCATCTACACTAGCATCGTTCAAACTTTTGTAAGCCATAAAATAGATTATAAGAAAAATATGATAGGATATGCAGCAGATGGTGCTAATGTGATGACAGGTACTCATCATTCCGTGGCTACTCTGCTTAAAAAGGATTGTCCAAACCTTATTGTTTTTAAATGCATATGTCATTCATTCGCACTCTGTGCTAATTTTGCATGCAAATTCTTGCCAGACTATGTGGAAGGTGGTGCGAGGGATATTTACAATTTCATTCAAAATAGTCCAAGACGTATTGACTTATTTTCAGAACTCCAAATGTTATTGGACTATAATCCAAGAAAGCTGTTGCACCCTTCGCAAACTCGTTGGCTGTCTTTGGAGTTGACAGTAAATCAGCTTCTAAGCCGGTTTGAAGCTCTGAAATTATTTTTTTTACATGAAGACGTACAGAAATTTGACTCGGCTAAGAGAATCGATAGCATTTTGCGAAATCCTCAATTCGAGCTTTATTTATTATTTCTAAAATTTATATTGAAAGATATTAATAAATTAAACAAACTATTTCAAAGTGAAAGTCCTCAAATTCATTTGCTTAATAGTGCAATAACTCGTTTATACAAAAAAATATTGCAGTACTTTATAAAAGATAAGTTTTTCAACGAAAATGAATTTAAAAAAATTGATATAAATGACTCTGCATGTCTAAGACCTCTCATGGATATATATTTAGGTAGCGAAATATGTACAGCATTGACGTCAACTCATCAACTACCTCAATCGGAGGAAAATGACTTTAGAGAACACTGCTTGAAATTTTATGTTGAGCTATGCAATAGATTGTTAATAAAATATGACTTTGAAAACGATTTTCTCAAAGCTGTGGAACTGTTGGCTCCGCGGAATGTTTTAAAAACTTATCAACCATCCTTAGCACAGTTAAGTAGTCGTTTGGCAAATGTATTATGCGTAGAAGATTTACAGGAAGTTGATGATGAATGGCGCGAATTACGTCAAAGCAATTTTACTGCTTTAAAATTAACATCCGAAACCGACATTGAAGTATTTTGGGAGTCAATTTTTAAGTTAAAAAAAGGCGATGGAAGTGAAGCTTTTCCTCTTTTGAGAAAAGTAGTATCTGCGGTTCTTTGCATGCCAGTTTCCACAGCAAATGTAGAGAGAATATTTTCACAAATCAATTTAAATAAAACTAAAATCAGGAATAAGCTACAAATTCCAGCACTTTGCGGAATTTTACGAACAAAAGATCTTATAAAAAAAAAATGACTCGACTTGTATTACGTTCGAATCATCAAATGAAATGTACAACAAAATCAATCAAAATATGTATAAAATATGAGACTGAATTTTTTTAATTACAAAAGAAAATGTGATTTATGTAAAATGTAGTATTATCGTATTTAAGCTTGTTATTTTATTCAAAATGAATTGTTTTGTTTCGTATTTAAGCTTTTTATTTTATTCAAAATGAATTGTTTTGTGTTATGTTTTTTTAATAAAATTAAAAGAAGAAACGTTATTTTACAAAAATCTCGTTTTTGAAGGTTACAGTTTTTTGGTTCAAAATAGTTTTTTTTGTCAGTTTCACAGTTTTTTGAAAAAAAAAATCTGGCAACATTGCTTGTACATAACAAAAGATCAGACATAAATTAAACGAAATTTTTTTTTTATTACAAACATTATTTTTTTACATAAAATGTGTTTGTTAACGCTACGACTATTAAAATCACATATAATAACGAGTAGCATGTATCTGATAGGTAATAAAATTAAAGAATTGAGTAAACTTTACAAAGGTACACTAATTTTGGCTTCTTGCTATGTCAAAGACATTTTTTCGTTGAAGACGTCTAGGTTGTCTGAGAGAATTCAGGATACTCAGGATGCTTCAACATTAACATGGTGTTGTATCCTTGATTTGTGGTTCGTTGCTTTTATATGGATTACTTCAATAACAGTAGGAATCTTCAAGTCGCGATGGGTATCACAGTTTCTAACAAACCAGGTGCATTTACAATATTGCGCAACGCAATCGTCTTCGAGTTGATCTGATGTTTGAAGTAGAGTAGCAAGTTTTATATTTTTTCTCAGTAACCCTTTAAAATAATTCCAGTCTGTGAATTTGTTTGTTAAGTTTCGGCCTTGATCCTTATTTAAAATTGTTTCATTTATAGTTAAATATACAAGTGAGTGATCGGAGCTTAAGTCTACACCACCTCGACAATGAACAAAATTTTTTGGAATTTTGCTGGTTAAAAAGAAATCAATTAGGTCTGGCAACTTTCTAATATATGTTGGCCACTATGTGGGCTTTCCCGTTGACAACCTGTTTCCAAAGCCGCTTTATAAAGCTCTCTGACTTTTGTTGTGATAATGCGTGAGCCTCAATATGTATGCTTCGCATTAAAGTCTCCATCCATAATAAATTTGAATTTGTGGATTATAAGTTGCTTATATTGTTCTGCTGTAATGGAATGTCTTGGAAGGCTATAGATAGCTGTTATTGGCAATGGTTGATGATTGGATTTTATAGTTATAATGTTTTCATAATGATCAATGGTCTTTCTTATAATTATAGCACTTCCACGTCTTGTGTAGTTGTGTGATGTAAAACGTAATTTAAAGTGTAATTTTTTTTTATATACTAGTTGCTCTATCTTCTAATATATGATACATATGAAGTATCGTACATACTTTTTCAATTGTTCGCAAAATTTTTAGGTGCGGTAAGGTATACTGACCATGTGGGCTGTTTTGTTTTTGATATTGCCTAGCACTCTCTCTCTCGCTCTCATGTGTGTATACACGTGCGTTGATTTACGCGGTTTTTAATTTATTTGTATTTTATCTATATATATGTAAATTTTTGTTATTCGGAGGCGGAACCTTTACAAGATACCGTCATCTCCGACGACATAAACGGTTCATACTGCCCGCTAAAGGTACACCTCATTCGGGATCACGCCTAGTCTGTACTATCTTACTATGCTGGACTCGCGAAACAGTACACCTACGTACTAAACCCGTAACTCCGATTTCTGTAGCTAGTTATCAGCCTTGCGGGACCCCCGTTAAGCATTACGTCGCAGGGCATACTTTAGCCATTCAGGCTATTCACATTGGTATTAGTCAGTCTCATAGTGACTTCTCTCAACCCAGGTTTGTACGTTCTTGATGAGTCTGTGCGTCCACCTTCTTTTACTTGCGGCATCCCAAAGTTGCTGCCATTCATCCAGGCTCACTTGTCTTTCCTCTTTTCATTCGGCATCCGTTAGATATCTGCGCAAACTGTTGGTCCTACTATAGACTCTGTGTGCAGCTCCGATGCCATTAGATGAGGTGGAATGGTGCCAGATATAATGATGTAGACGTTTTTTGGTCTATCGCATACCACACTCGGTCATCCATATCACTCATCTGCCCCAGATGAGTGGCTTGAAAGCGTTTCATTACCATGTGCTGATACTTCTAAGATATGAGCTGCGGCATCAGCTTTGATGTCGGCTTTAAGTACATCTTTATAGGGAAATTCTTCTTACCACGGCTTCATCTTGTTAGCGCTGGTATTAGTTGATTTAGGTCCTTCATGTTCACCAACTTTCTGTACTTCATATCGATCAAAACACTTATATGCAGAAATACAATATCGAAAAAAGAACGTGGGTCAAATTTTAAGTCCTGTTCCAAATTGAACTCGCTTAATCGCTAAGATATCATTCACCCGATAGTTTGTAGATGGTTGTCGCTTTTTGTTGTATTGTTTCGAATTTCCCATTTGTATTTTCGCTATTGCTTGCGTAGCTTGGTTGCGCTGCTTTAGCCGGTCCGCGCTATACTGTTTCTGAAATTCGTCTTCAATCATTTGCATGAAACTAATATCTTTACCAGTGTTTATCTCTTTTCCGGTCGTTAATTGAAACGGCGTTAATTGAACGATGGATAGAGGCATTTAGAATTCTCTGAAGAGGTTTTACATGCTGAAACCATTTTTCCTGGTCATTCATTGAATATTTCATTAGGCAAAAGATAACAGTGACGTGAAGGTGTTCTATTTGTCCGTTGCCACGCGGTACACCGGCAGTCACTAAATGTAGTTTTATATAATGATCCCTGCAATATTCCTGAAAATTCGTAGATACGAAGGCGCCTACGTGTGGATAACTAAATGTTTCTGCCATACACCGGTCGATAAAGTCTTTCGATAAAGTTTCCTTCATCCTTTGAAGGTGAAAACTGCCTCTTTCGTGTGCCTCTCTGATGATATTATCTCTAAGGCACATATCAGCTGGATTACGACTTCGAGCGTCAACGTGCCTCATGCTGATACCAGCCCACCTGGCTACTCTGGTTGTCAGATCCATTTTCTTTATCGTGTATTCGAAAGCTTTAAATAACAGCTAACACCTCCAACTCGTAACTAGAGTAGTTTCTTCAGCACTGGATGTATTCTTGCTCATATAAAAAACAGGATGCAGAGCATTATCTTCGTCGTCTCGTTGTAAAAGCACTGCTCCACAACATTGTTTGCTGACATCGGTGTGCAGCTCGTTGGTTATGTCGTATTTAAAAATTTTAAGTACTGACTTAGTCGATAGCGCATTCTTCAAAACCTGTAAGACTTTCAATTTGATTGGACCAAAACCAATTTGCCCGTCACTCTTTGTTAGCACCGTCAACGGCTTACAGAAATATTTGGAATGCACTTCCTGAAGTAACAGGCCAGACATAAGAAACTTTGAAGCTGTTTTGTAGTCGTTCGAATGAGGAACTTAGGTACCACTTTAGTCTTCGCATCGGATGGTGCCACTGTGCCGTTGCAAATCAGATGTCCTAAATACTCAATTTTGTGCTGCATAAATTGAAACTTCTTCCACTTAAACTTCAAACCATTTGCTGCTGCTACATCAAGAGTCTTCTTTAAATTACTCAAGCCTTCTTCGATGGTCCTCGATAATACTACAATATCGTCGATGTATATTATTACCACGACCTCTCGAATAAGGTCCCTGAAAATGAAATTTATGTACTTTTGAAAAGTACTTGGTGAGTTGCATAAACCAAAAAGAACTTTTAAGAACTCAAACTGTCCGCCTTGAGTAACAAATGCAGCGGACTTTCTGTTGCTTTCTTGCACGGTGACATGGAAAAAGTCATTTTCCAAGTCCAGGGTCGTAAAAAATAACGCGTCTTGCAGACGGTCAATTTGGTCCTCTATCACCGGTAACGGGATTCTGTCTTTGTGAATTTTATGGTTGACAGCCCTGTAATTTATACACAATCGATGAGTTCCATCTTTCTTTCTGACAAGAAAGACTTGACTGGTGTAGTCTGAAATGCTTTCTCGTACAATGTCGTCTCGAATCAATTGCTCGATTTGATCGTCGATAACTTTTCTCTCTACAGGCGGTAATCATCCTGGTGACCTGTAAACGGGCTTGTCGTCAATTGGCACGATATTTATCACAACAGGAGAATGTTTAGGCTTGATTAGCGAGTAGTTTTCAGTTAAGCTTCTGACGGCGCTGCGGACTTCAATATTCGGAATAGCAGAAAAATTAATATCTTGCTGCACCTCCTGGAATATATTGTCATATATCTTCGCCAAAAAGCAATTAGCCTCATTCTCGTCTTCAGGTATATAAATAAAGGGTTTTCCATTTCGCATCGTTCGACATCTGTCAAACTGAGTTGTTAAAACAATTTCTTTCTTTTTCAGTTCAAAGTCTGACATTTGCGAAAATGGATCGCTTAACTATCGCACAACGCATTAAAATTGTAAAAACCTACTACAAAAATGGTGATTCTGCCACAGCCACATATCGTGCTTTAAGAGGAGATTATGGTTTACATAATCGTCCAACTACGCAAGCAATTGGCAAAATTGTGAAGAAATATGAAGAGACTGGATCGGTTACAAATATTGTAAGGCCTGTGCATCATCGTTTCGCTCGTACCACCGAAAATATCGCTGCTGTAAGTGAAAGTGTTGCCGAAGACCCGAATGTGTCGATTCCTCGACGTTCTCAGGAATTAGGACTGTCTTACGGCATTATGGCGTATTTTGCATTTGGATCTACACCTACATCCATATAAAATCCAGCTCACACAACAACTGAAGCCAGCTGACCATTCACAACGTCGTAGATACGTCGAATGGGTGCTTGAACAGGCGGTGGACGGCGATTTTTCGAACAAAATTTTCTTCAGCGACGAAGCACATTTCTCACTCGGTGGGTATGTTAACAAACAAAATTGTCGTATTTGGGGTTCTGAGAATCCTCAAGTAATTGAAGAGAGGCCACTACATCCACAAAAAGTCACTGCTTGGTGCGCTCTTTGGTCCGGAGGTGTGATTGGACCTTACTTCTTCGAAAACGACGATAGAATGACTGTCACCGTCAATTCGGAGCGTTATGGTCATATGATAACCGACTTTTTTTTGCCTGCTATTGAAGAATACGACTTAGAGAATATGTGGTTTCAACAAGACGGTGCCACATGCCACACAACTCGAGGGAATATGGCTTTATTGCAAGAGAAATTTTCTGGCTGCGTAATTTCTCGTCGTGGCGATATCAAGTGGCCACCAAGATCATGCGATTTGATACCGCTTGACTTTTTTTTGTTTGGCTACGCGAAAGACCGTGTTTATGCAGATAAACCTTTAACTCTTGAGCACCTAAAAACCAACATTCGTCACGTTATGGCTGATACCGCCCAATATATGTCAAAAAGTGGTCGAAAATTACCTCAAAAGAATCGATGCTTGCAACAATTCGCGTGGTGGTCATTTAAATGATGTAGTATTTCACACATAATGTCAACGTTCAAACTTTTTAATAAAAAAGAAATATCATGATAAAAAATATTTTATATGTGTTTTATTTACATTTACTTTTGAAACCGTAAGATGGAAAACCCTTTAGTTTTCTCCTCCATCAGCTTTCATCACGCATATTTCGCCTTTTACAAATTTTACTACCGCCTTATTAAGCAGACTCATCCCAATTAAAACATCGGGACCAACAAAGCCATTATCCACAATGTAGAATTCAATATCATTGAACAAAACGCCATCTAGGCACACGTTAGCTCGGTTCCTTCTTTGACAATGTTTGCTCGTATACCTATCAATGAGAGTCTCGATTTTGTTGAAATATTTTGCGGACGAACTACCTGAAGCTGACACTTTTTCAAAAGACTGACGTCACTGCCAGTGTCTATTAGTCCATAAAGCACCACGCCATTAAGATTTTCTGGACGCATCATACTTTTCTTTGCATCATATTCGATGACATTTAAGTCTGTATAAGGCAATCTGGCCATTTATGATCGAAATTATTGCATTTTGGACCCATTGATTTTACTAGGCAAACATGATTCGTGTTCCGAAGAGCTACAATTAAAGCAGTATCGCGTTTTATTACTGCGACTCTTTTGCATATTTCTCGACAAGTTTGCTACATGTTCACAATGCCTCGGTTGGAGTTCCCAAATTCGTTTTTGCTTTTCATTTGTTCATAAATATAAGGCTTTTCTTTAAATTGAGCAGTTCAGTGTACACCGTATAAAACTGATTTGCTTTCAGCTGAGTCTTTGATTCCATCTATCACATATCACATATCAGAACACAGAACTTTTATCTACATTTGCTTGACTTCCTATATCGAGCATATGATAAAGGTATTCACGGTATAAGGGTAAAGGTATTCGTATCACGTAGCCTTTCATGTACATCACAGCTAGATATTGTATTTCCGAATTCCGTTAATAAAGCATTTTCAGCTGACTGTACGACGCCGGTTTTTCCTCATACTCTACAAAAAATTTTGCGGTTCCCGAAAGGGACTTTTTACAAAAAACAAAACGTTGTGCGGCGCTCCAATGGAATGTGTTTAATATGTTTCGAAATTACACTGAGAACATCGATTTGCTATTTCTTTTCTATCTCTCTCTCTCTCTCTCTGTCTTTTTTTATATATTCTCTGCTTAAGCTGTCTCATATCCCGGTTGAGCCCCCAAGAGAGATTTTGTTGCTGCAGAAAGAATTAGTTACACTGAGCATTTAATTAAATGATAGAAAGTGTTTATTTGAGTAAATAGTATTAAGCTAAAATATAGTGAGAAAGAAATCAGCTTTAACGTCTGCAATCATCAGCCACCAATTGACAACTGAACTGTGGGAGATTTTTTGGTCTAACGCATACCACATACATATACATGCTTTTTTCAATTATATACCTATGTTTTTTAAATATATATAATCCGTTGAACCTGTTTTACATATGTACATAGCTATATACCTATGTATATATGTACACTGGCATATACGGTATATGCATTAATTAGCGGTCTATTATGTTCTCTTTTCGGCAGATTAAGTGCGGTTTGCAACAACAAGCTTTTCTGATACGATGACCCTTATTTGGCATAAGTGCAAAATAAAAAAAATAAAAAATAAATATGTGGCACTTAAAGCCCCAAAGGGCTCATTTGCCGAGCTTCTCTTCCATTACTGTTGTGCGTCTTAAATTTTGGACAATATTAGAAGGGACCTACTTATTTTAGCCGGTTACGAACGGCAGAACACTTGTGACATCACTTTTTCTAAGCTTTGTCACAGAGTTCTTTTAGACGCTTTTTCATGGCAAGTTGATACTGTCGGAAGAATTGCCAATTGCTTGCCGACAGGTGGGTACCGTTCGAAAGAAAAATCTTATCGATATTAAATTTGTTTTGCATCAGCCGGGGATTGAACCACGACCTACAGATCAGAAGGCGAACACACTAACCACCGAGCTACGGTACATAAATGCAAAATAGCATACTTAAAAAAAATGTCTTCGTATAGAACCTATTTTTGTGAATATAAAAACCAAAAATTTTTCGACGCCAACGAAACGCGACTCAAGGTCAAAGTTCAAATTCGAAATTTTCCCTTATAAAATGGATATCAAAAGAAAGGTATTTTACATTTTAAAAGCTTTTAAAAAATTATTTTTTGAAAAAAAATTTAAAACATTTTTTTTCAAAAACAGAATTTTTCGAAAATTAGTCAAAAATATCAAAAATTTCTCACCATGTTAAAGACCTGTTAAAGTTAAATGCAACTCAGCGAAGTCAACCAAACAACAACCCGAGTAAACATATGACTAACGGCTAGACTCAAGGATGTCCAAGCCCAAACCCAAGCTTCTAAGTGTTCTTCGGGATACTTATTAGCTGAACTACAGGGTAATTTTTTAGAAACACTCTTTTTGGCAGCTCAGCTGTTTTCGTGTAACATGTTGATGGATGGATGTGATGCCAAGTGGCACCAGTAGAGTGGTACGCACTTAAACACTCAGGCTAAGAAGCCCATTGTATTTAAAGC
The DNA here is from genome assembly GCA_963854835.1 of Megamerina dolium. Taxonomy (NCBI): domain Eukaryota; kingdom Metazoa; phylum Arthropoda; class Insecta; order Diptera; family Megamerinidae; genus Megamerina; species Megamerina dolium. Next base: position 38,263,385 of record OY978530.1, read on the forward strand.
TTAGGAAATGGGAGATAGTAGAAAGGGAAGGGAAGAAAAATATGGGAAGGTGGGAGGAGTGGGAGGTGATTTTAATCTTCCCGAGAGAATTTTCCAGATTCTTTAACGAATCTGAATATCTCTCCCGGGGATAGAGAATGGAATTTATCCATTCTCATTACATCAGAGCCAAAGATGCGCAATCTTGCTCGAGCGAAGGGAGGGCAAACACAGAGGAAATGCTCTGTGCTGTCATACATACACATATTGGATTTCCAATGATACCTATGTTGGCCATATATTGGCCCCATAGATTATGTCATGTGATGATTCCGACCATTAAGCGAACATCTTATGTAGGTTACTAACATAATTGTTGATCCAGGTCATGATACCTGTAGAACTGATTCCGATAACTGGTTCTGGTCCCACTGGCATATCCGCTGAACTGCAGTTGGCTAATTTATCACCTACTTCGTTACCTTGGACAACACAGTGTTCAGGAACCCAGATAAGTAAAAAATTATTTCGTTTTGCAACCAAAATTAGCTTCGTCTTACACTCATGAACAATTTTCGAAGTAAGTTTTGAGTTCTCCAGGGCCTTTAGTGCAGCTTGGCTGTAACTGCAGGTACCAATCTCTTTCCCTCTCCATTTCCTCTCAATTATCCATTCTGCTACTTTCAGAATAGCAAATATGAAATCAAAGTTCTTGCATCTCCGTTAGCAAAGAATCTACGACAAAACACCAGAGCAGGGGTAACAGGACGCTCCCTTGACTGCAGCCCTGTATAACCCTACCCGTAGTTGTTTCGTCGCAGTCTTCTCCAACGGTTAGCAACCTCTCAGAGAGCAAGTAGTGTATCGATCGATTAACTCCATTAACTGCCTTTCAGCAGAAGAGCTTATTGAGTCAAAAGTAGCATTGTCGAAAGCCCCTTCAATGTCCACAAAAACTCCCATAATGTATTCATCTACTTCCAGTCCAGCTTCGATCCTGAAAACAAGATCATGCAAGGCTGACTCGCAAGACTTTCCACTTTGGTAAGCAAGTTGGTTTCTATTATGAAGACTATTTGACAGCACTCTCGCTCGGATATATTTTTCTACCATGCGTTCTAAAATTTTCAGTAGAAACGATGCCATACTGATTGGTCTAAAACTTTTTCCGAGAGAATAAACATCTTTTCCTGGTTTAGGAATGAAAGAACTCTCACACGTCGCCATGAGGATGGTATGTAACCGTGAGCAAAACAAGCTGTGAAGATCCTTTTTAGGATCTTTTTCAGACCGTCTCCTCGCTCTTTTAACATTACTGGATATATGCCATCAAGTCCAGGGGACTTATAGTCTGCAGAGGAGGGTAAGGAAAAGCTTATCGACTCCTCCGTCACTATCTGATTTGCGATATAGTAATTGTATCTGGCGGTCACACCATTTCTACCGTTGACGCCAGCACTATCTTCAACAGAAGATGTCCTAGTACCCGGAAGTGGGTTTCTGGGAGTATATTGTATTCTTCCATTTAGAAATGGTATATGAGCCTTTAGGTTTTCGAATAGAGTCTAGTCTAATTGTTAACAACATGTAACATGTTACTGTCAAGCATGTTCAGTTTGGTCTATGATTTAACCATGAATCGACTTACAAACGAACAACGCTTGTTGATTATTGAATTTTATTATCAAAATTCATGCTCGGTTCATTCATTCATTAATTCAATAGCCTTCTGAGGCGGCTATTTGGAATCTTGTGACTAACTTTGGCACCAAATTTACATTATTGGACAATAGACCACCAACACGCATACGTAGAGTGTAGACAGAGGAAAATATCCGCAGGTGTATCCGCCAGTGTTATTGATGACCGTAAGTTATCGATTGGGCCGCTGTTACTCTACTACGTGGAAAAATTGCGGAAGGATTTGGGTGTAAAACCTTTTAAAAACAGCTGGTGCAAGAATTGAAGCCACACTACCTACCACAACGGCTAACTTTTGGTGAATGGGCGCTGGCAAAGTTGGATGAAGATTCACTCTTTTCGGAAAATTGTGTTCAGCGACGAAGCTCATTTCTGGTTGAATGGATACACGAACAATCAAAATTGCCGTATTTGGTGTGAAGAGCAGCCGAAGCATTTCCGGAACTGCCAATGCATCCTGAAACATGCACTGTTTGGTGTGGATTATGGACCCGTGGCATCATTGGACCGTACTTTCTCAAAGCCAATATTGAAGAATTTATTCGTGAGATACCGGCCGATATGTTGGAGAGTATGCCAAAATTGGACGCAGCGTATGAACCATTTGAGGTGCAGCCGTGGTCAACATTTACATGAACTCACCTTTAAACATTAAATTATATATCGACTCAAATAAAGATTTTATACATTTCTCGAAATTTTATGTTTTTTTTTTAAATTAAATCCGACGGCTCATAAATTTGATATACACACACACGTGATTTTAGTTATCATGAAATGCGTAAACATTGTTGCTGACGTAAGTGCAGAGCTGTGGGAAAGTGTTCTGTCAGGTTTTTCACACCCAACTGCAACTCAGTTGGCTCAATGTTCTGGCATTCCACAATTATAAGTTTATAAGTATTAGGTGTAGTAAAAGGAAATCCATTATTTTTCCAATAGATGGCTTTAGTAAGTGCAATCGGGTTACGCTAGATGGCGTTAGAAAGATAGGATTTCGTACTAAATAAACTTTTCAGGCAGTTTTGTGATTGCTTGACAGTATTGTTTGAGCACGCGTCAAAGATGGACACCAGTAAAGAGAAAATACGTCATATTTTACAGTTTTTCTTCCATAAAGGCGAAAACGCAAGCCAGACAGCTGAAAATGTGAATAGTGTTTATGGTTCTGATACTGTAACAGTAAATCACGTGCAATTTTGGTTTAGTCCATACCGTTCCGGTAATTTTCATGTTAAAGATGCAAGTTCAATTGTCGAAAATATCGATAAAATAATGGAAATCGTAGAGTATGAGCATCATGTAAGCACTGTTTCTATTGCCCAGGAACTAAACATTGCACAAAAAACCGTTTGGAACCATTTAAATAAATAAAACCTTAAATTTAATGCAAAAATAATGGATTTCCTTTTATTATACCTAATACATTAATACGGATTATGTATATCACAACTTCGAGCAATGTTGGTATATGTATGGATAAATATGTTTTTCACAATTTAGTGAAATATACCTTGAGACAAAATATGCATATGTGCATATTTCATATTTTGGCTCGCAACATGCAGACGTTGCTGCTAGCGAAGAGGACAAGATTGGGATGATATTGGGAGAGCCACGTTTTACCACTATCAGCATATTGCGAAACATTAGGTGAAGGCGGCTCAACCAATACATCAGTGTCAGTCTTGCCGGAAATTGAATTACAAAAAAGGAATTTTGCTATAACCTGGGAAATGCTTCAATAACTCTATGACAATAAGCGACATCTTGACAAGTCTTATCGGCGCAATATCATAAAGCTGCCTACGATGAATAAAGAGTCAGATATTACCATGCGAAAATTTCTGAATTTAGTCACAGAATCAGTTCGCTCATTAAATCTTTACAGAACGTTGAGACGACTGGCTTGTCCATCTTGTCTCCGAGAAATTAGACCCTGCAGCCGTTAAAGAGTGGGAAATGTCTTTAGAGTCTCCAAATGTCATACTAGAGTAAAAAACGCAGGTTCAGTTTTTGGAAAACCGTATCCAAGGCCTGGAAGCAGTTTCATCGGTTCAAAAATACAAAAATAAAAAGCTTAATCTAATAACAAGCCAACATTTATGAATTCTCTTCCCAGTCATCAAACCAATATAGGTCTTTGCTTATGCTGTCGAGGTAAGCACGCTCTCATATATTGCGCCGAATTTAGAAAGATGGAACCAGCAATGAAACTTGAAATGATTTTAAAGTTCACTCTATATAAAAATTGTCTTAAATCAAATCACTCTACAGACCAGTGTAATTCATCATACACTTGCTAGAAGTGTTCACAGAAGCACCACACGCTTCTTCATGACAGCTTTTCGCGCCAACGTAGTAGCGTCACTACACTCAATACGTGCCCAGACCATTGCGTTGAAGAACCAAACGCTATCAACGCAGAAACGTGCCTTCCAGCCGTTTTGGTGAATCAAAGGGCTTAGTACAATTCTCTCTATGTTTAACCACAGAACCAGATTAATGTATCAATTGCTCTGCGCTTATTCTGCCAAAGTTGGGAAACCTTCTTCTACTGAAGCGTGTCAATCCAAAGCCCTGTACTGAATTTTTTATTCTCACTTTAGTACACTCGAATTTCTACATGCCGTGCTCAGTTCATGTCATCAGTGGCACAGACCTCTATGGTCTCTTAGGAAAAATTTGAATGAAACACACTCCCTGTGGAGCTGTTATTGCGCAAAATACATATCTTGGTTGGGTCATTTTTGAGCGCATACCCACCTCCTCATCCCCTCGACTATGTACGACATTCTGCACTACAAAAACTACCGATGATTTGAGCTTAGTTCAGTAAATGTGGAAGTTACGACATTCATGACAGAGCATATTGTTTTAATGCATATGGAGAGAGTGGTTGAAATGGAGGAGACGAAAACTGCTTGTTATATTCGCTATTATGGTGTAAACAAGAAATTAAGCCCTACAACCAAATTGCGTACAGTTTTCAACGCGTCTCGAAAAACCACCCCAAGTATCTCCCTAAACGATTGTCTCCATGTTGGATCAAAGCTGCAAGGCGATTTAAGCCAAATAATTCTTCGATTGCCAATGCATCAACTTGGTTTTATAGCAGATATTGAAAACTGCTATCGCCGGATCTTGGTCAACCGCGCCGATGCTTACATGTAGGGCATTATCTGGAGGGGTGAAAAAGGAGAGCCAGAAATGTATCGGTTGTTAACCGTCACATATGGTTTAAATTGTTCACCGTATCTTGCGCTCAAAGTACTATAGATGTTAGCTGAAGACGAAGAAACAAATTTTCCTGAGGCGTCTAAGGTTTTAAGAGAATCGCTTTACGTAGGCGATTGTGTGCGTGGAGTCGACACATTCGAAGCTGCGACAGTTACTCCAAAGGTGATTTTGTTCTACGAAAATGGAGCTACAATTCTGCAAACTTCATGCAGTGCTTAAGTGCAGATGACAAGCAGAACGATGTATGCTGTAACTTCAATTTGGATCGTGAGACTATGACTCTTGGTATTTATTGGTTGTGTGGCTCAGACTTATTGACATAGAAGGTTAGCTTGAGCCCATTAACAAAACCCATCACAAAACGTCAGCAATTATCATCGGTAATATTTACGATCCTCCAGGCTTGCTAGCACCGATAACTCTCACTGGAAAAGCTATGTGTCAGAATCTTTGTGTAGCCGGTTTAAACTGGGATTACCCTATTTCTGAACCACTTCAGCAAGAATGGCAAAGACCCAGAGAAGATTTAGCTGAAACTGAGCGTTAAGAAATTCCAAGGTGGCTTGGTGTTGAACCCAACGATAAAGGTTATTAACTGCACGTCTTTTCAGATGCTTCTGCAAAGACCAAAGTTGTCCCTTTAAAGAAAACTACCATTCCGTACTTGAGACTAAACGGCGCTCTTCTAGCGGCACAGCTGGCAAACAAGCTAGTTGCGACGTTGCAACTACCATCGCTTCAAACATACTGTTGCTTCCAAAACTGTACTTAGTTGGATCAAATCGTGGAAAATACGAACAATACGTCAGTAATCCCATTACCAAAATTCAGACAAATACATCTATTGAATCATGGCAATATGTGCCAACAACTAGCAACCCAGCTAACGCAACATCAAGTGTGTTGATGCCATCGCAGCTGAGGGAACTCTCTCTTTGGTGGAACGGACCAACATGGCTGCATTACCAATCCCATAAAAAAAATACATATGTGGCACATAAAGCCCCAAAGGGCTCATTGGCCGAGCTTCTCTTCCATTACTGTTGTGCGTCTTAAATTTTGGACAATATTAGAAGGGACCTACTTTTTTTAGCCGGTTCCGAACGGCAGAACACTTGTGACATCACTTTTTCTGAGCTTTGTCACAGAGTTCTTTAAGAAGCTTTTTCATGGCAAGTTGTTACTGTCGGATGAATTGCCAATTGCTTGCCGACAGGTGGGTACCGTTCGAAAGAAAAATCTTATCGATATTAAATTTGTTATGCATCAGCAGGGGATTGAACCACGACCTACAGATCAGAAGGCGAACACACTAACCACTGAGCTACGGCACCCACTTATATTTATATACATATATTTATATACATACACACACACACACACATATATATATATATATATATATATATATATATATATATATATATATATATATATATATATATATATATATATATATATATATATATTCTTATATGTTAGGAAAGGCATGATGAGAGACTTGTAGAGTGTAGTTCTGACAATTTTTTTTTAATTTTCCGGTAGGTATAACATACTAAATAATCTTTAATCGAATGGTACCTGAAATAATACCGTTACTACTCTCTTATTTTGATTTACTATTGCTATTCGTTTTACCCATGAAATAAATGTTGTTACAACAGCGTCTCGGATCCTACCCTATTATGTAACGTTCACGCAACCCTCGATGATATTGAAAAAACTGGCTCAGTTTGTTGTGAAAGTTTATGCTCCATTTAGGTTTCTTGTGAAAAGCCAAAGACTGGCAATTCACGGAAGTCGGCACGTTTTGAAATACATATCTTAGATTCGTCAGTTGCCAGCAGAAGTTCAGAACGTCCGTCCGTTCATAAAAAATAATGCGTACTTTTTCCACCCCGAGAACGTTTTGCTATCAATAATAACGGACTCAGATCCGCTAGTACGCTCAGATGGCTATGCAAAGATCTCAACAGCACGTGAAGAAGCAACGGGATGCATTCGGAAAATTTTCGGTCCACAAGTAGATAATTTCATAATTCAATATGATCAGTTGGGCCGCCATGCTTGCAATTCTTCACGCAAGACCAGCTGGAAACATTGCAATATTCAAAACATATAATCGAATTAGGTTAGCACAAGGTAAAAACCTTCATTTAACAGTTTTATTTGCTCAACTTAGACTTTTCACAGCTTATCCATGCCATTGTCAAAACACTGAGCGTTTTGTTCATATAGTCCATGAATTTGCCTTGGTGGTCACCGATGAACAACGCATGGGTCACATTTTATCTAAACTCGAGAGCCATCAGACCGATAAAAATTTCTATTGCGAAAAAATTCTGATTTGATTTTACGTTTATTTTTGTATTCATGTTGTAGACAAAAACATTTACATATATATCACACTTTAAGAACTGACCCTAAATATCAAAAATATGACGAAGAATAAAAAAAAATTGTCGCCTATATTCGGCAACAAAAATTTTAAAAATAAATTTAAAATAGTTCTACTGGAATAATCGCAATACTTCGTTTGCAAAGGTTTAATGATTTTTTGCGAGCTGTAATTTACTGGCATTAGGGTAGTAGGAACGGAGATTTGGTGAGTAAGTATTAGATCGGGATACTTGAGGTCAATGATCTTTGAAACAAAAAGATGTGTCTTCTTGATATATCACACTTCAAAATCCAACTGCAAATGCCGGAGTTACCAAGAAAAATGTAAAAAGGCGACCCCTACGCTCTCTTTGCCTTGCAAAACTTGTGTACGGCGAACTTTTTTCTTGAGATACGGCCTAATATAGAGCCTCGCATTTCATAGAAATTAATAACTGGAGCCTTGAAGCTCCAGAATCCACATCTCTCAACATATCAGAATTAATCCGCACAGATCACAGATCACACAAATACAGAAGTAAGAAAAAACCTTATAAAACTTTGCTAAACAGTATGATAACATATTCTTTAAAGAAGGATAAAAAACACCATAAACACCAGTAACATTTACTAACAGAATCAAACTCAATATCAGTTTGGGTAGTCCCAAAGAAAAAATTGCTAGCGGCAAGCAATAATAGGGGTTAGTCATAGACTATAGAAAACTTAACGAAAAGACAATTCATACCATGTCGCTAATATTTCAAAAATTCTAGACAAATTAGGAAAGTGAATACACTCCTCAACAATAGATTTTTTCTGCGGATTCCACCAAATCGAGATGAACCCCAACGATATCCAAAAAACAGTCGAAGGAGGACATTACGAGTACATAAAAATGTCATTTGGGTTCAAGAATGCCCCTTCAACCTTTCAGAGAGTTATGGACAATGTTCTAATAATCTCATTGGGAAAATATGCTTAGTATATTTGGACGATATTATTATATATTCCAATTCCTTCCAAGAACATATTCAAAGTTTTTGAAGTGTTGCGAAAATCAAAATTTCAAAGTACAACTAGATAAATCAGAATTAAAAAAAAAAAAACAAACTTTCTAGGCCATATAATCTCAACTAAAGGAGTTAAACCAAATCCCGATAAAATACATGCTATAAAGAATTTTCCCATCCCAAAAACTCAACTTGATATCAAAGCCTTCTTAGGACCGCTAGGATATTATAGGAAATTCATAAAGGATTTTGCAAAACTAATCAAACCACTAACAATGTGTTTAATAAAAGGGATATCAGTAGTATTAACTGACAATTATATCAAAACCTTCGAAACTTGCAAAGACCTACTAACAAAAGATCCCATTCTTCTATACCCTGATTTTACCAAACCCTTTATATTAACAACAGACTCGAGTAATGTAGTTTTAGGTGCAGTACTATCCCAGTATTGGTAATGACAAACCAATACGTTTTGCTAGCCGAACACTATCAGAATCAGAAAGTAATTATTCCACAATAGAAAAAAAATTGTTGGCCATTGTCTGAGCAACCAAATATTTTAGACCATAATTATTTGGTCACAGATTCCAAATTGTAAAGGACCATTAACCCCTCATGTGGCTGATGAGCTGAAAGAAACCCAACTCAAAGCTCATCAGATGGAGGTTCAAATTGGAAGAGTTTGACAATAGTTTATAAAAAGGGAAAAGCCAATACAAATGCCGACGCTTTGAGCAGATTTAAGATAGATAGTCCTGGGACTGAAACTTATGCTGAGGTAAATATCACCGACCGATCAACGAACTCAAGGCACCACAATTCACTCAGCAGAGGAAAACCTGGATGATGGAATCTACATATCCGAAAAACCCTTAAACGAATTTAAATTACAAATAATTTAAGAAACCTCCCAAAATCATGATACCTTAACAAACTCATTAAAGATAACCTCCCTCAAACTTAACGTACTTAAAAATAAACTCCATTCACTAACCCCAACCAAACGGACTAAACGCGGACTTATAGACGCGTTAGGCTCTGCAACAAAGTTCATTACCGGAAATATGGATAAAAATGACGCTCAGTATATAAACAATCAAATAAACAAATTAACCAATGATAGCACTGAAACAAAAATTACGATATCAAAACAATACAGCCTTAACGCTGAGATGTTATAACGTTTCGAAAATCTAACAAAGAACAAGAGAGTATATGAAAATATATAAAAGGAATATCGCAAGAAACTACTAACAGAATTCACAAAGAAGAAAATATATTAGAGGAAATTTAATATATAATTATATCATCACATTAAGCGATCACAAAACAAATATATCAGAAGCAATCGTATTGCCAAAATTAAATGTAATTTCAAAACTTATATTAAGTCATAACGAACTATAAGAAATACACAACTATATCACTAAACAGTCAGTAGAAATAAAATCAGATGAACACCTTTATGAACTGCTTGCCCTGCACGCTTATTATAATAACTCTAAAACATGATATTCAATGTAAAGATACCTAATTGACCATTAAAAAATTATAATTTTTATCACATCATAACACTTCCCATTAATGAAACGAAACAAATTATAACAAAACCATATATAACATATAATGAAGAAAATGTTCAGTACTTTTACAAGCCATGCCCAAAGATAGAAAGCACCTACTACTGCACGAGATCATTGCATCAAGAAACAACTAAAGTTTCAACATGCATTGGACGACTGATAAACAACGAAGCATTCCATTGCGCCTTCAATGATATAGGCGAAATCGAAACCGATTGGCAACCTAAACAGAATTATATTTAATTTGTTAATGTTAAGAAAATACAAGTATAACAAATTTAATATCGATAAGATTTTTCTTTCGAATGGTACCCACCTGTCGGCAAGCAATTGGCAATTCTTCCGACAGTAACAACTTGCCATGAAAAAGCTTCAAAAAGAACTCTGCGACAAAGCTCAGAAAAAGTGATGTCACAAGTGTTCTGCCGTTCGGAACCGGCTAAAATAATTAGGTCCCATCTAATACTGTCCAAATTTAAGACACACAACAGTAATGGAAGAGAAGCTCGACCAATGAGCCCTTTGGGGGTTTAAGTGCCACATATTTATTATTTATTTTATAAGAAAATACTAATAAACTCTACTCGCAGTAACCACAATATAGTAGAAGGAACTGCGTTGTTACACTTCAAGAATTGACACGTCAATATCAATGGAATCATTTATAAAGATGACCCAACAGTATTTTGGGATGAAGTCCACGTAGCCCCACCAACACACAAGGAGATTCAACCAAAATTCATCATTAACACACTAAATCTACAATAACTCAAACAGTACCAATTCTAGAACGAAGAAGCTGTGACAATACTACAAAAGCAGACAAACTAAACTAAAAATTACACATACACAGTCATATCAATACTTAGAGCGATAGCAATAGCAGCAGCACTAGTCACTCTGAGAAATGTCAAGGTCATCTACACACCCCAATGTACACCGGTCATCGCTCCAGCCACTGCAGGTTCCTCGTGGCCATCGCTCTACTCTAAGGGGGAAGGAGTTACATAATAAACATAACCGGATGAGCACCAGACCTCAGCAATAAGTTATACATATTTATATATAAATAATCAATTAGCTCAATAAGCAATTCATACCTATGTTCCTTAGATTTAAGTTACACATTTTAATAAATTCACTTTTGTCAATTAATGATTTTTTAATAAGTAAATGCACACAGTTTTGTTTCCTAAAATTATGTTGCACAATTATATTTTATCAATTTTTATTTTGTTAACTTTTTTAACTAGGTAATAAGTAATACTAACATATATAAGATCAGGATATAATTGTCATTAGTAGAGAAAAGACTATAATTTTGTACAGTTCAAAAATAAATTATTTTTTTTTAAAGCAAACATCAAATCATCTAACATAATTCGCGCACTGTACATTAAGGAACAACTGAAAATGGTTTAATATAGTTCTGTGACATAATTTCAGGGTCATTATTTGGGGGCGGAATGATTCCAATTCAGGATGAAAGACCTAGACTGATGTAGTAAAACCTCCAAATCTTTTTGCATTCTCAGGCCAATTTCTTATGGCCATATTTTGCTTGAGTGTTCTTAGAATATGTCCAAAAAAGGGTTAAGATTAATATCGGAGCGATATGTGTATTTGGGTACGTACAGTAAAATTTCACAAGAAATCATTTTGTAGAAGACATAGAACAAAACCCGTTAGCGCTCTCACAAAATGATCGCCTTAATAACTTTTTTGGAGAGTCCCAATAAAATGCGAATTGTGAGGTCGCTAGGAGGTTAAAATATTCTAAAAAATTATTCGCGGGAAAATTTCACTAGGCTATTGGAAACAAAGAGAACACAGCAAGTTTGAAATTTCGAGCCTGAACCATTTTTGCCAAAAGAGAAGATATTAATGTTGCGACTCATCATTAAACTTGCACTTGTTAAAAGCTTTAACAAAACTGTCGCTAAAAGAGATGCAGTTTTCCTGCGTTTGAAAAGGAACCATCACCCTCGAAAAGAGCTATAGTTATATTTATTAACAAATTATTAAAGACAGCATAAAAAAGTTTGCATATTTAAAGAGTATATATTTGATGTTTTATTTTCTGTGGACTTTTACGTTGTTTGTATAAAGTTTTGTTTGAGAATGCCCCTCAATTAGCCTCAATTGCCTTTAAGTGAACATGGGTTAAATGTGATTTGATAGAGATAGAGCATAATATTTGATTCTACGCGTTTCTGGGTAGCTATGTGGTTATTTGTTCATTTTCATGTATATTTCACTCGCTTTGAATGGCAACTCACCTAAGAAGTGATGGGTGGGACGTAACATCGGAGATAACTAATGAATGTTGGAGTCATATTTTATCCACGTAAAGGTAACTTCTGGACAGCTATGAAGGTTTTTGTCGAATTGGGGGTGTTTTTAAGTTGATTTTTTATGAGAGACCCCTTCAGAGATGGGGATAGGTGAGAAGTACGTTTCTGCCACTTTTGAAGAGATTAAAGAAATGCGAGATGGTTTTACTCCTCTAAGGGAGGCTACTGCTAACGTTGGGAGCAATATTTATAAAAATCTAAATTTGGAAGGGAAGTCCTGCGAACTAAGTATAAGTAAATATGTTCAGGGGAAATATTGTTTTGGAAAAGCAAAAGGAAAAATAACTACCAACCTAGTACGGCATAGTGCCCTCGATAGTTGGATAGTTAGATATTTAGATATTTCATTTTTTTTGTTCTTAATCTTGGTCTCATCGACCAGATTTTCACACTGCGCCAAATCCTGGAGAAGACCCAAGAAAAACAGATCGACACACACCACCTATTTGTTGATTATAAAGCCGCTTTCGACAGTCCGGTAAGGGATTACCTCTATGCAACA